>OZ007555.1:139165406-139635652 GCA_963931855.1 Philhelius festivus | reverse complement strand
GTGACAAAAAGCTAGGGCGTGTAGGTTGGACTTAGACAAGAAAAAAATCGTATGGGAGGGGGGGGTCTATTTCCCCCCGTTTAGGCGGGAGGGGCAATTTAAGAAAAAAATCACTTAAAACAGAAAAAAAATTATTAAAAAATAACGGTGATACCTACAGAGTAATGCTATAGCACTTTGAAAAGCCAGAAATACATTCTTTAATTTTGTTTTTAAATAAAGTTGTTCGAGTGAATAGTTTTTGAAAAATTAATTTTCAAAATCAAAATTTTGAGAAAAAAAATGAAAAAATTTTTTTAAACAATTTTTTTTCAAAATTTTACGTAATTAAGTATTATTTTTGTATTCAATATTCAATGCTCTCATTAATTTTTGATCAAACACAAAAAACCGGATGTCAAAATGTTTTGTAGTTTTTGCGAAAATCAAAAATAACAAAAACTACTTTTGTTCTAAGAAAAGCCTTTTATTTTAGTTTTTATACGTCTTTGGATTCTTACGTGAATTTACGATTGAAAGGATTAACTTTCTTTTTACTATTCTTTTAATTATCGTCTTATAAGCATACAATAATGTGACAAAGTACTGGATTAACCATATTTCACACATTTTTTCATTGAGAACACCTGCGTGAGAGCATTGGTTTAAAATTGACCTGCCTTGGCTTGGCTTAGGTGCATTTACGAAAGAAAGGATTAACTTTAAATAAACAGTAATTATGTATTTTATCTAAATATGCATGTATTTATTATTTAAATTGATTTCAAGATTCAGGAACATTTTTGTTCTTATTTCGCAATTGCATTTTTCTGTCACTAGTTAGGGCGTGTAACGCTGCATTATTTAAAAAACATTCGCAGATCAATATTAATCCAATGCTCTCACGCAGGTGTTCTCAATGAAAAAATGTGTTATTGTATGCTTATAAGACTGATAATAAAAAAATTTTACAAAAAAAGTTAATCCTTTCTTTCGTAAATGCACCTAAGCCAAGCCGACCCCACCATAATAAAAAAGTGGCAGGTCAATTTTAAACCAATGCTCTCACGCAGGTGTTCTCAATGAAAAAATGTGTGAAATATGGTTAATCCAGTACTTTGTCACATTATTGTATGCTTATAAGACGATAATTAAAAGAATAGTAAAAAGAAAGTTAATCCTTTCAATCGTAAATTCACCTACATAAGAATCCAAAAACGTAAAAACTAAAATAAAAGGCTTTTCTTAGAACAAAAGTAGTTTTTGTTATTTTTGATTTTCTCAAAACTACAAAACATTTTGATATCCGGTTTTTTGTGTTTGATCAAAAATTAAAAAGAGCATTGAATATTGAATAAAAAAATAATACTTAATTACGTAAAATTTTGAAAAAAAATTGTTTAAAAAAAAAAATTTCATTTTTTTTTTCAAAATTTTGATTTTGAAACTTAATTTTTCAAAAACTATTCACTCGAACAACTTTATTTAAAAACAAAATTAAAGAATGTATTTCTGGCTTTTCAAAATGCTATAGCATTACTCTGTAGGTATCACCGTTATTTTTTAATAATTTTTTTTCTGTTTTAAGTGATTTTTTTCTTAAATTGCCCCTCCCGCCTAAACGGGGGGAAATAGACCCCCCCCTCCCATACGATTTTTTTTTTGTCTAAGTCCAACCTACACGCCCTAGCTTTTTGTCACATCTTATGCCAATCACCCTGTATAAATAAGAATTAAATATAGAAAAACAATCGACCCACTTTGAAATACAGAAATTTTACAAAAATATTTGATTGAAAGTTTTTTAAATCAATAAATAATACATATTTAAGCTTTTAAAACCTTCTTTACAAAATTTTTATTTTGAATCGGTCGATGATGAGAAAATCTAAAATTTAAAAAAATCTTTAGGTATTAACATTATCTTTATCAAAATCGTAGAAACTTTTTTAGAGAACAATAAGGTTAGCTAATGGTTTTTTAACATTGTTAATAAGCTATTGTTGCCAGCACACAGTGGCGTAGCGAGGCGGGGGCAAAGGGACACAGGCCCCGGGCGGCACTTTGCTTGGGGGCGGCAAATTTCAAAATATCCGGCCGCCATTTTGCTGCAATTTTTCTAAATTCGTTAATGTAAATGGTTTTTGTATGTTATGATTAATATATTTTTTCTAAGCTAAGTGTAAGCTTACTTTTGTAACAAATTTTAATTGTGAAAAAATATACTGTCCTTTTCGGAAATATATTTTTTCCTTTTGAGCTGAAAGTTCCGTGTGTGTGCGTAGGACGTAGGTACATAATATAAAAGATTTTCGCGCCACGGTTTTGCTGTCGGCAATGATACACGTTCGTCATGTTGTGTCTGAGATGTGTATTGCGCCATAAGGAAGTGTGAAGTACAATGATCGACATAAATTTTGTAACCAACTCTGACTCTGAACTACTAAATCTAAATCTACTCCAGAAATTTTCAATTCGTTTATTTTTTTATAAGTCTGCTCCAAAATTTTACTACTGCGGTTCGAACCCTGCTCGTAAGGCGAGAAGTTGAGACAAAAACATTTCGTTTGTTTCGACTGATTCGATGTCAGTTGGCTCATAAGAGTCCATGTATTCATATATTTTTGTATCTTTTATCTAAGGTGTTTTAGTTAGTTGTATTTTTTTTTTGTTTTATTTTATCGTAAAATGCAGTAAAGTTTGCAAATATCCTAGTTAAATACAAAATTAGTTGCAGTTTAACATTTAACTTGTCTGTGTTTCGTGTGTTGTGAAAATTTTTTAAAATTGTGTGTACGGGTACAGTACCTACCTACATAAGCGCAAGAGATTTTCATTTTACCCCTTTGGATTGATTACATAAAGTAAGTTAATTGATGGAACGAAATACCTAGCTGATGGCTCGGAAATAAACCATTGATTTTTCTGAATTGAAACCCCCATTTGGCTTTATTAAGAGTGTTTGCTCCATATCTCAAGAACCATAAGTTCCATAAAAAAACATTTTCTCACATTTTTGTAAAAAATTGAGTTCTCTATTTTTCACCGAGAAATCGAAAGTTAATAAGCTATTATAAATAAAGAAACGATTTCAAGAAAATTTTTTTTTAATAAATTAATCAATAAAAGTTAAATGATTTTTACTTGCGATATATACATAGGTAGGTACTATATTGCAAGTTATAGATTAGTAAAAAAATCAAACTCGACATTTTGATCAAAGTTGACATCGTAATCTCTATACGTACAATTTTTTTTAGCAAAAAATGAAGATCTTATTTTTCTCAAAAACGTTCCCACAACTTTAAAAAAAATTCAGTAATTTTTTTACAAAAAGGCTACCATTTTATAAAAAAAATCCCAAAAATGGTTATAAATGGTACCTCCCATAGAACCAATTCTTTGACTTTCGATTTTCTCAAAAACGATTCCACTGATTTTGATCAATTTTTTTTTACAGAGAATGTTTTCTAAAAGTTTAAAAGTATTGTAAACCAAAATTTTCAAAAATCTCGAAAACAAGTTGGTCGATTTTTACTAAACTTGGTACGCAACAATTTCTTGACATTGGGTGATATGCATAAAAGATAGTAAATGCTTTTACTTGAGAATTTCTAAGTAATTACTTTTTTTGATATGCATAAAAATGCACTAAATGCTGAAAATAAAGTATTTACTTGAGGCCACAGTACTTACTTTTTTCGGATGAACTTTTTCAGTAAATACTTTATTCCGTATGCATAAAAAGTAGCAAGTACTTTTTTTCTGTAGGAATTACTTCTTTTTTTCAAAGTCAAAGGATAGCAACATGAAAATTTAAAAGTACATACTTTTTTTGATTTATACACATAACTATGTAGCTTCGAAACCATAAAAACTTACAGTCTTAACTCTATTCTCAAAGGATTCACGTCACTGATATAAATTAAAATTAAGTTACTGCTGACTGTACTGAAATGGCGGAATTTGTACGCGTTAGTTCACAAAAATAAAAGTCGAAGATCGGGTTCAGAATCAAATTTTAAACAACTCTATCGTTTTGGGAGGGAAAACGTAGATTGGTTGAGTGAATACTTCATTGGTAAGTCATTGCAAAATCGTAATTTGTAGTTTTAAAACTTGACACACCCTTACTATTTGGAGCCTTTTGTTAGTTCGCGGAAATGGTGTTAAACTTTCTATTTTCTTATACGCCTGTTAACTTAAAAATATAATTTATAATTTTACAAGAAGCAAACACTTATGAAAACTGTTATAGTTATATGTATATTGCGATACTATACCAATAGGCTTCCGTTAGTTAAAGGAGTTATTGGTTTTTAGTTACTGGCGAAGTTTTAAAACTTGCCCTTAGTCGCCAAGTTTATATAGAGTCTTATGTTGAACAAATGGTTCATATATATAATACTTTTTAAGGAGCTCAAAATGAAACAAGAGGAGGGGCAATCACTCATCAAGAAAAGATGCGAATTTTTTTACGATACGTTGGAGATCCTGGATTTCAAGTTGACGTTGGTGAAGATATAGGCCTTCATCAGAGTACTGTATCCAGAACAGTTAATTTTGTTGCAAAATTAATAAAAGACAAAGCTTCTCATTGGATAAAATTTCCATCGAGCTATGAAGAACAGCTGGGAGCAAAAAATGATTGGCTAAGCAAATACAGGTTCCCATTATGCATAGGAGCCTTGGACTGTACTCACGTGGAAATATTACAACCTAGATTTCATTCGGAAGAATACATTACCGAAAAGGATAGATATGCTTCCATCAATATCCAGGCAACTTGTAAAGGATGTTTACAAAACAACAAGAAGGGCAACAGTAATATAATATAGGGATTAAACGGTTAATCTGGCAAAAAACTATTTGCTTACTAACCCGATAAGAAAAAAAAAAGTATTTACTATCAATTTCCGATGAATTCTAGTATTTACTTGGATGAATTTAGTATATACTGAAAGTATTTGCCAGTTAGTAAGTACTAAACTTTATGCATATGGAATGAAGTAAATACTTTAAATTTAACCATTTGCCTTAAGTTATAGTATTTACTATTATCTTTTACTTGTAGTAAATACTTCCGTTTTATGCATATCACCCATTATCTAGCAGATTTTAAATAAAAATTTTTCATATAACCAAAAATAACGGTACCTCCCATACAAAAGTTTAAAAACCGGCATGAAAAATCTCATTTTTCTCAAAAACGACTCCTACGATTTTGATCAAAATTTTTGTGTGAGTTAACAATCATAAATACGATCTACAATAATAGTATTGTAAAAAAAATGTCTATCGTCTAATAAAAGTATTTCTCATGGAACCATTTTTTTCGACTATCTCGCTATCTGTTCAACCGATTTTAATGATTTTTTTTTAAACAAGAGCTCCTGTTTGAATAATATTGCATATCAAAATTTTCAAAAAATCAAATTTTGAATTAAAAAAAAATCAAAATTATTTTTTGAAAATTCGATATTTCAAAAATGGGTGGATAGTTTTTTTCAAAATTAATCTTTAACTCCGCATTAATAAGTATTAAAAAATGGCGTACCAATTTTTTTTAATATTTTCAAAATTTTATATACATAATTGTACATACCTACATATACCTCATAAAAAAAAAAACGATTTTTAAATAATAAATCGGACGGTGTACATCGCGTTGGTGTCAAATCAATTTCAGATTTTAAAAATAAAACCAGTTTTGAACACTTTAATTTTGATGGGCTGTTGTGAAATACGTTTAAGTTAAAAATAATCCTTGTATTGGCCAATATTTCTGTTTCTTCATTTCCTTATGTATGTATAACAATAATTGAAATAAAAAAATATTATAGGTATAATAATTATTACTATAACTATAAGAATAATAATAATTAAAGGCAGTGCGGGTTGATTTTTTTTTAAAACCAGTTTTATTGTTCAGCAATCTTCACGTATATTTATGCAGGAGCTGCTTTGCATTTGAAAAAATTAAAATAAAAAATTTTTTCGAAAAAATAGTTTTTGGATTTTTAAAAAAATAATACAATTTTTTTTTTTTGAAAATTCAATATCTTGAAAACCGATACACGATCAAATTTTTAAATTACGTTTTAAAATGTATTTTATTAAATACTTACAATTTGCATATCAATTTTTTTAATAGAAATTTTAAGGAAAATTTAGTAGATACACAAAAAACATGTTTCAGTGTGTCTGTATGTCTGTACCTCTCACTACAGCCTAAACCACTGGACCTATTTCTTTCAATCTCGGTAGTTAGGGGTCTTCGGTGATTCCCTAGAGGAGAAATTGAATTTTTTTTTAGCTCCAAAACTAACGGTACCCCCCATACACCCGTAATGCAAAATCTTATTTATCTCGAAAACGGCTCTAACGATTTTGATAAAAAAAAATTAGGTGTGATATTATGAACATAGGCTACATTTTGGTAAAAACAAATTTTGGGGCAAAATGTTATTAGGGGTACCTACCATAGACCCGGTTTTTTTTTTTTATTTTCGACTTTCTCATTAACGGCTCTAAGGATTTTAACGCAAAATTTTCAGCAGGAGTCCCCTTAAGTTTAAAATAATATTGTA
Source organism: Philhelius festivus (assembly GCA_963931855.1). NCBI lineage: Eukaryota > Metazoa > Arthropoda > Insecta > Diptera > Syrphidae > Philhelius > Philhelius festivus. The sequence goes on along the minus strand of OZ007555.1, from coordinate 139,629,083 downwards.
TAAAAAAATATTCGAAAAAATATTTGTTGGGTTTTTTGAAAAATCATTTTTTTTTAATCAATATCTTCAAAACCTATGAACGATTATTTTTTGAAATTATTTCCTAAAATCAATATTATTTAATACTTAAAATTCGCATCCCACATTTTTTTCTTGAAAAATTTTAGAGAAATGTTAGAGAAATTTCTTATATAAAAAATTTATTTAATAATAAAACGATTTTTTAAAGTTTATTTGCATAAAGTCATACTTTTCCGGAAACCAGATGGCAATTTTATGCATTTGAACATTATTATCTCATTAAATCCATGTTTTATATTTATAAAATGTATCTTAAATTGCAAAGTACTTTTACATAAGAGCAAGTTCGTGCGATCCAGTCGTGCATTTTATTTAAACAGCAAACAAAATTAAAGGCCCAGAAAAAAATTGCTAGGGGCGGCAAAATTGGCTCTGCCCCGGGCGGCAAAAACCCACGCTACGCCATTGCAGCACAGACTATTTAACGCCAAGTGAGCTACTTGGACTTTTCATTCGCAATTTGTGGTTTATACCCGAGAATGTTTCCCCCCTTCGAAAATTACGAAAGTGAATGATAAAGGGTGATTTTTTTGAGGTTAGGATTTTCATGCATTAGTATTTGACAGATCACGCGGGATTTCAGACATGGTGTCAAAGAGAAAGATGCTCAGTATGCTTTGACATTTCATCATGAATAGACTTACTCACGAGCAACGCTTGCAAATCATTGAATTGTTTGGTGTTTGGTGTGGTTTGTACGCTGGTGGAATCATTGGACCGTATTTTTTCAAAGATGCTGTTGGACGCAACGTTACGGTGAATGGCGATCGCTATCGTTCAATGCTAACAAACTTTTTGTTGCCAAAAATGGAAGAACTGAACTTGGTTGACATGTGGTTTCAACAAGATGGCGCTACATGCCACACAGCTCGCGATTCTATGGCCATTTTGAGGGAAAACTTCGGAGAACAATTCATCTCAAGGAATGGACCGGTAAGTTGGCCACCAAGATCATGCGATTTGACGCCTTTAGACTATTTTTTGTGGGGCTACGTCAAGTCTAAAGTCTACACAAATAAGCCAGCAACTATTCCAGCTTTGGAAGACAACATTTCCGAAGAAATTCGGGCTATTCCGGCCGAAATGCTCGAAAAAGTTACCCAAAATTGGACTTTCCGAATGGACCACCTAAGACGCAGCCGCGGTCAACATTTAAATGAAATTATCTTCAAAAAGTAAATGTCATGGACCAATCTAACGTTTCAAATAAAGAATCGATGAGATTTTGCAAATTTTATGCGTTTTTTTTTTAAAAAAAGTTCTCAAGCTCTTAAAAAATCACCCGTTACAAGTATTCTGAGGTGTTCACTGAATTAATTGGTATTAGAAATAAATTTTAAGGGGAATTTAGCTTACATTTTAATGTATATTTCTTTTGCGAATTATTAATTCTTGTTCGGATTCACGAAAATCAACATAAATGTAAATATTTACACCTAGACGGCATCATATATATGAAAAATGAGACGTAACTACTTTCATACTGACAAGAAAATTATAGAAATTTATCTTTTGTACAAATGTGTGATAAGTTGCCAAGTGTGTAATTTTAAAATTAGATGTGTTCGTTTTCTGGGTTATAAGATATTAAGATCTCCAAAATAGAAGTTTTTTTTTAGAAAGAAAACAACAATTCATTGATTTGCATTAATTCATTTTCCATCGAAAAAGTGTTCTAGTTTAATTATGAATAGCTCTGATTTAAAAAATATATGTTCAGGATTATTTTTAAATTTCAAAGGAAAACTCAACCAGCAGGAAACAGAAAAAATCAAAAAATCATGTATGTGAGCATTATGGGTGTTTTCAATCATTTATTTAAATAATAGCCGAAAAGAAATCTGCAAAGGTGCCAAACTAAAAGAACCTGAATATGTTTCATACATTGCAGTTGAAGAAGGAGTAGATTTGTTACTAGAACTGCATAAATCGTTGATTTCAAATGATCGAATCGTTCACCAATCGATCACCTAAATGATTCTATAATTTCTATCAATGGATCATTCGATTCAATGAATGATTTTCATTTTAGATGATATTTAACCAATGCAATTCAATACTAAAATCCGTACAGATTTTGTTCGAATCCAGTTTGAACTTTAATTTCGTTTCGTGGTAAAATCAAAACCAAATGAAACAAAAATTACAAAATGAAAAAATATATTCATTAAAAATAAAAAGTAAGGAAACACTCAAAGTTGGTCATTCTGGTTAATTTGAATTGAACACATCGCGTATGTTTTGGAAAACGCCAAACGGTTTTGCTCAACCTTTAAATTCAATATTAAATTTTTAATTGAATTTCGATCTCGGAACAAAAACAACTCCGTTTATAATCGACATTGATTGAATCGGAAAAAATGGAATCGAAAATCGAGATTCATTGAAATGATTGAGATTGGGATCGATTGAAATGAAAATTTGTGATTTCAATCATAAGTACTTTTCTTTAATCGGATCAAAAAAATCGAATCGTTACTGATTAACACAGTCATATTTGTTACTTCACTACCAATTGCAGTATCATCCCTACATAACTCCAACTTCTACATCACCTCCAGAATGTAATTTGCTGTCAGTCTCTGCGGCTTTTAAAAGTCACTTTGTTAACATTATTGAGTTTTGTACAAAGGAAAAATATTAATTAAATCATATTTTTTGTATTTATTTTGAGGGTTCATATTCATTGAAATAATGTTTGAGAAACAAGCTTAGCTTGTGTCCTTGTGAACAAATAACTAAAACGTATAATCGCAAATAAGCGTGTACACTGTACAATTACAGTGAGGTCTTATTCATAAGGAAGATAAAATATGAAATAAATTAAAATATGTTCCTTGTTTGATTCTTAATGCTCGTGAAGAGTTTGATTATTTTATTTTCTCATTTTTACTTCCGTCATAAATATAAGTAGGTATTATATGCCAAGTTATGTATTTATAAAATAAAAAAACGAACTCAAGAATTTGATCAGGGCGATTCCATTATAGCGGGTGCAACATTTAGACTCATTTGAAGTAGATTTAATAATAAAATAAGCAAAATATTTAATGACATTATTACTTGAAGGGATACATTTTCACGTATTTATATTTAATCCATTTAGAATTCTAAAAGATAATAAATAATTTGGCAGAAGAATGGGTTCAAAGTGCGATCGCGGGTGCAACAGAATCGGCCCGACTTTTCTAGATCATAGTACAAAAAACACAAATTCTGTTAATTGTGAAACATTTATCATGCTATTCTTACATACATATATTGAACGACGTTGATTCAATTAACTAAATAAATAAAAATAAAGATAGAAAACAAAAGTAAGAAACGAAATATTAACTTTTAAATCAATCGCGGGTGCAACATCAAATTATCGCAGGTGCAACGCGTCTAACTTAAATTAGTAAACTGATTTAAAAAACTGGAAAAAATATAATAAGTCACATATGTAACAAGTCAGTACCCTTCTCTATTAATTATAAATTTGTTTTTTTCAAATACTTCAATATTTTTTTCAAAAATACATATGTATGTCAGAAGTACTCCATCTTCATCGATATCGTGATATTGTAGCCTACCTGGTGCAAGAAGGTACAAACCTGCGGAAATAACTTTTGGAAATACTGCTGCTGTAAAAACAGAACGGTATTTTAGAGCATGGATCTATTGGTAATATAGGGGGCTCAAAAGACCCTGTTGGAGATTTAGAATTTAATGCTTCGTCTTCTGACTCAATAAAAACCTCGAAAACTTAACTTCACGAATGTTCATGGTCATTGTACTCTCCTCGATTCTTAATTTCCGACTTAATCGATTTCACATCTTTTATACCCGGAACTTGTCTGCTAATATTATCCCTTTTATAGAAATCACCTGTCATCCTTCAGTTTTTTAGACATTGCTTTGGTGGAACCAGTTTTTTTTTTTAAATACATTTTTTAACACTTCAACTACGTTAGTGGGACTCCTTGGGCGATTACGTTTCACTTGTGCGACTTTTTCAGTCTACAGGGACTGATGTAATGAGTGCTGCCTGCCTTTTTTTGTGTTGCCTGCATTTTTTCGTTTTGTCTGATTCTGGTCAGAATTTTAAAATTAATATCTGCCTTAATTTTCTCTTTCAATACATCTCTCCACATTAAATCAAGAGTCCTTTTTCTGCATGAATATTTGCTGTATATTTGTTAATTTGTTGTCAATTTTCTGTAAATCAGTCTCTTTTTCTTGTTTCACTTCCATTTAACCATATATTTTTATATAAAAAAGAACAAAATATGTATTATATTACATAATTAAAAAAAAACGTGAACAGCAGAAATTATTATTCAAAGCATATTTTATCAATAAAATACAATAAATCACGTTATAATGTTAGTAGTCAATAAGTTGCACCCGCGATCTTAATATTGGGATCGCGGGTGCAATCGATTTAAATCAACGTTTTTTGTCGTTCAACCTACAATATATTCCTAATAATGACTGATTTAATTTTAGTTTTGTTTTCTTCTTACTTTTAGAAAGTTTCAAAACGCTAGCACTTTATTTCTGCCAAAAAAGTAAACTTTTATATCTTTTATATCGCGGGTGCAACAAACTTACAATGGCTATTTGCAATCAATAATGCTAAAAATATAACAAAAAATTCGTACATGTTTTCATGCAAACAATTAAATGGCATGTTGCTTCATATATCTATTAAGTAAAGCATAACTTAAAACTGTCGGAAATAGCTATTTTGAGCGTATGTTACCAGTTGTAATAATTGCAGTTCGTACCGACTCTTCGTATGATAATGTTGCCAAGCGCAAACAAAAATGTTCTCTATAACTTAGGTCTCAGTTTTTGTTTTTATTATTAAATTTAGTATTTCTACTTTGAATATTTATCAAAAAAAGTAAAAAATATTGTAATTCAAAAATTGGTGTCAAAAATCGTCTACAGCGGAATCACCCATCAGGCTTTAACATTACGATGATAGGGAAAATGAAAACAGTGGGTCTCGGAAACCTGTCTGTCTGTTTGACTTTTCTTTAAACTTGGTAGATAACATTTCTAAATTTCTCCCGTCAAATTTCTTTACTTTTAAGGCGAAAAATAACGATAAATAAATATTTTTTCCTCAAAAGACTAAATTTCATTTAGTTAAATCTAGGTAATGCTTGAAAAAAATTCGGCAAAATTATTACTAATGGTACCCTCTTAAAAGCATTTTTGTTTTGTTTTTGATTTTATCAAAAACGGTAGGTGCAACCGATTTTGATAATTTTTGTATCCTAAGACTCCCGAAAAGCTTGAATAGTATTGGGTATTCAAATTTTCAAAATAATGTTTTTTAAAACTCAATATTTCGAAATCCCCATGCCCGATTTTCTTAAGACCTCACAGTTAAAAGTTGTTTAGTACAACCTACAAAATGTGAGAAAATTATTTTTCGAAAACGGCACCTAGAATTTTGATAAAATTTTGTATATTTCGATTATTTTTAACAATATATAATAATACATAAAATAATTCAATATGAAAAATTAAGATATTACTGACTGTACCTGCCATAGAACTTATTTTTTCGAATTTTGAACTTCTGATTATCGGCATAACGGAGTTTTATGAAATGTTTCATAGAGAAGCTTCTAAGAAGTTTTAAAAAATGCATTTGAATACTTAAGAAAAATATATTTTTTTAATTTAAAAAAAATAATCAATTTTTGTTTTAAAAATTCTATACTTTTTAAATTATATTTGTATCCGTACACCTATGGCTTACCAAAATTTTTTCTTAAAAATGTTTTAAGAATTTTGTATCTATACGAAAGCCTGTTTTTACTTGCTATTTAGGTACTAAGGAAAGTTCTGCATTTGGAACTAAATCGAACTTAGGATCTTGATCAAAGTTGACAATACGATGATAGCAAGTTGGGCCAGTAATTCTGTCCGTATGTCTGTATTTCTGTATATATCTGTATGTCTGTATGCCTGCATGTCTATACCGCTCACTGACAACCGGGAATGAACACCCTGAGGACAATACAGTCAACCGAATTTTTAAATTTTACTTTTTCGTCATAATTAAACTTAAGTCACTGTATATAGTTAGGCCCCCTATGACCCAGCGAATGTAAATTTTCACACATATGTATGTATGTAGTATCTTATTAGTTGTAAGCCAAATTGTAAATAGTATGTTCAATAAAACAAAATTGAATTGAATGTCTATACCGCTCCCTATAGCCTAAAGCCACTGAAGCTATTTTCTTCAAACTCGGTACTTAAGGGTCTTCGGTGATTCCCTAGAGGAGAAACTGACATTTTTTAGCTCCAAAACTAAGGGTGGCTGCCATACAGCCCTTATGCAAAATCTTTTTTAGCTCGAAAACGGCTTTAACGACTTTGATAAATAAAATTAAGATTGTAAAATGAGTTTTATGCTTATTAACAATTTGCTCTAATAACATTGGCACAACATTTTAAACAGCCTATTATTAATGTGTTAGTATGACACTACTTAACAATTAACTTCTAAGTAAACAGTCCTTTTTTCATATTTGTGAATGTTAAATAGTCATATGAGGTTGGTACGATACTAAAAAAATAAAACAGCTGATGATTTTTACTTTAATAAAATGGTAGAGAAACAATTCTTTCTCAAAACTCAATTAAAATATGAAAAATCGTCGTTTAAACCAAGTATCATACTAAAACAGTCATAGCATCGCACTAATTAGACTAAAATTTTGCTCCATTCATTTTTCAAATCCTTTGTCTATTACATGAGATCAAATTCGTACGGACCAGTGGAGCATTTGATTTTTATTAAATTAAAGTAAATTTTTCATTTATAAGTGGGTCTGTTTTTGGTCCCATTTTTAAAATTGGGCACGACTCCTCTGAAAATCTGGCAACACTGACATTAAGTTTGGACAGAAATATTATGAATAAATCAATCAAAAATAAACATACATAATATGTACAAAGATTCACTCAACCTTAAGCTTTTTAATTAAATAAGATAATTTTAAATTGGCATGATACAACAACTAAATTTATTGAAGCATCTGTTTGTAAAATGCTTTCATTTTCTAAAAACAAATGGACTCAGTTCCAATTGAAAACACTATCATTAGATACTTTTAATCGACAACAATAATTTATTTCCACCCACAGGCTTAAAGCTGGAGAAACGAATAGAAGAAGCCGTCCCCGCAGGTCAACAACTCCAAGAATTGGGAATGCGATTGCGATGTGATGACACCAGTTCTGAGCATGTAAGTTTGAAAAATCATTTGAAACTAACGCAAATAGACACATTGCATGAGCTCACACATCCATGATGCAAAAGTGCATGCACTTATGACTGAGATAAAAAATTCATTGCAATGCAACCGAGAGACGGAGTTGCCCCTGTACACCATTTATCTCATTCATTATTATTTTGCATAAATTTATATGCACCGCGCCGAAATACAGTAGAATCCGCCAAAGGAGTGGAACTATCCGTAGCTTCTATTCAGCGAGGAGGTTTTATCTTTGTACAAAGAGACAACGCGGAAGCAAAGTTGCATGTCGTTTTTTTTTCTTTTATTCAATTTATACATTATAATGCGCGTGCAGGATATACTTGGATTGTGATGTGCTGCTCAGTGCTCTTGTTATGACTTTAAAATAATTGTTATCATCATGGTTGACTTTGTGCGTTTTTGCAGGACGATATGCTGGAGGAAGATCGATTGATGTTGGACAGATCTCCCGACGAGATGGGCTCGCATGGGAATGATGATGATTTGTGTGAAACCGATTCGGAAGACGATCTGAATTGTGAAACAACAGACGGCGAAAGAATAATTTATCCTTGGATGAAAAAAATTCACGTTGCTGGAGTTGGTAAGTCGCTTTATTTAGCCATCAAAAATATAGTTTTTAAAATTGTAGTCATGCTACAAAGGTCAAAAGAAAAGGTCAAGAGAAACTTTCAAACAATGTTACTTCACTGAATGACTATACAACTTCCTATACATGCCTATAACCTACATAATAAAAATTCGCAGCAAAAAACAGTTGACCATGGTTTGCAAAGCTAAATCTGATCATGTATTAATCTGCTGATAATTATAATTAAACGAATAGCAGATATAAAAAGTTAAGTGTCTAAATTGGCAGATGTTGACCCTTCTTTGAAAATTGCTGACATGAACTTCGTGACTCTGACTGCGCAATAAATAAAATTATGTGTGTCAGCAAGTAAGCTTGTACACGGGTCTTGGATTTTGTGGATCCAGAAATGAATTGAATTTATTATTTAGATTATATTTATTTAGATGCTCCACATTATAATTTGAATGTAAAATCAGGCAAATATCTAACGGGAGTTTTCCAGGATTCGATCACTTGATCTTGGTGGTCAACCTCAAAACCTATTTGTCTTTCAAGTTCATATCTTACATTAAAGGGCAAAATCGGTTAATATTTGGGTTTTAGAAATGAGAACTCTGAAAGTTACACCTTCCTCATTTTCGAAGAAGGTCTAATGGCAGCAGAAGACCAACGAATACCCCGAGTAGATAGTGTGCCTCATCGCTGTTGTAAATATTGTGAGAAAAGGCGCAAAATGTACCGAATCACTATTTTTGTAGTAAGTGTCCATTTGATGATTCTTTAAGTAGGTACAGGGTGCGTTTAATATTCCAGTTCGATGTTTTTTTTTTTTTTAATAACTTTTAAATGAAAAACAATTGAAATGTTTATATTTATTCAGATTGATTAAAAAGTCTTTAATATTATTATGGAATATATGATGTCGGTCAAGTTGGCGCCTTTGGTCGTGGCGCAAAGCTCTCTTAAGCACATTTGCGCAACAATTTCGCATCTGCAATTTCGTTTCTAATTATATCCTTAAGCACTATAGGATTGTAACAGGTTTGTATATGAACATATTCTCGTTCAATTACCCTCATAATAAGGTCGGGAGGCGTCAAGTCAGCAAATCGTAGGGCCAGTCGGCATAACCACTTTTATACATTATTCGGCCGGGAAGAATTTCTCGTAAGATTATCATCGTAGTACGAGGTGTGTTTGATGTGGAACCAGATGTTCTGTTCGCCTAATTATTGCAATTCGAGTATAAGAAAGTTATCCAACATGTCCCGATAGGCGTCACCAGTAACAGCAATACAAACTATGGCATTACAAAGAATTATGACCCAATGATGCCGCCGCGCCGCACCAAATGGCTCACCACACAGAGTTAATCTACGAGGATGAAGTGGTCTAGGGTTTTCGGGTTTTCGGTGCCCTAATAGCGGCTATTCTGTTTATTAACAAAGTCAGATAATTCAAAATGGGCTTCGTCGATCTCAATAATTTTTTTTCCAAGAAATAGCGAGCTGCATAACTCCAATTTCAATACCTTGTTGCTGCGTTAGAAGCTACATAATAAATTGTTATCGACCACTCTCTAAGGCTTTTGAATGCCAACTGACATTCACACAAAAATTTCAACCAAATAAAATCGTAACATAAAACGCACCCTGTTTTTCACGGTGCAGGGAAATAAGTCCACGGGAACTAAGTCCACTAAGGGACTAAGTTCTCACTTGAGGTGGGAAATAAGTCCACGGGAACTAAGTGCACTGAGGGACTAAGTTCTCACTTGAGGTGGGAAATAAGTCCACGGGAACTAAGTCCACTGAGGGACTCAGTTCTCACTTAATGGGAACGAAATCCACTTTACTAAAGTGGTCTTTGTTCCCATTAAGTGAGAACTAAGTCCACTTTCTTATGGGAAATTAGTACACACTCGAAAGTATAAAGTGGGAATGAATTTCCAACAACAAAAACTTATTGATTTTATGTTGGTTATTTTCCAGATTCTTTAAATGCTAAAGAAACTTTGCATACACCCAACCTCGCACCTACCCCAAATCCTATAGTGTGCCAAAGTAGGGGGGTTGCATACCTCACTGTTTATACGTGTCGTTCCCATGGCTTAACATGGGAATTTATTTCACATTCAAAAGGAACTAAAACCCACAGTTTTTTGTAACGAATTTTCCACCTTGCATGGGAACAAAGACCACTTTAGTAAAGTGGATTTCGTTCCCATTAAGTGAGAACTGAGTCCCTCAGTGGACTTAGTTCCCGTGGACTTTTTTCCCTGCACCGTTTTTCACATCATTTGAAGATGAAGCTTTACAATAATTTTGTTCCTATCTGATCTATCTACCTTTATAAGGCATACATCCGGCTAAAACTTGATTACAACTCTCGTACCAGAGCTCTAAAACTTATAGGAGACTCATCTATTACTGAAAATTTTGTTTCCCTTGAACACTGTTGTAGCGTACTCTGTCTTATATTATTTCATCGCTTTTTCTATCATCATTCTCAAATGAAATAGGCAGTTGCAGTCCTCTTAAGCAATTCTGCTAAGTATCAGTATAACTATAGAAATTCTCATCAGTATATCTACCCATGATCCTAGTTTCGTTTTTTTATTGCAGCATACTCTAATGAGAAATACTTTACCCTGGTCGACTTTTTCCTTCATTGCGATGTACAAACTTTCAAGGACAATGTGCATCTACATACATCTCTTTTAAATCCTTTCTTCCTTACCTAAACGCCTGCCCTTGCTACACTGTATTATAGTGTAGTCACAACTCCTTGAGCGTGTGCAAATTTAAAAAAAAAAATCATCCATTTTACACTTTTTTAATAATTAGTTTGTATATTTCATATTGAAGGTGTTCAAAGATTTACGCTCCCTATTTCTCGAAATTTCACCCATATTAATGATACTTTTATTTTTATTGGTCGTATAGACCAAGTATTATTTACAAGCGGAGCCCAGTGGACGCTGTTTCGTTTTTAGAAATAATTCTTGAAATCAGCCGTTTTTCATCATTTCATCCTATAAATAGCTACATTTTGAAAACTAGCCATTAAGCTATCCTCTAAATATAAACAGAATTTTAAGGCGAACCCGTTGTGTTTCTTTTGAGATTTTACCAAGGCCGTAGTTCAAAGAAAAACTAAACCTTTCTAAGGGAACGCCATTTACAGCTTTCAATACAAACCATTATTGATTTTTGGAATTGATAATATGCAAAACCAATGGCAAAGGTTATGGCTTCTTTATTATTTATATCCAACAAGGTTTTATTTTGGTTAAACCGTCAACATGAAAAGACTTTTATTAATTCAACTATCGGACTACTGTCACAATTATTATTGAAATATGTACTAATATTTACTTTATGTAGAGGGTTGGTCACAGTGAAAGACTTCTTGACGCCCCAAATCAACCGACATTTGAAATTTACGTACATTAAATGGGAGTGGAGCAGTGTGGTATTTCTACCACTTTTTGCTTTTAATGAAAACCTACCACCTTAAAATCAAATTCTACCACTTTTTGCAACCGACCTTTCACCTATCTTTTTACTTTACCATATACCATAAGATCACAATCACACCTAAAATGTATCCAAAATGTTATTCCTGATATTTTAACGATTGCATGTACGAGTATGTATGTTATGCACATGTCATAATTTAAGTTTGTGCTCCGCTTATGCTGCTAAATGTATGCCGTGGTAACTAGAAAAATCATTAAAGGATACATATACACTTTCTATTTTTGCCACAGCTCGAAAAAATAAAAAGATTTCATTTCTTTCCAAAAAGCACTTGGCGTTAATTAGCATCAAATTTTAAAGGTTTGTCAAACTCGTTCGCTTAAAAAGAACCATAGAGCAGTGGAATCCCTTGTTTGATTTTTATATTCTTCACTTGAAGAACCTACATACTTTTAAGGCTTCAAAAATTTCTGATTTTTTAAAAAACAAAGACAATTTAGTTTTTTTTTTTTTGAAATTTTTGTCAATAAATCTGAAAATTATAAATGAGTTGAGTTAAACAGAATATTTCAATCTGAGAACACAAAAATACACTTTTTGATCGAAAGTATGAATACGTTAAAGCTAAACTAATGAAAAATTTTGTAAAGTCAGAAAATATTTATATAAACACAAATGTCAGAAACCCTGAAAACTATCTCCCATTTTCTCAAATGTATTTTGGCCTTTACTTTGAAAGGTACTAATGAGAAAATGACATTAATGAACAAAAAGTAATGAAATCAAGAAAAGTGATCTGCAGCTATTATGTTGAAATATGTTTTCAAATTGGAGAAAGATTTAACTTTTCAAACGATAAATTAAAATTATTAAAATATTTAAATCCAAATAGACGTCTGATGGAACAATACCATCAGTTTAAGGTTTAAGTTAATAAATAATGAGTGGAGAAAACTAATTGGAGAAAATCACTCCAAATTTTTAAAACTAATGACATTGTTTCACAATGGCGTTTGATAAAAAATTAAAAAAGATGGTATGGAAAATTTGTTGTTTGAAAACATTTCTTCATATGTGTTGGAGCTTTGTTGCTTACCACATAGCAGTGCTGCTGCGGGACGTACATTTTCCGATTTGAAAAATGTAAAAAATGAAAAACGAAATAAATTGGAAACAACAACTGTGTACAACATTTTAGCTTCAAGGGATATTTTATTCAATGATCAAAATTTAATCCTACAGAAGCATTAGTAAAATATGCTTCAAGATTTAGATTTTATGAGGGTTTATATAAAAAAAAATAATTATACTTTTTTGAAGTCTTAATTAATTTTATTATTAATTCAAACGGCTGTTATAGATTTAAGTTTTTGGTTTTGAACGAGCCTAAAATGAAATTGTATATGTATGTTTAGACTTACTTCCAAATATAATGTCATCTTTGAAACATAGAGAACTGAAATATTATTTACTTTATTTTTGTATTTGATTTATTTTCAAAAAAAAATTCTTAATTTAATAATAGGTGGATCGTTTTCTATTAAAATTTTTCTGTAAAAATATTAATACAAAAGACTATTCAAACTTTAAGGAACTTAATTGATCGAAATCCTATGCACCTTTTTTAATAAAATCGAAGACCAAACAAGTTCTATGTTCGGTACCATTTATAACCATATTTTAAAAAAATATTTCATCCGATTTTGTATGAATCTTTCAAATCTATTTAGAAAATAAAGGACCATTAGCTGTTGTAGTTAAATAAAATGCACGACTGAGTCGCACGAACTTGTTTTTATGTAATAGACTATGAATTTTAAAAACAAATGTTATTACAAAAAACAGTTCATAAGGATAAAATTCATTTTTTAAACTCTTTTAGAATAAAGAGATAAAAACAGAATGCTATGCAAATATGAATATGAATAAAAATTATATGTCGTAGTATGAGTTTTTTTTAAATAAGCTTTTATATACAAAATTCTTAAAACATTTTTAAGAAAAAAATTTGGTACGCCAACTTAAAGTTTTTATTATTGTACGAATAAAAATTAAATTTCCAAAAACATATTGAGCCGTTTTAAATTCAGAAAATATTTTTTTTTTAAGTTTTGAAATGTAATGTTTTCCAAAATGCTTAGGACCTTCTTTTTAAAAAATTTAATTAAAATGCGTTATGCAAATAATGATAAATTCAAAATTTGAAAAAATGGTCCTACAGGTACAGTCTGTAATATCTTAATTTAAGTTTTTTTTTATTAAATTATAGATCGTAAAAATTCATCGAAAAAAAAATGTTTATCAAAATTCCCACAGCTTGTAGATTATATTGAGAAACTGCTATTTATCAAGTTTAAAAAAATTAAGCATGGAGTTTTCGAAAAATTGAGTTTTGAAAACAAAAATTGAAAATTTTTTTTTAAATCCGAAAAAAAAAAATGTTTTGAAAATTTTAATGAACAATAATATTCAAACTATTAGGGAGCTTTAGCATACAAAAAAATGATCAAAATAGGTTGTACCGTTTTTAAGGAAATCAAACACAAAAATAAGTGATCGCAAGGGGGGTACTATAATAACCATTTTCGGGAAAATTTTTTCAACCATTACTTAGCTTTAACAAAATGAATTTTCTTGTGTAGGTATATTTCTTTTTGAAATCTGTCGAATAGCTTATGAAAAAAAAAATTATAAGATTTCCAAAAAAATTCATATGACAGGTATCGTCTTAAAAAAAAAAAAATACGTGTGCGGGGAAAAAATAAAAATAATATCTCCCAAATCTGAAGAAAATCGGCCGAGCCGCTTAGGCTGTATTCGAAAAGACAGACAGAATTTCGAGACCCACTTTTTTGGACATCGCTATCATAGTAATGTTAACTTTAATCAAAATCTCGACTTGCATTATAGTACTATCAATAAATCTTTAGCCAGTGGCGTGTTTTTAGATTGTTGGAAAAGTTCTTTTATAACTCCTATACTGCAAAAACCAGTTAGATAACTATAGACCTATTGCCAAGCTTCAGGTTTTACCCCAAGTATTTGAAGCGATCGTAAAAAATAAACTGTATGCTATTGTTCGTAATCATATTTTAGAATGTCAACACGGCTTTGTTAACGGTAGGTCCACTGCTACTAACCTGACTATTTTTACAAATTTTTGTTCTAATAATATGGAAAGACGGAATTAAGTTGACACAGTTTATACCGATTTCGCAAAAGCTTTTGATCGCGTGCAACACTCAGTTTTAGTGAGAAAGCTTGAACAGTTTGGTTTCCATTCGGTAATTTTAAAATGGATTCATAGTTATTTGACTAATCGTACACAGTTTGTCAAGATTGGTTCTTCCAAGTCGAAAGTTATTTACAATTTTTCTGGTGTTCCTCAGGGCAGTCACCTTGGCTCCCTTCTTTTTTTGCTCTTTAGAAACGATTTACCTTCTTTCGTTAAGCATTCAAATTGCCTTCTGTTTGCAGATGATGTTAAGTTATTCAAATCCATAAGATCTTTAGCTGATACTCATGAACTTCAAGAAGATGTTAATAATATAATGAAATGGTGTTTACATAACGAACTGGAATTAGATATTAGCAAGTGTTCAATCTTATCGTTCGCTAAAATAACTTCTCCAATTATTATGGTTCAATATAATATTGGAAGATCTATTTTAAAGGTGTGGATTGTCAAAAAGATCTTGGTGTAATTTTTGACTGCAAGCTAAAATTTTCAATGCATTATGATTTTATAGTTTCACGAGCTAATTCTCTATTCGGGTTTATTTGTCGCAATACCAAAGAGTTTCAAGATCCATACACCTGAAAGGCTTTATATAATTCTTATATGCTGTATAATATGGAGTCCCCACTGTCAGCGTAATGATGTTCGGATCGAAAGGGTCCAAAAGCGTTTTACCAAATTTGCCCTTCGTAAGATGGATTGGAACGGTAACTTACCAAACTACGAGGCAAGATGCGCTTTATTAGGACTAAAAAATTTAAATAAAAGACGAATTTATTACGGTGTTTTATTTGCACAGGATGTTTTAACTGGCCATATTGATTGTCCGTACCTGCTTTCCTTATTTAATATTTACTCGCTCCATCTCGCACTCTACGTCCCAGAGATCATTATTTCTTTTATGTTCCTAGACACAATACTAACCATGATCTTAACGAGCCAATATCCTTAGCATGTATTCATTATACTTCTTATAAAAATTCAATTGATTTCAACATGGAGAGACCGTACTATAAAAATCTTATTATGAGTTTAATGTGAATTGTATAAATTTTATTTATACATTTAATGTGAGTTATAATCAAACCATATTTATATATGTATATATTTTTTGTAATTGTTAATGTAGTGTATGAAAGTTATATTTTTGTTAGACGTAAATAAATAAATACATAAATAAACTATAAGTCGCAAGTAAAAAATGTATCTTCGAATATTTATGACGAAAATCGAAGAAGGTTTTCTCAGCTCATCGTGAAGAGCTCAGCATCTCTACGGCTTCAATGTAGGATGACTGTTAAAACCCTTCATGTCTTCGGTATAATATGATTTATAAATGTTTGTATTTACATAAAAATCCTGTTAAAGAAAGAAAAAGTTTTCAATGGATTAATAGACCGTTTTCAAAAAGAATCAAGGCCGTTGTCATAAAGTCATAAGTACTTATACAATTTACTATCTAAATGAATTTTAGGAACTAAGTTAGTTAATTTCGATTTGAAGCCAGTTCATACAGTTAATAAATAGTCTTACCATATTATTCATCTACTACATCTTGCTGCCATAAGCCATTACTTTGAAAAGACTCCTAGAAACACCTTCCCTTTATTGCCACAGATACAATTATTAGTTTTCTTTGATGATAAAGTAACACAAAGCTTCTGCTATCGGTGTTGATAAGAGGATCAAATTCCTTTTACTTCTTGACTTTAAATTGTAAGAAGGTATGTATTTATATGCTATTGTGACACCAACATAAATGTATCTGAGGCGTCAATTTATTAAACAGCACGATCAAACGCACATTCTCACAGTTGTAGTTGATTAAAAAGGCAATAACAAGAGGAAAAATATAGATTCGAAACAAATTGATGGTAATTCATCACAAGCACAAAACAGATCTCCGTTTGATGGTCGTGTCGAACTCTGGCCCTCGATGTGTTCTCCCAATACGACATCATCAATGCGACAAGAATAGATGCGAAGACCGCACAGAAACACAGGAGACGACACTGTGCCGTCAAACATTAGCCCAACCGACACAGCGACACAGTTACATGATGAATGTCAAAACATTAACTTTGGATGACATGCCTCATCCGTCAACCAACGAACTCATCAGGCAATCTTCCATGTGGACTGCCGAAGGCATTATTCAAAACTCGTCTCTTTGACATTATCCCAGTGGGACCTGATTGGGAACACCCGAAACTATAAAACTTCCTAGCACAAAAGTGTGACCTTTGCCGAGAGAAAAAGGATTATTGCAAGGATGTTAAATTTGTGTTTATTGGTTCTTTATTGTCTCCGGCACAAGGACGCATTCCATCAATGTCAAGGTTGTTGTTTCGGATCTCATAATTGCACTGACGAGGCCGAAATGATGTTGCTGGCTGGCTGATGACTCCTTAGGTCTTGGCACACTTTAGTTTCATAAGTGTAGACCGTAATGAGGGGGCTATTTATAATCGAAGAGATGCATGCTTGAATGTGGAGGTATGTCGTGCACTGCATGATTCGTTTGTTATTAATTAGGCCTCTTCAGAGTGACAAAGCCATGTTTATGTCCTGTCAATCAGTGTGGTTTCAATGCATCAGTAGGTCGTTGTCGTTTGTTGGCGTCGCCGCCGGCCGGCCGTCGGCAATCGGCAATAATGATGAGAGTTGTTGTTTGTTCAAGTACCTACTCTCGGATGATGTCGATTCTTAAGAAATCTCAAGGGCACAATCAAATTGAAAGGAATTTTCGGTATTTCAAAGTTCGAGCTACAAGCTGTACCGGTTGATGTGATTGATTTGATATGATTTGTTTGTTGTCGTATTGATTGGATGTTATGGGAACTATTAAAATTGCATTCGTATTAAATGCAGAATGTTTACCGAATTTGATAGATTGGACAAGTTTTCATAATGTGTGTTTTAGTGGATTACTATGATTGATGCAAGCAGTATGTAGCAAAACCAGTTTATTTAAATTTTAAAATATGATTGAAAGAAAAAGTCATGTGTGAATGGCTTTTTATAGATATAATGCGTTATACTTACATTGTAAAATTCAAATATTCAGGCGATTTATCGTACTATATCTACTTGAGACCGCGATCTTCTAAGCTATTACTTGCTCAATAGGGTAAGAATTGGTTGCTTTGAGATTTTAAACAAGCTTCATAGAAAAGTTGAACTAGTTGAATGTTTATCTGTGCGTCTACTTTGCATAAATCTCCAACAAAAATTTTTATATATATATATACAAAAATTTTTATATATATGTATATATAATGAGAAGAAAATGGAATTTTTGTTTAAGATCATAAAGTACTTGTAGCTGCGTTAAAACAATTTCGTTTTGATTTTGACCAAACTTAGTACATGTGATCAAGAATGTTCACAATTTTGCATCAGAAGGGCGTTGGACACATTCTAAATAAAATGCACAACTGGAACGTACGTGTTTGCTCGTATGTACAACACTGTGGAATTTAAAAATTGCTTATAAACTATATAAAAATGGAAAGAGAATATCAAACAAAGGGAAAAAAGCTGCACTAGCCTTTTACACCTGCAGTAGAATTTTTGACAAGAGATGGGGACAAAGCTCCAAAACCCTTAATTGAATGTACACAGTCATTATAAAGCCTATTCTGTCGTATGCCTGTTTGGTTTGGTGGCTAGTTTTGGATAAGGGAGCCATGACAAAAAATCAGAGACTGATATGTATCGGCACAACAAGTGCCATAAGAACCACGCCAACCGCAACTCAAGAAAGTTTCCTTTCACTTGCCCTACTCGGTCTTTTCACGAAGGAGTTGGCGGCCAAAAGTGCTCTATGACCTAAAGTGTCTAAAATTGGGAAAAGGGCCGCTGTGGTCACAGAACCAGACTATATTTCATCGTACATATAGATTTGAAACCAGTTGGAATAACAAATATTCCAATAAGGGAGATATGGTTGGAAAACTGGGTCATTAAAGCAAATCATGTATTGATCCTTACAGAAGGTTCCAAAACGGAATCTAGGGTAAGGTCAGGCATCTGCTCAGACAACCCACCCCTAAATAGATCATTAAAGCAAAACTTTTGCAAAGTTTTGCAAGTGGAAGTGCTTGCAGTTTGCTAGGCCGCAAAATATCTTTCCTCATGTGAACTGACGGACGAGAATACTGATATCTTCATAGCCAGGTGGTAATCAGAGCCATTTCGTCAATTGTCACAAAGTCAAAACTGACTGCTCGTTGCCGTAGTGAATTAAGATTACTGGGTGAAACAAATTGAGTCACAATTCGATGGGTCCCGGGCCAGCGTGACATTTATGGAAAAGAAATGGGTGATGAACTGGCCCAAAACGGTTAATTGAACTTGAACTGTGCCAAATTGTACCCTGGATGCTTATGCCATTGGAGCAGGAAAAATATAGAATTTACCAAAGTTTCCTTAAGACCGAAAATGACTGATGGTCAATAATTGATATCTGTCATCTACTTGGTTAAAATCCTTACGGGTCACAACGCAATGCGAATTCACATGAGCAGAATGAGTATCAGCACATCTGATTTATACAAAGAGTGTCAAGACGAAAAGGCGTAAGAGGGCTAATCTCACTTCCTTTGTGAATGCCCCAGCCTAGCCAGAACTAGAAAAGATGTCCTCGGAGAATATTTTTTCGACGAACTGGGCAACGTCTAATTACCCCATACCTAATACTTCCACTAAATCCTTCCAATCCAAAGTGTGTAATTAACACCCTTGCGAACACAATGAATCTATTGAGATACTAATGAGGCAATACGGCTTGCCGTATCATCACCCCACCTAACGTTAACCTATATAAACATGGATTTAATTAGAGAAAAAAGTTCTAATGCATAAAATTGCGATCGGATTTTTAGAAAAGTATTAATTTTAATTAATTTATACCGGAATTTGTTTTTTAAATGTTCCATAAAAATTTGGGATGTTAATTTTAAGTATTTAGTAATATAAATTTTTAGAAAATAATTTCAAAATCATACCGTTTTCTCGTTTTCAAAAAATTGGATTTTCAATAAAAATTTGGCCAAACAGAAAATCGAAAATCAAAAAACCGTTCGGTGACAGGTATACCGCTACTAACATTTGTTCTTCGAATTTTCTTTGACAAAATGCACTTGAATTTTTTTTTATTAAAATCTTTAAAGCCGTTTTCAAGATATCTAAATAAGTTTTCCGTTAATTTTGTAGCCAAAATTTTTTTCTCCTCTAGTAATTGAGTGAAGAACCTTAAAAATCAAGTTTGAAAGAAATCTCTTCAGCGGCTTAGGCTGTAGTCGAGGCACAGCTACACTGACATACAGATAGTCAGGTGGAATCGCGGGCCCCACTTCTTTAGTGTTCCCTATCATCGTTTTGTCAACTTTGATTAAAATCTTGAGTTCGATTCTTTCCCAAAGACAAGTAGTTTTGTCCTCCAGTTTCTACATATGTACATATATACTATATATACGTATATCGCAACCAAAAATCATTGACCCTTTTGAAATTGAATTTTTTTTCAAAAATCTAAGAAATATTTTTGTTATACATATGTTTTAGTTTTAATATGCAATGTTTTTTTTCAAACCTTTTAGAAGCTTCTGTTTCTGCATACTTAATTTAATAAAAATCAGTTTTGCTGATAATGAGATAGTCAAAAATCTAAAAAAAATGTTCTTTATGGTAGGGTAGGTAGGTAGGTAGAGATGGTAGTCGCCATCCAGCTGGGCCCGCGACTCAATTAGCGCTGGGGTGCGCCGTTTTGATACCATTAAACTCGTGTCAACCTAATAAGGATTAAGTACGGAAGAAAATGGTTTTTATATACTTTAGCGGAGCATTACTAAAGCCATTTTGTCGCATTCAGAAAGATAATCAGATCTTTGATTTTCTTCTCCGAAAGTTCGCTGGGGTCATCGAGGAAGGCTTTCCCAAAGGAAGCCATCCTGTAATTTGCTAAGGCGGGGCAATCGCAAAGAAAATGAACCACAGTTTCTTTTTCTTGTGTATCTCCACAACTACGGCAGTGTGGGTTGAAGGGGATGCCTATAGCTTTCTTGCATGTTCACCTATGGGCCAGTGCCCGGTGCATATTGCTGTGATCCTGGCTATGTCGCGCCTGGGTCTGCATATTAGATCGTTGGAACGTGAGTTGTTGTAAGTAGGCCACATCTTTCTTGATATGACACAGTTTGTGAGACTGCTCCACCTACGGTTGGATTCATTGCGAAAAATCGAGAAGATTTTTCTCTTCATAGCACCAAGAGGAATATTAACTTTTTCCGCTAGTGAGCTATGTAAGGTCGAGCCTTGCCGAGCTAAAGCGTCAGCCCGTTCATTACCCTCTATGTCACTGTGACCTGGAACCCAGATGAGAGTGACCTGGAGGTCAATGTTCAGACTCGCCAGTTCGTCCCGACATTGCTGGACAAGTACTGAGGTTGATGTAGATGATTTAATGGCCTTAATGGCCGCCTGGCTATCTGAGCAGATAGCTATATTTCTGAATTGGTTTTGGTTAGATTGGAGCAACTTGCATGCCTCCTTGATTGCTAGTACTTCGGCTTGAAATACACTCGCAAAGTCTGGTAGTCTGAGTGACTTGGAGATGTTAAAGGACTCGGAAAAAATTCCTGAACCAACACCGCACTCCATCTTAGATCCATCAGTGTAGATTATCGAATCGAAATCCTTTGTGACAACGTCATTCTTCCAATCCTCTCTGGTGGGAAAAATGGCTTTGAAACCCCCGCTTGGGCCAAGAGGAGGTACGCAGTAGTCGGTGTTCGATAAGAAAATATCCGGAGGAATCAATTTTGTTATGTTTCCATGACCATAGGGTTTGGAGAACCAACAGTTAGATTCTTTAAGTCTTACAGCACTGCATGCCGCTAGGTATTTTATATGAAGGTCGAGTGGTAAAAGGTTCAGGATAACGCTCAGGGCATCTGTTGGGCATGATCTGAGAGCCCCCGTAGTGCCGACGCTAGCCGTTCTTTGAACCCTTTTAAGTTTTCCGACGTTATATTGCTTGCTAAGTGCAGGCCACCAAACAATCGATCCGTAAGACAAAATTGGCCGTACCACTGCAGTGTACGTCCACAAAATCATCTTCGACTGAAGGCCCCACTTCTTACCAAAGGTCTTTCTGCAGGCATAGAAAGCTATACAGGCTTTCTTAACCCGTTCTTCAATATTTACCTTCCAATTCAATTTGGGGCCGAGAATAACTCCAAGGTATTTAGCTTTGGAAGATAAAGAAAGAGTTTGACCGTTAAGTCGAGGTAGGGTGAATGTAGGTATTTTAGTCCTGGTAGTAAAGAGCATCAGTTCCGTCTTACTCTGATTAACTCCTAGTCCACTACTAGTGGCCCAGTTGCTAACTCTTTTCAGAGCCAATTCAGTGATTTCACTAATCACAGTGGTAAACTTACCTGATGCCAATAAAACCAGATCGTCAGCATAGGCTACAGTTTTTACACCACTACCTCTGAGCTTGACGAGAATTTTGTCCATGCCTAAGAGCCATAGAAGAGGGGAGAGAACACCACCCTGGGGAGTTCCCCTACTAACATGCTTAGTAGAAATTGTGTTTCCTAACGTTGCTTGGATCCTTCTGTCACTGAGCATAGATACAATCCATTTGGATATGAAACTTTCTACACCAAAGTGAACAAGTGACTCGCGAATGGATTCAGTTAGGACGTTATTAAAAGCACCCTCCACGTCTAGGAAGGTTGCTAGGGTATATTCTTTGTAGTGAATCGTCTTCTCTATTGTACGCACTACTTCATGCAGGGCAGTCTCCGTAGACTTGCCTTTTAGGTATGCATGTTGCGAATCATCAAGAGGACGACCCTCTAGTAAAACTCTGATGTGAGTATCAAGGATGCGCTCTAGTGTCTTTAGAACAAAAGATGTCAGACTAATAGGCCTAAAGTCCTTCGCGGATTCATGACCTCGTTTCGGAATAAAGACCACTCTTACATGTCTCCATGACTCGGGTACATGATTGAGATAGAGACAACCTTTGAAGATCATTTCTAGCCATGGTACTGCCAAGTCTTGCAGTTTCTGCAGCATAACTGGGATTATGCCATCAGGGCCAGGTGATTTGTAGGGGGAGAAAGTATTAATCGCACATGAAATACTATCTCCTGATATAACAGAATTGATTTGCTCCCTATGAGCTATAATGGTATTTGTAGTGCTAAGCGTTTCGGGGTAGCTATTCTCACAACCCGGAAAATGTGTTGTCATAAGCAGTTCCAAGGACTCAGCTTGAGAGGCTGTCCAGATACCGTCACTTTTTCTCAGAAATGAAGGGCTGCAATGTTCCTTTGACAGAACTTTACTTAGTCTAGCAGAATCCTTAATATCTTCTATTGAGTGACAGTATTCTTTCCAGCCAAGCTTCTTAGATGCTGCTATGGCTCGCTTGTACACTTTTAGGCAGTCTTTATATGGTTGATAGAATTTCTACTTCTGACATATGTTGAAGATCTTTCTGGTCATTTTTCTAAGTGCAGAAAGATCTTCATTCCACCAAGGAGGGAACTTTTTGCGGCTGTATTTAACTGGACAGGAGACCTTAAAGGCAGTGTTAATCGCTGCCTCGAAAGTCTTTACCTTAGATTCAAGAACTTCCACAGATTCTACACTAATTAATGGTAAATTGCCTAGTTTGGATTTTGCGATCTGACTGAATTTCTTCCAGTCAGTTCTTTTGGGATTTCTATATGGAGGGGGGGTTTCTACCTTGAAACCTATGTTGAAGAGGATCCATCTATGATCCGAGAAGGAATTTAAAGAGGAAACTCTCCAGTTTTCCACCACCACATTACAGTTGTTTGCAACAGTGATGTCAAGTACCTCTTCCCACCCGTCGTAGTTTTCCGAGCTTGGAAAAACGAAGGTGGGTGAGTCACCTCTGTTACAAACAATTAGGTTATTTTCAATAATAAAATCAAAAAGAGACTCACCTCGTTCGTTGATTTCAGAGCTGCCCCAGAGAGAGTGCCGTGCATTCGCATCGCATCCAATCAGGAGGTTCGTATTTTGCTGATTAGCTGCTTCAACCAATTTCCTCACCTCCTCAGGCGGTGATTGCCGGTTGTGGATAAGCTTGAGCTTCAAGCCCTCCCAGTCATTGCTGACCTTAGCAATGCTGTCTCTAAGGAAGTCCCTTGAAAACGCGTCCTCGCATTTGATCACCCTGTATCCCCTGAGCATTTCCCCAGAGTCGAAGCTGGGGTAGGGTCCCTCACTTGTAGATAGGGTGTACGTAAAAACCATCTCAGAGAGCTTGGCTTCGATTGAGCTCCACACCGACAGCAGACCTTTGCTGTTGGTGGAGAGTTCATCTACAACCGCTACCTGGAGGTCATCCCTGACGACCTCGCTTAGAGTAGGCGGTTGCGCCGCTCTGAGAGATGTGGCTTTTTTCTTCTTTATATTGCCATCAAGTTTCGTCTTCTTTTGGGAAGGTAAAGTCTCTTCCTGAGACCTGTCTCGCTTGACGGCTTTTTCTTTTTTTGTCAGAAGGTTATTGTATTCGTCAATAACCTTCTGGTACCTGATTTTATCCTCGGCATCCCTCTCGTGACAAGTTCCCTCCGCCTCATTCTTGGCAATCTTGCTAAGGATAAACGAGGCATGCAGGAACTGGTTCTTTCGAAGAACGCCAGGAGATTTCTTCTTACCACGATTAGCATTGCTATGGCTGGCATTGCTACCCGATGGCTTGGCAGTATTGATCGGTTTAGGGAGCAAAGGAGTACTATGGCTGGTACTCGCTATGCTCCCTGAAGGTTTGGAAGTTATCTCAACGGCTTCTGTGCCGTGAGAGCTTCCTGTCAATGTCTCTTGGCTAGAGGCCAAGAGTTCGTCTTCGTTGTCAGTTGTGTCGCTATTATTTGTCGTTTGTTTGTTCATTTTTTATTTTTTTAAAATTTTGGTCCCACGAGTAGGTCGGAAAAGAAAGGTCAGCCCCGGCAGAGCCGATATACCGGGGTAAGGCAAGTATTAAGACGGACCCGGCCAGGGCATTCGAATGAGCTCGTTAGTGACTGGTTTTCCCCCCAGCCTTCCATTTCTTGGGCACGGATTATGAATAATCGCTCACACCACCACTGAAAATTAGGGACCTGTATCTATGGTAAAATCGCATTGTTGAGGGTTGAACTATTGAGGAGTAAAGGAACCTTACAACATTGCGACCTGACCTTAGCTGATCCCCATCTTGACAACGCACAAGATTTCTGTGGTGATCATTACCGCCCGGCACCCACTAGGAGGGTTTGATACGAGGATTTATGCCGAGCGTTCTTTATGGTACTGTCTGTAATTTAAATTTTTTTTAATTAATTATAAATCGTTAAAATTAAGGGTAAGAAACAAAAATTATCATATTTCTATAGGTGCCATTTTCAAAAAACCATTTTTATAACTTTTCGCCGGCTGAATACTTGAAATTTTTACAGTTTCGATAAAACAGAAAAACTAGCTGTTGTTGCCTCTTAGACTATTAAGAAAATATTTTTTTTTATTTTACAGTCTGCTATTTTTATGTAGTTACTGTAGATGGTCTGACCTACATCAAGACATCTCTAAAATTTCAGCTGACTAGTTTTCTCTTCTCTGATAACTTTGCTCTCTTACTGAATCTGAACCGCATAAGCAAATTTGCTTTTGAAGTCCGAACACTGAAGATATTGTTGTGAACAGAGCTTTATACTACTACAGCGCCATCTGTTGGAAAATTGCATATCTAATTTATGGAAGAAACAAAAAGCTCTCTTCCAATATCAAATGCATTTCCCCTTATTCCAACCATATAGAACATTCCAAGACAAGAACTTTCGAGAACAACTAATTTGAGTATATAAGGGAGTGTTCACGGTGAGCGAGACAGTTGATTTTGGATTATGAAAGTGTGCAAAAGGTTTGCTTATTGGATTGTGTAAAGTGTTATTAAACAAGTGTGATTTAAATTTGAATAAAAGTATTTGACTTGATTATAAACTGAGATTTATTGCTTTGATTTGGAAAGTCTAAATAAAGAAGAAATACTAAAAAGAGTAATAAGTTTTATTTAACGAACCTAGTAAAAATATTACAATATGTATAAAGCGTTATTTTATTTTAACAATTATATTTTTAACTGTAAAGTGTACTTACAAATTAATTTCTTATCTTATAAAATAAATCTTGGTTGTACAAAAAAATTCCAAAAGAAAAAATTTAACTGGGTCAAATCGCACGATCTTCAAACCGCCTCTGCGCGTGATATTCATGTTCAGAAATCGATCGTTCAAAATGTTTATTGTGGCACAGACTGTGTGGCACGTAGCGCTGCCGGCTGTCATGTGGTCGATTTCTATGTCATCCAATGTTAGCCTAAGTAAATTGGTTATCATCGACCGGTAGCGCCCGCCATTGACGGTGATGGCCTTGGATGGCCAGGCAATGGGTAATATGGCCGCATCACCTATAAAAGTTTGATAATTTTAACTGGAAAACCCTTTAGAATAAGCTCTTATTTTGACACTTTAGAGTCTAAAGTTTAGACTATAAGTGGTGGCTTCCTTGAAGAATGTGTAAGAGGCTCCGAGTCCTTACTTGTATAGAATATTTATTCTTCTGTCCCGTTTTAGCTTTGTGGAATCAAAGAGAGCTTTCTTATATTCTAAGATTGCAGTACAACTTAAGCACTTTCCCACTGTCATTTAAAATGGTTATTAAAGTAAGCTAAATCGTAGTTAAATAAGTGTGCATTCTGTAAAGAGGTGCTTCTTTAAACTCCTTTTTTAATTCTTAGCCCAATCTACTTACGAAAGTGTACAAATTTGTTCCTCCAATCAACAAAATTATCAACTGAAACACTAAAATGCTTATTCTGAAAAGATAAAAGAACAAATTACGCACTTAAGTATGCTAATGCTTTAATGAATTG
The DNA here is from genome assembly GCA_963931855.1 of Philhelius festivus. NCBI lineage: Eukaryota > Metazoa > Arthropoda > Insecta > Diptera > Syrphidae > Philhelius > Philhelius festivus. Next base: position 139,602,454 of record OZ007555.1, on the reverse strand, counting down.
CGACGGTGGGAACCTATAGTATTTAATTTTAATATTTAAATAAACTCAAACAATATCAAACCATGGCGAACCTTTACAAATTCAAAAATCAAACAAAAATATCTGCATTTAGGTTAAGCCCTTCTATCTTTTAATTCCAAATACCTCACAGATACAAAAAAAACTGTAAACGATATTATCTAAATTATGTCACATGCTAGTTTGTTTCCTCCAGTTAAAAGAGGTGCGCAAAAGAAGAAAGGAAGGTGTGTCGAAAATAAATATTAAAACAGAATTTACTGTTGAGTGTCGCAGCAGTCGTTTTTTTACTGAGCAAAAGAAGTTGCTGGGGCTCGGCTGACTGACAGGTAGACACATGGGATTAATACGAGTATTCTACACCAATTTTTTGATAAGGGAAGCTTATGAGTAAATCTGCGTAGGTTGTTTTCAAGTCATTCAATATCTATCTTATATGGGCTTGTCTATCAGTGACTCGTTAATGTTTTCATCTTTAATATGCAAATTAAGATTTTGAAACCTTCATGCGAATATTTAAAAAATCCATATTCCATATTTAAAGAAAATTATAGAACAAACTTCAACTGCTTTTTTCTGCTGCATGACAAATTTGAAATGCACGAATTGGAATGCACGTACGAACCTAAATAACTGCTTGTCCCATATGAACGTCTTAGCATTTCTTGATTTTCAAGAATTTCGCATGACGTTTGGGGTTAGAGGTGCATTTTCTTTGTTTGATTTGGTAATGCACATCCTAGCCATGGAACATAAGGGTGTTCTTATGTATTTTTTTGTACATATACTACTCATTACTTATATGCTTGAAAGTGCTTGTCATGTAAGAGAACGAATGACAGTATGAACTCACTGAACTATAATGTGTGATTATATAAAAAAAGATGCAACTCTACTTTAGCTAGGAGGAACATTTTGAAATTGAATAAAAAGCAGAAACCGGCTCATTTCGAACAATAGAATTTAAAAATGAATTATTTTCAAAAAATAAGCAGGTATTTTGTGGAGTTCCTTGAGGAAGTGAGTAAAGTTCACAAATTAGCCATTAGATTATTGTCGTGAACTCGGGTGACTTTGGTAGTTTTTCATTTTAAAAGGTGAAGAACTTTTGCAATATATATATTTTTTTTTCTAATTAGCCCGCACACAAGGGGTTATTACTACCCTTAAAATGATTTACACAGTACGAGCATTAGGAAAACAAGGAGGGGCTTAAGAGGAGATACCGATGCACATTAGTTTTAAATTTTTGACTATTACAATGGGAAGGAAAAATAGAGCTGGGTAAAGCATTCCACATTCGTGTAGTCCTGGTAAAGAAAGAATCTCTGTATTTCACAGTACGTCCGAAGGTGGACTCAAGGGTAAACTGATGAGCATTCCTATAAGCGCGAGTATTGCGGTTAAATTGTTTAAGGGGAGGAATGCAACTGGCTATTTCTCTAGAGCATTGTCTATAGAAGTAACGGTAAAATAATGAAAGACAAGAAACATTGCGACGGTGCTCGAGAGATTCAAATGTTTCTGTTATATTTTTATCACCTATCATTTTTAAAGCTCTTTTTTGAATTCTATCCAACAGACTCAAGTGAGTTATTGGAGCACCTGCCCAAATGTGGTAATTATACTCGAGCTTTGGACGAATATAGGCCTTATAGATGACAGCCAGATCAGAAGGGGTAAAAAATTTCTTGCAACGTCGAAGGAAACCTAAGCACTTGGCAGCGTTTTTGGCAACGTTGAATATGTGGTCATTCCACACAAGGTGGTCTGTGATGCACATAGCGAGCACAGATAGTTGTTCAGTTTCCTCAATGCGAGTGCCGCTCATGGATAGCGGCAAAAGGGGAGGATTTCGCTTTAACGATAGAAAACAGCATTGGGTTTTTGAAGCATTAAATTCTACACGGTTTTTTATTCCCCAATGGACAATGCTGTCAAGATCATAATTTAATGAGCTTATCATACGCTGCCGTTCAAGTTCCACTTCCGAAGAACAAGGAAGTGAATCTTCGAACGAATATGAAAAGCTGAGGGTACTATCATCAGCAAAACAATTTAGTGGATTAGAAGTTTCAGATAAGAGATCGTTGATAAACATGAGGAAGAGAGTCGGAGACAAAACGGAGCCCTGGGGTACACCAGGAGGCACAGACATACTTACTGAAACATGTTTTTTGTGTACTAAATTTTCCTTAAGATTTTTATTAAAAAAAACTGATATGGTAATTATTAGTATTTAATGAAATACATTTTGAGACTTTATTTCAAAATTTAATTGTGTATCCGTTTTCAAGACATCAAAATAAATTAGTATTTTTTTAAAAATCCAAAAACTGTTTTTTTCGAAAATTTTTATAGATTCTATTTCTTAAAATAAATATAAAGGAGCTCGGGTATAACAATTTTAATTAAAATCGATAGAACAGTAAATCAAAAAAAGGGTTCTATGACAGGTACCGCTAATAACATTTTTTTCCAAAAATTTTTTTTTTTTTTTGACTAAAATGTAGTCCATGCCCATGATAGCACACTTAATTTTTTTTATCAAAATCATTAAAATCATTAGTGCCGTTTTCGAGATAAATAAGGTTTTGCAGTACTGGGGTATGGGGGGTACCGTTAGTTTTGGAGCTAAACAAAAATTTTCGACTTTGATCAAAATCTCGAGTTCGGTTCTATTTCCAAATGCAGAAATTGTCCAATAGTACCATCATATATCGCAAGTAAAAATTAGGTTTACTATAAAAGGTATATATTAAATGTTGGTGGTTTTTTCATTTTCGACTTTCGCATTACCAGCTCTAAGAATTTTAAACAAAATTTTTATATAGAATTGTAATTCTAAAGGGTCTAAGTGCCATTTTTATAATTTAGAGATAAACGAGAAAAACGAAAGCAAAAGCCCTTTGGCACTTAGGCTATACCACAACTTTATTTGTGTGTGTGTACAGTTTTAAAAGAAATAGGCACTTGAATCCATTTTTATATTATAAAGCTTGGCACTTAGATTGTATTTTGATAAAAATATTGACTTTTGATTTTTTGGCACTTAGACCCCTTAGACTTACAACCCTTCAATTGGAAATAATAAGGAATATACAAATTTTCAAAATTGGTTTTGATACTTTTTTTTTTTGAAATATCAATAACTTGAAAACGAGTGAACGATTAATTTTTGGAAATTATTTCCTAAAATTTACAAATAAAATTAAATATTTAAAATAAACATCCAAAAAATATTTTTTTGTTCAACATTCTTAGATTTCTTTGCATAAATTCATACTTTTCCAGAAATCAGACGGCAATAATAATCCCTTTAGTGCGTGAAAATTATAAAAACAAAATCAGGATAGTGACCAATTTCGATTTCATGAGTTGAATTTTAGGGACACAAGTATTATCTGACACACTCCAGTATATGTATGTAGGTTCTCAAGTCGTTTAAAAATTCCAGGCATGTCAGTTTCTTAAATCACTGCAGCTAGCTTGATTTATGATTCTCGCGGTTACTTTCGAAACGTACCTCCTGCCTACGAGTATATATGTAAATACCATCTTCCTTCGGTATGGCATTCACTTTCTTCAGAATGAAACCGCACACGAAATTTATACTTTTTAATTGAATGATGGATCCAGTAAGGAAAAAAAAATGTATCTTTTTTGGTTTTAGCAAATCTCAGCAATTGTAAATCTTGACCATACACACATCATTTGAACGAAACCACAATATACATACATAATTGTTGCGAAAATTCCACGACTTAAAAAAACACTCGGAGAAACTTGCACTTTGCGCACTTCAAGCCAACATTTTCGTATTTTATGACGAATCGTCCGTAATAGCATGCAAAATTGGTAGCGTGTTCTGCTTTGATTTCCAATTTGAATTCTACTTTTCAAAAAATTTTACTTTCACGGGTCAAATCATAATTATACCTACATACAAGCCCAATTCTTTTGAATGAGTGTGAAGGGCAATGTATTTTTTTATATTTTCATTTGAATTTTAGTAAAGTAAACTGTAAACTGAGATTAACATATTTAAGGAATAATGTTCGCTGGACAGTTCGTTATACAAATTGTTAATTACCTTTTAAGATGTCTTCATATTCTTTTAGTATTTCACTACCTTAGTATATCAAATGCTATGATTGAAATCAATATAAGGCAGGTATGATTGCTTTTTATCATCAAACTTTTGCAAGCGATTTGAGCATTACATCGCAGATTACAACGGTTTTTGAAAACAAATTTAAATTAAACTAACTGAAAACTAACTTTTCTTCAAAAAGTGTGTATTTATTCTCTTATTTAAATTATATTCCTAGCTCTAGGGTGCATATTTCAATCCACTATTTAATGAAGTTGACGTTGGGCTTTGTAGTACCCCTTGGCATAATGGTTAGTGCGTTGGACTGTCATGCGGAAGGTCTCGAGTTCGATTCTCAGCCGCTGCAAGAAAGTTTTTTTCAGGGGTGTACTGCCTCTTGCGAGGAATTGACAAATTCTCCAAGAGTATCTCTTGTCATGGAAAGTGCTGCTCATAAGCCGTTCGGAATCGGCATAAAATTGTAGGTCCCCTCTGTTCCTGGTAACACGCACACAGGAATGGTTGAGAGTTGTAAGTCACTAGGTCCTGGTTCACTCCGAGCTGTTGCACCACCAAATTTAATTTATTTTATTTTTGAAGTTGGGCTTTAAACACACACAACTAACCTGAGTTACATACGTATAACAATTAACAAAGCGGGTCTTCAGAATTTGGGCACGGATCGTTATTCTGTTTATTCCAAAATAATGTGTTACTATTTTGACGAATAAAACATTTTATATGGGACATAATTTCATTATTCTGTAAATCTGATACCACAACAAAAATCATAAATTTAAAAAAAAATAAAGAGACAGTCCTGTGTGTAACAAGTCAGTCTTGAAAAGTAGTGGGATCTACAAGTATGCCAAGTTCTTAGTGTGTGAAGTTTAATATCAAGTTTTTTAAGAAGAGAAATATCGAAATAACTTCAAATAATGATGGAAAATTTTGCTATCAATATAACAAACTAAAAAGTCAGGATAGTTTACTTGGCAAGATTTTTTTTATTACTCTCATTTTTTTTATAATCCACATGCGCTCAAGGGTTTGTTGACAAGAGCTTTATAATATTAAGCAACTGGCCAGCCATGCAGTTGCAAGAAAAAATGTTTTGATTCTGCATGTCAGAATCTGAATGCGAAAGTTTTTCATGAATTTAATGAGCTGGGAAATAAAGAAAAACAAGAAGCGTATTTGTGTAGATTGATGAGGCAAAATACAGTAAAGATCTGCGAGTGGAAATGAGGTGAGGCGATTCCAAAATAAATATTTTATACGTAGAATTAAACATGAAATAGATGTATGTAAAAAAAAACATTTGTTTCAGTTCATGGCGTCCGTAAAAGTCGAATCGAACGACTCTCAATTTTTGGTTAAAAAAGTAACTGCGCCCTCTGACATGAGAGGCCTTCACGCCAACAGAGTAAACAAGATTCCAGAAGATGTTGTTAAACATATTGACAGCCACATTAAAAGTATTCCAAAAGGATCTTCTCACTGCAGCCAAAATCGAAGTATGTACTTACCTGCCGGAAAATGTATAATCTTTATTTAGCCAAGCGTTTTTGTATTGATTGTATTGATAACTTATAGGGAATACTTTGCGAAAAATTTCAAGCTTTCTTTTGGATCACCTTGATCAGACATTTGCCAGAGGCGTGTGGTAGCCACTTAAGGTTGCGAAAGATCTTCATGAAAAGAAGGCTAAAGCGTTTTATGATGATCTACGCGAAAAAATCTCCGAGTGCTTACAAGACTCAACATCAGTTGAGTGCATTACTTTTCCAACAAAATTTGCCACTTCCATTTGTACCATCACGGTTGATGTCTTTTATAAAAGGCAGTTATGGGTGTTCAATTTTTGTAACTTTCAATGCAGTACCAAAAAAAGCTACATGTACATGTATGATGAGACCATTGGCAAAAAAGGCCAAATGAAGTCGTCAGCTTTTTGAATCATTTTATTGAGAAAATTTTGACTGAAATTATGTGACGAAGTTATATTTATTTTCCGATAATTGTGGCGCTCAGAATAAAAACAACACTCTCGTCCAATATTTATATGCTTTTGCAAATCACAGAAATATAAGCTTTATTGAGCATCACTTGTCAGAACCAGGTCACAGTTTTTTGCCTTGCGATCGCTTTTTTGGCATTATAGAACAACATTAATGACGAGTATAGAACGTCTTTATCTACCAAAAGAATAGCAGAATTTAGTGGAAAGGTGTTCATATTTCTTTCTTTAAATGAATGAGACAATTGTGAGGCCTATTCACTATCGTGCATAATAATTTTTAAAGCATAGTAATGGTAAAGTGAACAGCTTAACCACGGGCCCCAGCTTTAATAGTTGACGTTGATAAAAAATGGTTTAATTAAAAAAAAGTTTTTGAATGGCATTCGTAAGACTTTATTAGGATTTTTATGTATAAATTTAGTACACCGTCTTAAGCATATCCTTAAAATTTAAACCACTCATTTTGATTTTGTGCGTAAAAATTTTTTTTTTGTAAAGTTCTCGAAAACAAGAATTTTGTAAAATACTCGTAAATATCAATATTAAAATAGTACAATATCAGAGTCTTGTTTTAATTTACTTTTTCTCATCCGGTTTAAAGTAGTAGATACGTTCATTTAAGCACGTTTTCTCAAAATATATTGATCCTATCCATCGTCTTGATTTTTTTCCAAAAAAAAACTAATACATAAATTTCTGAAATTTAATTAAAAAATTTAATGTGATATCAGTGAGCAATAAGGATATTTGATTTGAAACGAGCTTGGCTCCGTTTTACAAGAAAACTGTGACAAACAAAGATCGTATTAAGTGGACGATCTTGAAATATCGAAGATTTTGCAATAGAAAAGAAGAAAATATCGTAAGCATTTCAGCTTCTACTATAGTCACCATGGACCATTGACGATATACGACATAGAAATAAAAGCAAATCTGCCGCAAGAAATATGAGGATGTTATAAGCTTGGTGCAAAAGTATGTTCCTCCAGCCGTAATGCCTTTTTATAATAACTTGATGTCACAGGAATCTGTTCAAGAAGCTGAAAACTCAGACTACGAATATGACAACGAAAGACCCCTTTAATTTTCACCAAAATCGGTGCAAAAACAGGACAGATCCAGAAAGAAAATTATTTATTTTACTTTTTGATATGTTTTTGAATTAAATAAATTAGTTTTGATTATCTTTTTTCAAATTTTCCCTGTGCAGGGACGGGTTAGAATATTTCTGCAGCGCCTCCCCGCTTGTCGTAAAAGGCGACTAAAGGAGTAAATACATCTAGGCCACAAACAGCAAGGTGAACCTAGCGACAAGTAACACCTATAAACTTTCCCAAAAGTGTGCATGCCAGTCCCTGGGTTGGCACGACTGGAGATCACCGGTGCCGTAAAAGAGAGATCAAATACAAAACTGGAGCATGCACACGTCGATACTTACAACGGATTTTGTGAATTCAAGCATTATGGAAGTACTCGTCCGAAATGACACTACCCCGCCAGGCACTACCATTGTTACACATGGTACTGATCCTGGACCGAGCAGCAATGCTCGGGTCAGAGCTAGACGGATTCCGGGGGCTAGCAAAGTAATGCCGCAGATTATACAAAATCTGAGAGTTGCTAGTTGGAACGTTGGCAGTATGACAGGTCGAAGCTTCGAGCTGGAAGAGATGATGAAAAGAAGGCGAGTGGACATCTTATGTGTTCAAGAAACAAAATGGCGAAACACGGGAAACAGGGCCCGTTTCTTGGATACGAGGACAAAAAACTATAAGATGTTCTACTATGGAACGGAAAAGGGTAAAAACGGAATAGGAATCATCCTTGCAAAACATCTATTAGGCAGCGTATTGACCATTTCGAAATCCAGCGACCGTTTGATGTCCCTTAAATTGGTGATTAAAGGAAAGTTGTGGAATATTGTCACTGCATATGCTCCCCAAATTGGATGTGAGCAGGTGCAAAAAGATGCATTTTGGCTAGACTTTCACAATCTACTTAAGAACATCCCAAAGGAAGAGTTTTTGTTCGTGGGCGGAGATTTGAACGGACATGTCGGGAAGACAAACGAAGACTATGAAGATTGCCATGGAGGCCTCGGATACGGCACCAGGAACCCTCCTGGTGAAGACATCCTGAGCATGTGCAAAACATACGGTCTTATCGTACTAAATACCATTTTCGTCAAACAAAGCCGACACCTGGTCACTTACAGCAGTGGTGGAAATGAAACCCAGATTGATTACCATTTGGTATCTAGTTTCATGAAACCCCGGGTAAAAGATTGCAAAGTGATACTAGGAGAAGCGATCGCCCACCAACACCGTCTCCTACTGACAGAATTTTTTATGGAGACAGTGAACGACAACAAACATACAAAAACTTTTGGGAAGATCAAATGGTATAATCTGGATAAGGAAAAAGGCGAAGCTTTTATTTCGAATATGCAAAACGTTCTGTATAACAACACCGATATAGTTCGAAATGAAGAGAGTACAGCACAAAGTATGTGGGATCTCCTACAGAGAACTTGCAAAGAAAAAGCCAAAACACTGTTAGGGGTTTCAAAAGGACACAACCAACAAGGCAAAGAAACATGGTGGTGGAATGATGAAGCTAAATCAGTTATAAGTAAAAAGAAAATGGCTTTCAAGGCTTGGTCGAAGTGCCCCTCTAATGATACAGAGCAAAAGTCACGCCTCGAAGTGGAATATAGAAACTGCAAGAAAGAAGCGAAGAAGAAGTGCGCCCAAATTCAAGCAAAGAATACAGAAAACCTGTATCGGGAGCTGGATGAAATTTCTACCCCGACAGCTGGTGCTATTCAAGAGCTACGGCAAAACACGAATAAGGGCGCAACTATCTTCAAAATAGCCGCTCAAAGAAGAAGAAATGCCCAGGAGATTTGTTCGCCAAAGTTCATTAACAATGCTCAAGGCCAACTACTTGTGGAAGACAACGAAATTCTTCACAGGTGGCGACAGTATTGTGACGGACTTCTAAACGAACAATTTCCAAGGCTATACTTTCCAATAGCTTCACCTAACTTAAGCGAAGTATCCGACGTTACAGTCGAAGAAGTTAGTGAGGCGGTAAAATACTCCAAAAAGGGAAAAGCTGTTGGCCCAGACGAAATACCCTCAGAGTTTTGGAAAAAGATGGGAGACATCGGGTTTAGATGGCTCATGATTCTTGTCTCCAAACTTATACGAGGTGATCGCATGCCTATTCAATGGAGGGAAAGTTACCTTCTTCCAATTTATAAAGGAAAGGGTGATACTCGAAGCTGTGATAATTACCGTTCGATTAAGCTGATGTCACACACCATGAAGATCGTTGAGCGAGTCTTGGGTAGCCGACTGCGAAAAATAATTAGGCTATCTGATGACCAGTGCGGGTTTGTCGGGGGTAAGTGGGTAAGTCAACCACGGATGCAATCCAGAGTATAAGAATAATTATGGAAAAACATCGGGATTCTTTGGAGGATTTGCATGTCGTATTGGTTGATTTTGAAAAAGCATTCGATCGGCAACCACGAGATCTAATATGGGTGGCCCTCAGGCAACGAGGAGTTCCAGAAACCTATGTGCGGATAATTATGGACATGTATGATGGAGCAGTTACTAAAGTAAGATGCGCAGCTGGAGTCACCGAAGAATTCGAAATCACAGTAGGTGTACACCAATGAAGTGTCTTGAGTCCCCTGCTCTTTATTACAGTTCATGATTACCTGCTTGAAGGCAAAGTGACGGATCCAAAAGTGCATCAGTTATTCTTTGCTGACGATGGAGCCATCATAAGTAAAGACCCGATATCCCTACAACGAGCACTTGACGTATGGGTGGATGTTCTAGAAGGAAGTGGGTACCGCATAAGCGCGAAAAAGACAGAATATCTATGCTGCCCATTTTCTGATCCACACAGGCCTATTCCAGACATTTATTTGAATGGAGTAGTGCTTCCCAAGTGTGAAAAGTTTAAATATCTGGGGTCTTTGATAAATAACGAAGCTACTTGTGATGACGATATCAATCATCGCGTAAGCGTAGGGTGGATGAAGTGGCGGGAAAATTCTGCTATCTTCTGTGACCAAAAAATGCCCCCTAAGCTGAAAGGAAAGCTCCACACTTCAGTTGTGCGTCCAGCACTCACATACGGTTCACAATGTTGGACAATGTACAAAAAGTATGAGAGTAAGCTAACGGCAGCTGAGATGAAGATGCTTCGTATGACAGCAGGAGTTACAAAGCTTGATCGAATTAGAAGTACGAAGATCCGAGGAAGCCTTCATGTTAAGAATACCATTTCCCAAAAAATTGAACACGACCGACTCAGTTGGTATTGCCATGTTCAAAGGAGAGATCCTGAGAACCCCGTCAAAAAAGCAATATCATACAACGTTCCAATTCGGAATAAAAAGAAAGGTAGGCCTAAACACTCCTGGTACAAACAAATGCAAAAACACCAGCATTCAGTTGGCCTCAGAAATGGAACAATACAAAACCGGGAGGCTTGCCGCCGATTTCTGAGGTCAACCCGGCGAACCCCACAGGCGGATCACTAGTGTGAAGCAGATACGTGGGAGAGTTATGATCCCCTCGACATCGAGATCATAACAGCGCCGAAACAAGGAAGAAGAAGATCTTTTTTCAAATTTAACAAATATTTTGCAATTATTTTGGTTTTCTATTTTTAAGATAGTTATTTTTAATTTTCTCAACATTTCAAAAAGTTGAGTTATCCGGTTGTTGCATTGGCGGCTATGGAATGATTCCATAATAGTTCTGTTTCCTATCAGTTTTAAGGTTCTGTTCTGGATTCTATCCAGTAAATAAAAAGAAATTTAGGCTGCCAAAAGATGTGGATTATACTGGAGTTTTGGATTTTTAAACACCTTATAAATTATAGCCAGATCAGAGGATGTGAATATTTGCTTACACCGATATAAAAATCCTAAACATTTAGCATAGTTCTTGGACGTCTCGAGAATATGGCCTTTGGCACACAAACTGAATACTAAGATCTTTTCGGCTTCTGCGATGCAAGATTCATTCAAGGACAATGGCATAAGATATATTTTTCTTAAACGACAATAGACAGAATTGAGTTTTCGAAGCAGAAAACTAAAAACGTTTTGTTATACCCTATTTAATACTGCTGAAATACAGCTTGTCTTACGATACCGTTGTAATTCCATTTCCGAAGAAGATGGACATGAATGTGAGCAAAGACCATAAAAAAAACTGAGGGTGGAGTCGTCCGTCCGCAAAACAAGAAGTGGATTATAGAAGTTTCAAAAAATAATTATCAAATTAGAAAATTTTTTCTCATAATTTCGAGTTGTTTCGATATGAAAACAATCAGAAGTGCTCCATATAATTGGTAAGAATTTTCGGAAAGTGGGTGGATGCCACAGGACCTAGAGTTGTGCGAAATTATAAGGTTCTACAGTGTCGGAAAGTGCTCAATAATTTTGATGATCTGCAAGTGAGTCAGTCAGTTACGTTCTTAACGATTTTTGACGTTCATCTCATCAAATACTGTGATTTCTTTTTGTTTTATTTTGTCTCCGAGTTGTGTTTATATTAAAATAGAATTAAATATACAATAGATACACAAAATTTTGAACTAGTGTTTATTTAAATTTTTTTATATTTCCAAAAATTTTCACAACTTTTATTTAATATTTAATTGTTTTTGCGACGCGTTTCGGAGTGTACCTCCATCTTCGGGCAATTAACTTAATATGACGTTGGTGTTATGTGTCATAGCCAATATTTGTTGTAAGGTTTTAATATTTGTTGTTGTTTAATATGTTTTAGTTTTGTCTTCTTTCTAGAGTTTTAATTTTAATAGCTGTGTCATATAGTGGATTTGTTTTAAGTGTTAATTTGTCGTTTAATAGTTTGTCTTGTTCTAATTTGTTTGCCTTGTATATTTCGTACTCTTCTGTTGCGTCTAATATTCTTCCTTTTCTAACTATATGCATAGGTATCAGGTTGGTGTCGAAGTCTGTATACCTATGATTATTTTCAATCAGATGTTGGGCGAATGTGGATTTCGTGTTTATTTTAGGTTTATGTTCCAGAAATCGATCGTAAAAGGTTCTGCCAGTCTGTCCAATGTAAAACTTGTCGCAATCGTCGCATTTTAATTTATATACACCAGAACATGTTTTGATTTCATTCTGAACTTTTGGTTTTAGGATATTTTGTGTATTGTTGTTTGTTTTAAAAGAAATATTAATGTTAAGTTTTTTAAATTCATATTGTAGCGTTTGGTGTAGTATGTTGGTGTATGTAACTGAAGTGTATTTGTTTTCTGTTGGTGTACTTTTGTCTATTTTATTGTTGTTTATTTTCTTTTTCTTTTTTGTAATTAATTTGTCTATTATTATAGGGTTGTAGCCATTTGCATATGCAATGCATTTTATTGTGTTTAGTTCATTGTTATACTCGTTTTTATCCATTGGTATATTGAATAATCTGTTTATGAAAGCATTATAAGCTGCCATTTTTTGTTGGTATGGATGATGGGAGTCCTTATGTATGGTTATGTCTGTTGTTGTTGGTTTTCTGTATACTTTATATTTGAATTTGTTGTTGTTTTTAGTAATGTTTAAATCAAGAAAGTTTATTGTGTTATTATTTTCGATTTCTGTGGTTACTTTGATTTTGGTGTTAATGTTGTTGATGTATTTAGTTAAAATGTCTATTTGTCTATGCGTTCCGTCGAATATGACAAATGTGTCGTCAACATATCTTGAATAAGAAATAATTTTATGTTTTTGTGGATTTGCTGTGGACAAAATGTATTTGTTTTCGAAGAAATTAAGGTAAATATCAGAAACAACTATAGCATCAATAATTGCACTAATTTAATAGAAAAACTTAAAAACATAAACCTTTCCCCAAACCACAAAATGATTTCTTTCGACATAACAAACATGTACACAAATATACCTATAGACGAAAGCATCAACATATTGAAAGAAAACCTTACTACCACAGCAACAATCAATAAAACTCAAATCGACGAACTAATATATTTAATAAAAATCATGCTAAAACAAAATTACTTCACTTTCAACAACAAATACTATATCCAGACCGAAGGATTAGCTATGGGATCACCTCTAAGTGGTCTTATAGCTGATATTTACCTTAATTTCTTCGAAAACAAATACATTTTGTCCACAGCAAATCCACAAAAACATAAAATTATTTCTTATTCAAGATATGTTGACGACACATTTGTCATATTCGACGGAACGCATAGACAAATAGACATTTTAACTAAATACATCAACAACATTAACACCAAAATCAAAGTAACCACAGAAATCGAAAATAATAACACAATAAACTTTCTTGATTTAAACATTACTAAAAACAACAACAAATTCAAATATAAAGTATACAGAAAACCAACAACAACAGACATAACCATACATAAGGACTCCCATCATCCATACCAACAAAAAATGGCAGCTTATAATGCTTTCATAAACAGATTATTCAATATACCAATGGATAAAAACGAGTATAACAATGAACTAAACACAATAAAATGCATTGCATATGCAAATGGCTACAACCCTATAATAATAGACAAATTAATTACAAAAAAGAAAAAGAAAATAAACAACAATAAAATAGACAAAAGTACACCAACAGAAAACAAATACACTTCAGTTACATACACCAACATACTACCCCAAACGCTACAATATGAATTTAAAAAACTTAACATTAATATTTCTTTTAAAACAAACAACAATACACAAAATATCCTAAAACCAAAAGTTCAGAATGAAATCAAAACATGTTCTGGTGTATATAAATTAAAATGCGACGATTACGACAAGTTTTACATTGGACAGACTGGCAGAACCTTTTACGATCGATTTCTGGAACATAAACCTAAAATAAACACGAAATCCACATTCGCCCAACATCTGATTGAAAATAATCATAGGTATACAGACTTCGACACCAACCTGATACCTATGCAAGTTATCACATACGACTTCTATAAACAAACCCAACTAGAAATGCTTAAACAGCAGACGAATGATTTACAAAGTTTTACGACTTTATAAACAAACCAAAGAAGAATTGCTTTAACGGCACATTATTGAATGATGACATCGACACAGCTTCGTGGCAGATGCAAAAGCTATCTCTTCAGAATAAAATATCAAATTACACATTTCATCAAGTCAGCATATCCAGCGTTGGCGTTGATCATCATATTCGGAATTATCTTTAAGTTTTGAAATTGTATTTTTTAGTTCTAAGCCTGAACCCAAAAGAGACACATCGTTGTCTTTAAATAAAAATTAATTAATAAAATCGGCTCGAGTACTTTTTTAAAACCTCGAACGAGAAATCAAATTAATAATTGGCGCCCAACGTGGGGCAGGCTTTATTAACCAAAAATAAATAATTATTTCTTAAAAAGTCATATTTGTTTTCACTAAAAACCACCAAAACAGAAAAAGTGTGTGAATAAAAATATAAAACAACAAAATCTATAATGAACTACGAACAAAAATATCTAAAAGATACATCATTTATTAAAGTGTAAAATGGCACAAAAAATAATAGATATATTGCCAAAAATAATTGTGAACACTCCCCCAAAGAAACCCTTCTCGTTGGGACAGAAATTTATGATTCTTAAAAAAATTTGTGAAGAAGCACAAAATAAAAATTGAAAAAAATAAAAGGGAAAAACGAACGAATAAAAATAAACTGAAAATTGTGAATTGTGAAAAATAAGTTTTATTAAATCAAATAAAAAACTGAGCTGTACATTTGAAAAGTTAAAAGACTATCAACAAGGAAGCAGGAAAAAACAATTCAGCAGAAACGAATCAGCAAGAAATATATAAATTAATGAGTAAGATTTAATGAATTATTATTAGCATTTTATATCAAAATTGTGAATTTATAAAACAAAACTGGAGGATTTAATTTTAAAATTCAGCAAAATGGCGACAGCAAATGAGGAAGCAATTTGTAGAATAGTAGCAACGAACACAGCCTCTTTGAGGAGGGAAATTGATAATTTAAGAAACCAACTCTCTGTTCTGACCACAAGTTGTAATGTCGCAGAACATAAAACTGAAATAGTTGATGACAGTATAATTTGCGTTGAATCGCTTGAAATAATCAAGTCACTGCCTGAATTTTCTGGCGATGAAAACACTTATGTTAGTTGGCGAGAAGCCGCTAATAATTCAATGACTCTCTACACGAGAGGTAGTCGTAGGTACTTCGCGGCATTGACGATATTAAGAAACAAAATAATAAAAAAAGCTAATGATACTTTAACGAACCATGGAACGGTTCTCAATTTTGATGCGATTTTGAGTCGTCTTGATTTCGCATACGCGGACAAACGTCCAATCCATATGATCGAGCAAGAGCTAAGTATCTTAAGGCAAGGATCTTCATCTTTGATCGACTATTATAATATAGTAAATAAAAAATTGACACTATTAGTCAATAAAACTATAATGACACATGGTCAAGAAAGCTTGACCAGAGAGCTCAACGAAGCACACCGTAAAAATGCTTTACGTGTTTTTATCACGGGTCTTAACGCTCCACTTAGTAACATATTATTTTCACTCAGTCCTAGTGATTTACCCAGCGCTCTTGCAAAAGCGCAGGAATTAGAGTCGAACAACCAAAGGGCTCAGTTCGCCCTTCAATTTAATAGAAATACTCATGATAATACTAATAACAGTCGAACCAATAACGATAATATTAATAACAATCACTTGCGATTTCCCAAAAGATGTGTTTGGGAACCAAATCCAAACAATTACCGCCATAAATACCAACAATCTACCCCAATGGTATTAGGAAGTTCAAATATGAAAATACCCAACCACAGAGAAAACCATAATAATAATTTTAATAACAATAATTGGCGATCCCATAATAATAACAATAATAATAATAACGTAGGACAACGAATCAATCCTTTCAGACAGAACCACAATAATTATAATAACAATTTTCAAAGAAATTCGTATGTCGACAAAAGACCACATAGTGCACAAAACAGTGCCCAACCACCAGTTAAAAACCAACGTGTTAATAACATAAATGAGGACGCTTTTTTAGGCGATCCCCGTGTCAATTACCCTACATACTTAGACAACAACCAGGAAAGCAACTAAAAATTTTAATTGACACGGGAGCAACTAGCTGCTATTGTAGACCGAACGTTTTACAAGACAGACAAGAACTTTCCATAAAAAAAAGAATTCGTACAATAAATGGGTATTCAATTATAACCCATTATTATAATGCTTATATATTTGATAGAGACGTAGTATTCTATGAAATAGATAACCTTGAAAGCGATTTATTAATAGGTTACATGTTACTAAAAGAAGCTTCAATAAAATTAGATTTTAAGGATGGGTTTCTGATATATAAAAATAAAAAAGAAAAAATATTCATATCAGAAGATATAAATGATAGAAACACAGAAGACAAAAATTTAGAATTAAATAATACAAGGGAATCAGAAGATTCCGAAGCTATTTTGAAAAGTGAAATAGCAAATAGTGAAAATATAGAGGAGTTAAACAAATATATTGTTCAAAAAATTGAAAGAACCCATTCGGATATAAATTTAAACTCAGTATTTCGGACCGATGTTAGGGCAGAAATTAGGACTACAGTCGATACTCCTATATGGAGTAAGTCATATCCTTATCCACTGTCGGTAAACACCTTTGTGAATAACGAAATAAAAAATCTGTTGAACGCAGGAATTGTTCGTAGAAGTAAAAGTCCATATAATTCACCGATTTGGGTTGTTCCCAAAAAGGGTACCAATGAAGACGGTACTCAAAAATTAAGAATGGTCATAGATTATAAAAAGTTAAACGAAAAAACGATATCAGACAGATATCCAATACCTGAAAGTAATGTAATATTGTCAAATTTAGGAAATTCGCAATATTTTTCAACGGTAGACTTAGAGTCTGGCTTTCATCAAATTCGGATGAAAGAATCAGATATCGAAAAAACGGCGTTTAGCATAAACAATGGTAAATATGAATTTACTAGAATGCCTTTCGGCTTAAAAAATGCGCCGAGTATTTTCCAGAGAGCGATGGATGATATATTGCGCGAATACATAGGAAAAGTATGTCATGTCTACATGGATGACATAATAGTCTACTCTAAAAATTTAACCGAACATACTAGAGATCTAAATGAAATTATAAATTTATTGAGAAAGGCTAACATGAAGATTTCCTTAGAAAAATCTAAATTCTATAAAAAGGAAACAGAATTCTTAGGTTATATAGTTGCTCATAATACTATTAAAACAGACCCGAAAAAAATTGAAACGATAACAAATTTTCCATTACCGAAAACGTTACGACAATTAAGGAGTTTTTTAGGCATGACGGGTTATTACCGTAAGTTCGTTAAAAATTACGCATCGGTTACCAAGCCTTTAACTAAATACCTAGCCGGAGAAAACGGCAGAATATCAAAAAATTTATCTAAAAAGACAATTATAACTTTAGACCAAGAAGCTATTTCAGCTTGTAGAATTTTAAAAGATCTTTTAATAAACCAAATTGAATTAACGCAACCAGACTACAATAAGACATTTATATTAACAACAGACGCTTCTAATAACGCTATAGCAGGTGTTTTGAGTCAAGAAGGAAAACCGATAACCTTCATTTCAAAAACATTAAACACAACCGAACAAAATTACGCCACCAACGAAAAAGAGTTATACGCTATTGTTTGGTCTTTAAAAAATTTAAGAAATTACCTCTACGGAGTTTCCAACCTTGAGATCCATACGGATCATCAACCCCTTACGTTTGCTGTATCTGTACGCAATCCAAATGCCAAGATGAAACGTTGGCATGCGTTTATTGAGGAGTTCGCTCCAAAAATAGTATATAAACCAGGCACTACAAATGTAGTAGCTGATGCCTTGTCAAGGCAATACTTAAATCACATTTCTGATGAAGACGCTTCTAGTACTGCTACACAACACTCTGCTGAGAGCAGTGACAATATAGAAATAATAGAAACAACAAAACCTCTCAATCAGTTCAAACAACAAATCCTTTTAAGTCAAGGATCATTCACTGTACATGAACAAATAAACAATTTTAACAGAACTAGACATGTAATTGAATACGATACACCAGAAAATTTAATAATCATTTTAAAAGAATATTTACGTCCCGGAACTGTTGCAATTCATTGCACACCGGAAGATCTTTACCACATAAAACAAAAACTCAAAGAAACTTTTAATAATAATTTCCTTTACACAAAGAACTTTCCTATAGACATCACTAACGAAGAAGACCAACAAATTATTATAGAACAAACACACGTTAGAGCACACCGTAGCTATCAAGAAAATTTAAAACAGGTTTATACCTCATATTACTGGCCACGAATGACCAAACAATTTAAAGAATTCGTTAGAAACTGCGAAATATGTAACCGTAATAAATACGAAAGACATCCTTTTAAAGCTCCAATTGGCGAGGCTCCAATTGCTAAGAAAGAGGGGGAGCAGTTACACCTGGACATTTTCTTTGCCCAAAAGTTGAAATTCCTTACTTGTATAGATTCTTATTCAAAGTTTCTTGTAATTAAACTAATAGAAGATAGGACAAAACTAGACGAGAAAGTACTAGAACTTTTACAAAGCTTCCCAGAGGCTAAGAAATTATGTGTAGACAACGAACCGGGTTTTTCAACACCCCAGTTCAAGACATTGATGCAAAGACTAGGAATACAAATATTTTTCTGTGATCCAAAGCACAGTACTTCGAATGGACAAGTGGAAAGAGTTCACTCCACGCTAATAGAAATAGCTAGATGTCTGAAAGAAGAATTTCACCTAATAAGTGATATGGAATCCATTTTCAGGGCTGTTCAACAATATAACAAAACAATTCATTCGGTGACTAACAAAAAACCTTTTGAAGTTTTATTTAACAAACTAGAGTACGAAGACTTACAACCAAAACTCTTATTAGCCCAAGCAAGAATGTTGAAGAGAAACAAACCGAATATGAAAATAAAAACATATAAACAAAACGAAATTATTTATGAAAAAATACCAGGAGTTAGAAATAAACTTCAACCACGATACAAAAAACAAAAAGTAAAAGAGGACTTAGGAAACAAAATACGAATTTACAAAAACGATCGTATAATTCATAAAGATAACATTAAAATTTAATCTATTACAGGAAAATGTCGCTACTACTAACAATAACGCTACTATTTATGCCATTCTTGCATAATGGACAAGGACAGCGACTTGACGTTCAATACTTGAACGACGGACAGGGATTTATAATGATAAAAAATGAAGAGCTGCAAATAATAAATAATTATAGGAAAATCCTATACACAATAGATTTAGACTCTTGGAAAGAGAATTTAGTAATAATCAAAAACAACATAGCAAACTTTAGTTTTTGTAACCATTACCCAACAATGTTACATAATTTCAATGCTTTAGAAGAAGAAATAAATAGTCTTTTACCACATCATACACGAACAAAACGAGGGTTACTCAATGTTATAGGAAAAGGATTAAAATTTATAGCAGGCACAATGGATGCCGATGACGAATTAGAAATCAGACAGAAATTAGAATTAAATGGAAAAAATAACGAAAATATAATACACAGTCTTAATGACCAGGTTAGAATTAACGACCAATTTAACACAGCAATGGAAAAAGTTACAAACCACATTAATAAACAACAAAAACAAATTAATAATCAGTTATCAAATCTACTTGAAAGAGCATCTAAGGATATAACTATAGAACACATGCAACATATATTTCAAATACAATATGACATCCAACTTTTAAGAGAACAAGTTCGAAAAGTGAAAGAAAATTTAATGTTGTGTAGACTAGGAACTTTAGGAAGGGATATTTTGACGCTGAATGAAATTAAAACATACAATATAACTTTAAAAGATTTAATGTTCATTAAAAGCTCCGCCATTTTGCATGATAGTAAAATAATTTTTATTGTAATGATACCCAGTTTTTGTAACCAAACATACCATAAAATTATAATGGAACCAATTCCAAATAAAAATAAGTTAGAGTTAGACACACCTTACAGAGAACTAATATTAAGTAATGATACATGGTATCAATATACAGAAGATTTAATTATTATGAAAAAACATTTAAAAATAATAAAAGATCAATGTATAGAAAATATACTGAAAGATAACCCCGTATGTAACTTTATAATTAACGAATCCGTCGAAATAAAACAATTAACGAACAACATTGTTATAACAAAAAATATTCCAAAAACAAAATTAACTCATGATTGCAACATTTACAATGTAACTTTATACGGAAACACAGTAATCAATTTTGAAAATTGTCAAATCAATATTAATAATAATATCTATGAAAACATAATTATAAATGAAAACTTTATTCTACCAATTTTTAAACATGTAAAAATTAAAAATATAGCAGTTAACGTAAGTTTATCTGAATTGCATTTTAAAAATATAGAGAACAGAAAAATTCTCGAAGAAATTAAAACCAATAACGTAATAACTGATAGCATAACTTTCAGCACAATTGCAATAATAATCATTGCATTATTAATAATGTTTATCTTTGTTTTTTTTAAATCAAAGCCCATAAGGCATATTATTGATGAAGAAATAATGTTAGATAAAATAAACAAAAGCATCGAAAAACTATCAGATGAAACACATGACGCGGGACGCATCATTTAAGAAAGAGGGGAGTTATCACATACGACTTCTATAAACAAACCCAACTAGAAATGCTTAAACAGCAGACGAATGATTTACAAAGTTTTACGACTTTATAAACAAACCAAAGAAGAAATGCTTTAACGGCACATTATTGAATGATGACATCGACACAGCTTCGTGGCAGATGCAAAAGCTATCTCTTCAGAATAAAATATCAAATTACACATTTCATCAAGTCAGCATATCCAGCGTTGGCGTTGATCATCATATTCGGAATTATCTTTAAGTTTTGAAATTGTATTTTTTAGTTCTAAGCCTGAACCCAAAAGAGACACATCGTTGTCTTTAAATAAAAATTAATTAATAAAATCGGCTCGAGTACTTTTTTAAAACCTCGAACGAGAAATCAAATTAATAATTTGCATATAGTTAGAAAAGGAAGAATATTAGACGCAACAGAAGAGTACAAAATATACAAGGCAAACAAATTAGAACAAGACAAACTATTAAACGACAAATTAACACTTAAAACAAATCCACTATATGACACAGCTATTAAAATTAAAACTCTAGAAAGAAGACAAAACTAAAACATATTAAACAACGACAAATATTAAAACCTTACAACAAATATTGGCTATGACACATAACACCAACGTCATATTAAGTTAATTGCCCGAAGATGGAGGTACACTCCGAAACGCGTCGCAAAAACAATTAAATATTAAATAAAAGTTGTGAAAATTTTTGGAAATATAAAAAAATTTAAATAAACACTAGTTCAAAATTTTGTGTATCTATTGTATATTTAATTCTATTTTAAATACTGTGAATTTGAATTTTCTAACTCTATTGGTACTGAAGTTAAAAGGGGGTAAATCGCCTGATTTTGTCCCTGCTAAAAGGGTCTAGTACCCCGAACTTGTCTCGGCACTACCCAGCACTTTGAATCCTTATTCTAAGATTCTACATACTCGTATATAAATCAAGAATCCATGCATTTCATGTTAGAAAATCTTTAATGATCGAAAATTGAATAATATGCCCATCTACATAAGTGTAAATCCTTTTCATATCAAATAAGCAAAACAACAAAAAAGTAGTAAAATTAACGACAGTATTTAAATATTCACAACAAATTAACGGTATAAACTGCTGCATGTCTTCAGTATCGACTGTGTTTCTACTACGATGTTGCCTCGATCGTCGTTGCTCTGCGACTCTAAGGTATATATAGGTACTGTTAAAAAAGAATGGGGCATATTCATAGATGTTTGCTAAACTTTTGCTAAGTTGTTACTAAGCAATTCCAGAGGTTAGGCTATTCATAAATAAATTTAGTCCTAAGTTTAGGGCTAGACTTGTGGTCTAACTTTAAACATAGGAAATGCTGTGTTTAAGTAGTTATTATCAAAGTAAAATGTCAAATTTGATTGATTAAAAAAGTTCCAGAGACTCTTAGAGCCCTTTGCATTGCAGCATTGCTTTTGTTGTTCATTAACAAATTATTATAGAATATTGGTTTAAGTTTCTTGTTTGGTTTTCTTATTTAATAATTTTCTTTTAATTAATTTTTTTCGACGTGCAATATCAAAAAATACCACACAAAATTTAACATGAGGTGTAATAGAGATGCTAAACCTAGTGTTTTTCAACTCTCAACCATTAAATTTTGTTCAACCTACATTTTTCTGCCGATTCCAAATGGCTAATAAACAGCACTTCTCATGACAAGAAAAACTCTTGAAGGATTTGTCAATTCCTCGCAAGAGGTAGTACACCACTGAAAAAACTTTTTTGCAGCGGCTGAGAATCGAACCCCTGCAAGACAGTCCAACGCACTAACCATTATGCCAAGGCGTACGACACAAAATCAGCATTTTCTTTGACCCGTCATTATTTGAAGGATAATTGTAGTAGAACACAGCCTTAACCTGATGTTCTACTAAAAACAGCGGGGAAACTGACTATGAATAGTACCTGTGTTTATTTAACCAACAAGCCTTAAAACTAAGAATCTAGCAATCACAACTTTAGTAATTCTCTATGAATACGCCTCAATATGTTTAAAATTTCACATGGTATCCATAAGTACTGGGGTGGAATCGCGTAAGCTGATAGTTGACTATCAATTCGTTGATTGTCGTTTTTGACTATAGCTGTCTCTATCATATCAATTAAGAATTATATGCACAGTGCGGCCGAAAGCCGCTTTGTGCGGCCAAAAGTCGAAAAACGTAGAGAATGATCCACAAATTGGTATATAGGGGTTTTTGGGGTCGCTGATTACGAATCTGTTATCAGAATCAGCAAATTCAAAATGGCCGACCTAATATGGCGTCATGTCATACGAAAAAACTTATCAAAAATGAAATAACTTTTATATAGTTGGTTAAAAAAAATAGTTTTTTTTTTATATTATTAGGGCATGTACTTGAAAATTTATTAAAAATGAACAAATTCAAAATGGTGGAATGCTATATGGCAATATTATTTAACAAAAAAATGAAAAAAAAATTATTTATATATTTTTATTGAAATCGAACACAGTAATTTATAAATCATAAATTTAGAAATACAAAATGCAATATGAGCAAACAATAGGTACTTATATAAGTTAATCCGATATTAACATGAAAAATGTTTCATTGCCCATCTCGTAACAGTCACAATCATCTACATCTGTATCTGTTTCAGAAGCGGAAGAGCTGTCAAAAGATTGTTGTTCATCTTCTGTTCGATTATTTACAGGTGGAGGTGCTAACAAATTGATACAGTCTTTACACAAAGATGTGGTTTTAGAGGTAATTCCCGACAACTAGATATGAACGGATATGATGCGATAAGGAATCTTTTAAAAACATCCTCCATTGTCTTTTGACGATAATGGTTTCTTGCGAAATTAGCTTGATAGATTTAAAAAAAATTATTACATGCTTCTTGTGCATCTTCCGACATTCGACAGATAGGTAACACTGAATATTTCATTTTCGGGGCCATGAATTAAAAGTTTGTGAACTAACGTGGGCATACAATACCAGGGATATTGTTGTAAACTAGTCTAGAACGCCAAAAAACGCACGATTTTTGGGAATTTTTTTCTCGGAAACTTTATTAGATAATAACATACTTTTTTTTTAAATAATGAATACATGCGTCAAGAATAAAAATTTTTTGAAATTTTTTAATTTTGGCCGAATAATAGAGGGCGCCAACGTTGACTCTTCAAAAAACACATTGTCCAATTGCGGACATTTAATCTCCGGATCTACTGAACCGATTTTCAGAAAAACTTGTTGAAACTTGATTGTTTTTATGTTTTTTAAGATAATTTACCACAATTTGACCAAAAAGTTATGAACGACAAAAATGGCGACCCGAAAATGGCCAAACAAATTTCAAAAAAAAAATTATTTTTTAATTTTTTCAAAGCTTGACATTTTTCGTTTTTTTTTTTTTACTTTTAAAACAAATTTTGGTAAATTGTCTCGTAAAAAACCTTTCTTAAAATAATCCAATTTGTTTTTTTTTTGTTTCAGTCCAGCCAATCCTCAGATTAACTGGCCGCAATGGGACAATGTATTTTTTGATGAGTCGACGTTTGCGCCCTCTTTAATTCGGCCGAAATTAAAAAATTTCAAAAAATTTGTATTCTTGACGCATGTATCAAAAAAAAGTATGTTGTTATCAGTTGTTTCAGTCCAGCCAATCCTCAGATTAACTGGCCGCAATGGGACAATGTATTTTTTGATGAGTCGACGTTTGCGCCCTCTTTAATTCGGCCGAAATTAAAAAATTTCAAAAAATTTGTATTCTTGACGCATGTATTCATTATTTAAAAAAAAAGTATGTTGTTATCTTATAAAGTTTCCGAGAAAAAAATTCCCAAAAATCGGGCGTTGTTTGGCGTTCTACACTGAACCAAAAAGGTACATGATTCCAAGGAAAAACTGCATGTTTTTAAAGAAAAACTTCATTAAAAACGGGCCAAGAATCGAGTTCATTAAAAGAAAGAAACCTTAAACATGCGTTTTATGAATTGTTCATATTTCAAATGCAAAGTTTCCTACTTGGAATTCGCAACAAAAAAATGTTTATGAATGTGGTTGCATGCATTTAATGATATTTTGCATGTAAAAAATGTATAGTTTCAAGAATTTAAAGTAATTTTTCATAAAATGTCACTTGATGAATGTGGTTTCATATAATCAGTCACTGTGTTCCTACAATAAAAGAACAGTTTCAAGCATTTTAAGAAATTTTTCATAAAACTTTACAATAAAATTCGTATGAACTGTTCATACTTCAAATGTAAAATATCATAATCTGATTTTCCAACAACAATTCTATTGCTTTGGATTTTATGAATGGTTTTTCATGAAAATCATGACTTGGTCATAAAACAAAAATTAATTTTTATGAATTCGTGCATTATACGTATGAATATTTCTTAAAAAATAATGATTTTGGCTGATTGATCGCCATTCATAAAAAGAATGTACAAAATTTTTTTCAGTGTATACCGTATACTAGTACCTTAATGCACAAAAAAACTCAACGGGCAGCTACGGGCAGCTGAATTTTATTTTGTTTGGTACAAAATAATTTTATTAACTATCTTAAATAGATTTGAGAACAAGAAACAGCAAGAAAAAAAAGTTTTCACTCAAACAAATAAATTTTTATTTTTTTTTTTAAGTAAATAAATAGTGTTGATATATCTCTGTCTAACAATGTATACTATTTAGGAATTTTTATTCAAAAATTCTTAAACTTATTTTACGCACCTGCAGCTGTTGAATCAACTAATCACCTTACGCGATTCCACCCCTGCACAAAAACTGTATCAAAATCCGAGGCTTTAAGTCAAAGAAAAATTAACATTTTATATCGTAATTTCAATATATAAAGTTCGGTTGTTTTTACGATTGCATAACCTGCTGTATCAGTAGATGGGCGTAGAATTTAAAAAACTGTGCGTCAACCACATTGCACCACGCCGTCATATCTCCCCCTCACTTTCGAAGATAAACACCAAAATTTTTAACTTATTCGAAATTTACATATCTGATTTTTTTGATAAATACAAATATTGTTAAATCAGAATTTGAAAAAGATACAAATATTTTATCACTTAAAATACAGTATTTTACACTCTAAAAAGTGCTATAGTTTCTAACAGTTATTAGTTTTGACCCAAATTGGATTTGACGTAATCATGATACCGAGTTTCACTTACAGAAATGAGCACAGTTCAATATTCCATAAAAAAAATTTAATATTTATTTTTGAAAAGTAATATTTTTTAATAAAGAAAAAAAAATATAGCCAAAAAAAATAATAGGTATTGATAAAATAAAACAAAATATATAAATAAAAACAATTTTGTTTCTACATTGTATTGCAGAGACCACATTAAAATTTTAAATATGTTCCACACTCCAATCGTTTTTTTAACATCTTTTCTATGAGTTCATTGAGAATCTCTTGAGAATTGAAACTGTTTCTTTAGTAAACAAAGATAACTGCAAACAAAAAGTGCACTTAAATATGTTCATGCGCATTTGACCTTAAGACTTGTGCATGTTGAGATTATTGAATATCTTTTTTTATGCTACCTATAAGTTTCTCTCTGTGATGTATTATTGAAATACCAAAGGCATAAATGTGTTTTCAAGGTCTTCATAACACTTTGCCAACTTAAGTACACTCTCGCTTTTATTAATTGAAGTAAATTCAAATAAAATTTTACGCAATTTATAAAGTGCATATATGCACTTACCGTTGACGAACTTGTAAGCTATAGATATGCTAACATGATGTATTCATCACAAACCGTTGCCACAAGCATTCTTCTGTTAGTTGCAAATGTTGCGCTGCCTTAATTCATACTCCACTACAGTCCAAACATACACAAACACACATAAACACTACATACAATTGGATGACTTGCGAAAAATCACATCTTTATAGAGTTGTTGAAAAAAAAGGTTTCGTGAACGCGCCGAGAAGGAACAGACAGCACAAAAAATGTTAAACTTCAAGTTAAGAGGCACGATGATGCATCATGGTCAGTGTCAGTCAAGACTCAAGACTCACAATTCACACAAAAAAAAATGCAATCGAAGTCGAAGTGAATTACCCCGCAGCTTGAGTAATTAGCGGGCAACCGGTCAACATCAATGGCGCGATTTATTGGAAATGCTAATTAAAGTCCTCGCATATATTTTATGTATAATTGCCGTTCTTGGAATTATGATGAATTGAAAGAATTGTAAAATAAAAGGAACTCATATACTATGTCAAAGGTCAAATGGGGGCATGTTTTGAAATTCAGACAAATAATTCAATTGAATGCGGTTTTAACACGCCATATTTTTGAAATGCAAGTTCCCATTTTAATTCACATTTTTAAGAATTGGTTTCGATCATTTGCGTTTATTTTTCTTTAATTAAAAAGAAAGGAAAAATACATGCAATTTGGGAAAATTTGTGTAAGCTTTTTCTTAAGAGCATTGCAATGAAATTTTTGGTTTATTTTAAAAACTGAACGATTAACCTTTTTCAACCATTAGAAACCATCTAGAGTGTGAAAGGTTAGACACACTACTTGATCGATGCTTCTTAAAGCTAAAACTGAGAACAACCAAAGCGACAAGAAAACATAAACGCTGTCTGAATTGATTAATATTTGTATTAATACCGCGTTTGAAACGATCTCACTCGGGGTCTCGCTGGTTTCGGCAAAATAGATTCAAAATACTTCTTTTTTAATTATAAGGTCACATTAAAACTCTAGACTTATGAGAATGTCAACGAAAAAAAAAAAAGACAACAAACTATTTAGAGGCCGAGCAACCCACCCCGTGTAGATCACTTTAAAGTTACTGTCTTGAACTCCTTTATAAACGTCTTCGCAAAGAGTCTGACAGTGCCACACACTTTTTTGCCACTTATACTAATTGCAGGGCAGGGCTTTTCATTAAAGTTCTGTTGCCTAGGAACCCAAGATCGATGACAAACTTAGAAGTCAAATAAATATGTATTGAATGAATTAACCAATGTATTATAATAATCATGATATATGTATATTTGTACTTTTAACCAATAAAATGCTAAATTCAATCAAAATTTCTCGCTGTAGGTAGTGTTAGCCAACTACTTAGTTCTTTTTTGTTAAATAGACGTAGGCTTTTTTTGTGAAACTTGCTTGTAATTTATTTTTATACAGTAGCCATTTGCTGGTATTAAGACAATAAAGCGAAACAAAATCCTTAGCTGGAAGGGTCCCCTGCTACCTCAACTTGTGTTTGTTTATTGTTTAATAAATAAGTAGTAAAATATGCAGGTTGTATTTTATTGCTGAGCTCATCAAACTTATCGATTTTTACTTCAATGTGTACAAATAGAGAAAACGTCTGATAATAATGCGTCTCGATCAGAGACGCGCTGCCCGGGCGGTGGGCATGCGATGCACATGGATAGGAGAATTCTGGTCATGGCGATAAACTACTATACTCTGTCCAACAAAAATTGTCAGTACAGGCCTTATGGGAGAGCTTTTTCTAAAGCAGTGGCGCCTGATGCACCCTCACTACTCGTACAATGCGTTAGGAAAAATGCCACTAAAAACAGAGCAAGCCACTGACTTTTCTTAAGGAATTGTTGTTGTAATTCTTTGCAAAAAGTTGTACACCCCAACACGGCCGTCGTATCCCACTGCTGATGAGATTGAGATACTGTCAAGATCAAGACAAGAGTGTCAAGTGTCACTCAATACGATCGTGCGCTCTTTATCTACATCAAAACAGAGTTACCATTATCATTCTCAAGCAAAGAGCTTTTTCAGTGGTTTTTATTAAGGAGCTTTTGGGATTTGAAGCTTTTGAGAACACATTTTAAGAAGATGAGTATGTTGAGTGTTGTCGTATTGCTTTTCAACTTAAAAAGAAAACGCGCCTATTATCTTACCGCTTGGCGTTGTGGGAAAAGTTTATATGAAGGTTTTTATAATACAAACTCTATATACTACTGAAATAAATCAGCCAAGTAGAAGACTTAGCACTATTATTGGAAAAGGTAAATTGAATATTGTTTTCAGTCGATTTGAATCGGCAGACGGTAGCCCTACGCGTTTTTTACTTTCATTTGCGGCGATTTATAATTTAAACTACGGAATCCCTGTGAGAGCTTTAAAAGGCGACACACTTATGCATGGTAATGCAACCAGAATGAGAGACAAACGTCCTATCTTCCCTGTACTGACAATTTCTGTTGGACAGAGTATATAAATTGGCGTTGATTAACCATAATTATCCATTTCATTTACCTTGATATTTTTGAAAAATTGTGCTTCATGACGAATGCACGGCGACTTGCCACCCAGTTGTTTTCCTTTCTGTTTTAGAATTTGAATGACAGTATTATATCAGAGGACCTTCCGAAGTTGACTCTTCTGTCCAACGCATATGTTCTTCAAAATAATTTTTCTGTTTGTTTTCTTTTTACTTGGCTAAAAATACTATTTATTGAAGCTTTTATGAAATTTCTCCATACAAAATGTCTTTACACATTTTATCTTTTTTGAGAAAATCGAAAATCACGAAAATGCTTATATGGGAGTAACCACTATTGGCCATTTTCGCAATTTTTTTTTTCAAACTTGAGCGAGCTACTGCTTAAATAATTTTTTTTATTTCTTTAAGTTCGAAAAAGTACTTTTTTTGATCTTAAAAAAAAAAGTAAAAAGTATGAGTGCCAGGAGTCACGGTTAAGATGTGTGAACATCAACGTTCGTCCGAGTACCGAATTTTTGTTATCGAAGGTACCCAATGTACGTACGAGTACATACAATGTAATCGTAACAACAACATTGTTTTTTAAATATTGAATTTCACAGAAAATCATAAATTAATGGCAACTGTATTTTCGCCTGGCTGTGATCCGCATCAAAGCTACTTTTCAAAACATCAGCCTAATATGTGCACACGCCCCTACCGATGAAGCTGAGGAATCTAACAAGGAGGAGTTTTACGACCTCCTGGACGGAGCCTACGAAGCCTGTCCGGAATACGATATCAAAGTCGTGCTCGGAGATTTCAATGCTAAAGTCGGGAAGGAAAATATCTTTGGCGGATTAGTTGGAAAGCACAGCCTCCACGAAATGACAACAGATAACGGCTTTCGACTAATCGACTTTGCTGCAGCTCGGAATACGGTGATAAGTAGCACTAGGTTCCCCAGGCGAAGGATACACACAGCAACCTGGCGATCTCCAGATGGTCGAACCGCCAACCAAATCGACCACGTGCTAATTGGCGCAAGGCACGCGTCGAACATCTTGGACGTGCGAACTTTCCGAGGTGCAAACGTGGACTCTGACCACTTTCCTGTTGTGACAAAGTTCAGAGCCCTACTGTCCAACGAAAAGAAAATTAGGACCGCCCAAAGGAAGAAAGCCAGAGACTACAGTGAGCAATTGACCGGGAAACTCTCTGCCGTACCCCCAGGCACAAGTGTCAACAACCAGTGGAGCCAGTACCGCGACATCATTAGGGAGGTCGCCGAGTCCACCATAGGCTATCAACCACCTAGGAAAAAGAACCCGTGGTATGATAATGAATGCGCGGTATTGAAGCAGGAGACGGAAAATGCACGAATGTAAATGCTGCAACGGAAAACAAGAGCAGCAAAAGAGGAGTACCGTGAAAAGAGAAGGAAGGAGAAAAAAACCCTGCGAAGAAAGAAAAGAGCAGCCGCAGCTTCTCAGCTCAGGTATCTCGAGGAGTCTAGCACCGCCACAAACACCCGCCGGTTCAAGAATGGTGTTAACCTGGAAGGCACTATTTTCAACAGGTCTTCCCAACTGCTTGGATATAAAACGACATCGATATCATCGGCCGCTCCAAGCGTGCTGTGCTAGATGCGTTCACAGCTATTGATGAACAGGCGAAACGCGTTGGTCTTGAAGTTAATGAGGGCAAAACAAAGTATATGCTCTCAACAAACAAAGCCGCATCTGTCCATCGCCTAGGACAAAACGTCACTGTTGGTAGCAGTAATTTCGAGGTAGTCAAGGAGTTCACCTACCTCGGAACGAACATCAATCCCACGAACGACACCTTAGTGGAAATTCGACGAAGAATTACCCTAGCAAACCGCTGCTACTTCGGTTTGGCCAAACAAATGGGTTCAAAACTCCTTTCTCGAAAGACAAAGTTCACGCTATATAAAACGCTAATTTTACCAGTTCTACTCTACGGCGCCGAGTGCTGGACGATAAGTAAAAAGGGGAATTGATACTGGGCACTTTCGAGAGAAAAATTCTTCGGCGGATATTTGGTCCTATATGCGAAGAGGGCGAA
This sequence comes from Philhelius festivus, assembly GCA_963931855.1. NCBI lineage: Eukaryota > Metazoa > Arthropoda > Insecta > Diptera > Syrphidae > Philhelius > Philhelius festivus. Next base: position 139,571,164 of record OZ007555.1, on the reverse strand, counting down.
TGGAGGAAAAGATTCAATCGTGAATTATACGAGCTGTACCAAGATGTGGATGTAGTCCGAAAAGCCAAAACACGTCGACTACACTGGCTCGGTCACATCGAGCGAATGGACAACAACGCTCCAGCCAAGAAAATCTTCGAATCCCAGCCCCCAGGTTCGAGACGACGAGGAAGATCGAACCTCCGTTACAGGGACCAGGCGGTTATAGACGCAAGAGCGCTTGGTCCCGACGACTGGAGGGAGCTCCCGATGGAAGATCGCAATAACTCAGGCAGAGACCCTCCATGGATCGGCAGCCGGTTAAGTAAGTAAGTAAGTATTTTCTCTATTAGTTTGTGACTTTAAAAAAAAAAAGAGTCTAGCCACTATTTTTCCCACAATTCGTCCCTTTTACCTATAATTAAATTCAAAAAATATCTCTACATAGCTGTTCATAACACTTTCTTCCAAAACGCATATGTATTTTAGGACCAGGTCCTGAAACTATCGCATCGATAGAAATATGGGCGATACTGGCGCCTTCTGTTATAAATATGCATACTCATCATCATTTAAACTTATCATTGACTTTTTAATCTTTAATTTCAAAACAGTGTTGGATAGTAAGTTGGACTTACTCCATAATTAAAATATTGCAAAAAAAAGAAAAAGAAAAACTCTTCATTGGACTCCGCTACGTAACGTAAAGTTTGTAAGACTTATGTTTAAACAGGGATGTTGTTTGAGGCGTTGACATTCTCAAATTTGTTTAACAAGCTCGGAATGATGAATATTTGATGGACGAAAATCAGGAGCGTTTACATTCGTCAAACATGCTGTGAAACATCAATTCTCATTAGAATTTTAACCATGGCGGACCAACTAAGAGCATAGATGAGAAAATTTACTTGAATTTTATATTCAAAGGCTGCAAAGTCTACCGATATATTTTCTTACGATGTGCACAGCCCGAGAAGTTGATGAAAAATGAAATTTGCTTTAGGCTTGACAAACATGCGTTCACATTCTCAAATATGCTTGTCATGTAGCCAAAATATAAAAACATTTTGAAATCCATCTTGCATGTTTGACAAGCCACTAGATGGAGCGTTCACATTATCAAAATAAAGCAAATCATGTCTTTCTTGTCAAACATATTTGAGAATGTGACCGCCTCTAATGGTGCACGAAAATATAATATAATACTTCAGTTTGCATTTTGGATCCTGATTACGATTCTTTTTTTCGTTTGTTTCAACTTTCGTCTTTTTGACAGTTTCGGTGAGGGGTATAGAATCGCAACATCAAATATGTCAAAAAGACGAGAAAAAAGACTCTTGTTATCAGGCTCTTGATGTCTTTTTGCTGCTATAGACGAAGTTTACACTGAGCTAAATCCTCCGATTTTTAACTTCCCATAGGGAGTTATTGTAATCGGTCCGATTTGTCAAATTGGAATTTTTGACATTTCTCGACGTTTCAAGGTCCCTAGAGGCTATATCAATCATTTTTAGAGAGATGTCTGTGTGTGTGTGTGTACGTACGTTCGTACGTTCGTACGTTCGTACGTTCGTACGTTCGTACGTTCGTACGTCCGTACGTTCTTGTACCATTTTTCGTCGTCGATATCTCAAGAACGAGTAAAGATATCGACTTTAAATAAATTTTGTTTAATAGATAATAACTTCGAAAGAGGCTGAAAGGGCGTTTATTAAAATTCAGTGAGTAGTTTTTTCACTATAACGGTTTAAAAAAAAAGTAAAAATTTTGGTTAGTTTCAAATATTTCACGAAACAAAAATGCTATTGATTTGAAATAAAATTTAATGTACTCATTATAAGGTCATACAGATTTGGTATGAATTTGGAAAAAAATGAACATACCGTTATTTTTTTAAATAAAAAAAACTGAAAAAAAAATTTCATAACCCAGATATTCTAAGAACGGAAAACAATTTGAAACTCAAAATAATTTTATTTTATGAAAAATAATGTGTTTGACAACTGGTGAAAATTTCAGAAAAAATCAGTTTACAGTTTTTTTAGAAAAAATAAAAACCTATATAAAATTCTATTGAAAATTGGTAAAAATTGTTTTTCGACTCAAAGTTCTCGAGAACTAGTAGTGATATTGACTTCTAATTTAGTTTATTTTATACATAGTATAATTGTGTACAATTGGTAAAATGTTGACAAATATTGAATAAATATTTTTTTTTAATAAAAAAACTATTAAGAATTCTGGTGAAAACTAGTTAAAATTGTATTTCAAGTCGAATTTCTTGGGAATGAACACCGATAGTGCCTTTTAAAGTATGTTGTTTTATACATCGATACCTTCCCCTAAGAATGTATACTAAGCGACATTTCTAAAATTGTTCAGGAAACGAAAAAAACGAAGAAAGTTCTAGTTGAATCATAGTGTGCTAAGAGACAATTTTGGTTAAACTAAGTGACATCTAACAAAATTTTTTGTTGCTCACTATCAACATCAACAATCTCAATTTCAAATCTCTTTAAATAATTAAAATGCTTTTCAATCTTAAAATAATGTTTGTTTGAATTTTACAGCTAAAGTTTGTTTCGCTGAAAATTTGGTTATTTGAAAAAAAAAAACTAAATATAAAGTTTTCAAGACCACAAATGGGAAGTTATCAGTGTGGGTCGCACCCAGCCTCTTTTCTTTTTAGGTTTCTGTACTTTATCTTACTCCCTCTGTCAGAGATTTATACACCGATTGACATCATTCCCACCTTGAAATGGAAATTGTTAAAGTAAATATAAGTAGGAAAAACTAAATTTTGTAATCCATTGAAGTCGTAGTCATCATCTAGTTCATGGCTTGACAGATGGAGAACGATCTAAATTTTGATATAATAAAGAATATTTAATTCAATAATTAAAATAATTATATGGTATGACAGATAAGAGACAAATTAAATTTTGACGTATCGAGAATATTTCGTTGCAGATGTCAACTGATTGCCTTGAACAACAATTTTCGGAATTTTAAATGTCAACTCTGAAAATGCATTTTTTGGGAGTATAAAATAAAATGTTTACTCGTCCATCACTAACGTGAAGTGGATTTGTTTAAGACATTGAATGAACCCGCTACGAAATTTTATACCAGTTGTTTTGTCTTTCGTCTTTTTGACATATTGGTCGAGAGGTGAAGAAATGTTGGGAGAGTGAATATATTTAGTTCTAGCTAGCAATGGAAAGTACTAACATCGAGATTTCAGTACTCAAAGTTTCCAATGTAAGCATGATGTAGTAAGTACGCAATATTTTTTCAATGTAAACAGGGTATTAAATGCAATATTCCGTAAGGTAGGTTGTTACACGGCACGTGTACCATAACGTGTAATCGTAAGGGGCTACAAGAACGTAAAAGTTTTACTCACGTTTTCGGTTCACTCTACCGCCGCAAAGATGTTTACACATCAAAAAATCAGTGGGAGGAATTATCGAATTTTAAAATCAGTTACGAAAAATCGAACCGTTTGTATTCCGTAGTCACAGAAAGCCACTTTGTTCGTCTACCCTATCATCGTAATGCCGTAATGTAATGGAGATGGCCAAACAGTTTAATATTCACCTATTCTGGTTCTGGGTGTCGAGTCACAGGGACATTCCGGGGAATTGCAAGGCCGACGAACTCGCCAGAATTGGAACGGACATGCCTATCTTGCCCGAAAAGGTAAATATAGGTATGCCTATAGCTAGCTACAAGTAAAACTTATGCTGAAACGAATTGCTCTGGAACAATCAAACACAAGATGGCTTAATACTACCACTTGTATGGCGACCAAACAAATCTGGCCTAAACTGGATTTGAAACGGTCAAAATGTCTATTGCCCCTCAGTAAACCTCAGATTAGCTCCGTAATAGGTGTCATAACTGGACACTGTCTCATAGGTATAGACACGCCGCACGACTCGGTGTACTATCAAACGATTTGCAGGAGCTGCTTTGTCGAGGAGGAAGAGGAGACAATCCCACGCCTTCTTTGTACAAGCCCTGCTCTCTCTTACAGACGCAAACTTCATATAGGAGAATATTTCTACAATGAACCAAGCGATCTCATAAACACAGACATTAAAAGTCTTCTTCGCTTCATCAGAAGCTCCAAATGGTTATAACTAGTAGGGAACCTTTTTGTTCCCTATTAAGGTGCGTGTCCATTTGAGAGCAAAAACACTGAGAGTAGCTCTCAGGCCACTCTTGAGAGTAAACTCTCAAGTGGACACAGCCTTGAGAGAAGCTAGCGGAGAGTTGACTTTTCACTCTCGATATACGAATTTTTTGAGAGTTACTCGCAAGTGGACACACTTTTTTATTACTATCGGAGATGAGCTCGCAGAATTCCAACATAGTTCGTATTTTGCGATTAGCTGTCCGAGAGTTGACATGTCAAAACATTGAACAGAAGGGGACAAACGAGCTTATAGAAAAATATGAGTCTTTCGAAGTTTTGTGAAAAACTACAGAAAAGTCGGGACAGAAATAAAAAAAAAATGAAATATGTATAAGCAACTTTTAGTACAGTTTTCATGCACTGAAAATGAAATCAAGAGAAAGCTTCATAATTTGCGAAACCAGGTAAAGAAAATGATTTTTGTCAATCATGTTGAATCTATTATGTACATTTAATTAATAACGGATGTCACAAGAATTGAAAAAAAAAAAATTAAAAACGAAAAGTGGAGCCGAAACTGATGAAGTATAGCACTAGGTGGCCATATTATTTGCGGTTTGCAGTTTTTGATTCCATTTTTAATGGCTGCTTCAACTAAGTCAAATCTGGTACGTATTTTATTTCTTAATTATTTTCTGTGATGTGCCTGTACTGCCAAGGAACTTCACCTTATGGGCTCATAAAGTAATTTTTGAATTCATCCCTGAAATCCTTTTGAGAAGTATTATAGTTGTGCCTTCTTCCATTTTGAAGATCGAAAAATGAGTTCGAAATTGTTGTCTAAACGCCAGCTTCCATTCAGTACATCGTGAGTTTCTATTTGTTCGGGCAAAATTATAGTTTTGCAAAAATATATCAAGTGGACACGGTTATGAAAGTACTCTCAGAAAATCATCTCCCAAAACTTAACTAGTGAACTCGCGATAGTAAAATCTCAAAAAAATTACTCTCAAATGGACAGGCACCCGAGAGCAACTCTCGAGAGTTTACTAGCGAAAGAACTCTCAAATGGACACGCACCTTTAGATCGTGGTATCACAATGGACCTCTACTGGTCTAAGTGTGTCAGACGCTTTAATGACAACCACTTAAACCTAACCTAACCTAACCTAATGCCTTAATGTCAAGTTTGATCAAAATGTCGAGTTCAATTTATTCATATGTATGTATGTATGTACTCGTATATACTTCTGCATTTTGTATATGTATAAATCGCCAGTCAAAATTGTATGTTATATGGGATTTTAACAAACTCTTTTTCCACTGAGGTTTTGGTAGCGCAATGTTTAGGTCAGTCGTGCCTGACTCTCTTTATTGGTATGTACCTACTGCCTCGCTCTCTAGTTGAAAACAAAAAATGATCACCTGCAAACTGACATAAAGAAATTGATCCTCTGAACTTCAAATATATGTACATTTTCTATGTAGCGATATTCTGAAGTGCCTTAAATGTATGCAAACAATCTATGAGTACTCGAAATTGTGCTTACGATTTTTTTTGACTTTGTTGACAGCAGACCAAGTTTCTGAGTCGCATTTAACGCCTTCAATGACTTCACTATATTTATGAACCCATTTTGATTTGTTAGAAAACAAAAATGAAAAATCTTGTTTTAAATCTTAAAGAGGAACCATTCAGAAAAAAAAATTGCAACTCATGACCAAATGCTATTCTGTATCTTATATTTCCTATCCTATCAGGATGTGCGAAAAAAAAATTAAAAGCAAGCTGAGAAATGACTTGTAATTTCCGTTGGCCCCTATTTATTCGATATTTATTTGAAAATCAAAAGAGAAGCAACATATTGCTGACAGTGTAACTAACAACAAGAATACAAACAAAAAATGCAAGTCACTCAACAGTACCTACACACGCCGCGCCGTACTGTGAACAAGCACTGCGCAGTACAATTCGGTCCATATGATCTCATGTTCCAGCATCAGCCAGCAGTTTATTTTCCTGCAAGTCATTGGGCGAACTCAGCTACAACAGCTGAGTAACCATATCTTGCATCTTGTAAATACAGATTAACTCAATAGAGAGTTTCCACTTTTCGACCCCCTTTTTGTCCTGACTCCTGAGAATAAAATAATAACACTCACACACTTGGAATGGAAGGTGTTTTAGCTATTCAATTGAAATTTACACTTTCCGGTTCATAAAATGTGCCAAGGTGAACCGTGATCACGAGCGAGAAGAAACAGATAGGTTGTGTTGTTGTGATGGTGAAAAGGGTGTTCCACCATTCCACTGAGTTACCGGCCGACTTGTTTTGACTACTGGAGCTGTATAGGTACTTCCCGGTGTGCCGATGATGAATTCCTTTTGTCACCGTACTTATCTTATCACGGCTACCAATCGCGGAGTACAAAAATTGTTACTTAGAGAGAAACGTAGAGGACAATTGAACGTCTTCGGACGTTCAATGGGATGACAATCGGTGGTGGCGATGGTGGCGTGGAATGAATTGATCTCCGCCGCGACCGGTGAGGTCTGGACTCCATGGCTGGCTGGTCGCCTTGACAGTTCCACTCATTCAATACCGTCCTATCAGTGGATGGATTTCTGGTGCAGTGAGCACATGTCCAATTCCGGCTATAAAATGATTTATAATTCATTTGTGACTTTTAAGTTTTTCATTGTCGCGCTGTAGTCGCGCCTGATAATCGTGAAAGGCGCTTTGATGGAGCTCCTTAGGGATTGTTTGGGTATAGACATATCAAATTAATCATTTTATTCTTGTTTACTCAGGCACTTTCTGCACTTGGTTGGTGGGCAAACGGTATTGGTATAATACGCGTGTGCAACACCTTTTTAAATCGGGTTAATTGTTGAACAGCTGAAATCGTTCAACTTCCGGGCTTTTAGCAGAGCTTATCTTCATACAATTTTCGATGATTAATTATTTTTGATAACTTTATTGAAGTCCTATAAAAATGACACAGAATTTTATTTTTTCGACTTGATTCGCATTCGAGAAGATATGTTTCACCTATATTTGATATTTCATTTTTTTACGAGCGAAGAATAAGTATTTACCTATATATATCTAAAAAGTCACCATCTGGAACTTTAGTTACTTTTATTAAATATTAATATACTGATTACATTGATACTCGTACGAGTATATTGAATACTGTCAACACATATTTTGTAAAATTGGGTGGTATCGCAAGAATTGTATAGTACTGTACAGTACTTGGTTTTAGGCAATAATAATTAAATTTTGTTTCTTTCTGTGATAATTTTGCTTGGCCATGTTTAGTGTGTTGAAAAATGTCATAGAATTTTTCAAAATTTTGTTTCACAGGACGTTTAATTTTTTCAAGTGCATCTTAGCCCAAACTTCCCAGCAAGAGATCCAAAGAGTAATATCCCGTGAAAAACAACTTTAAGAACTATTAATTTATTATGTTTAATAAGTACTAACTAATTCTAATATTTATTTAATTAAATGTAGATTAAGTGTGTTCCCTAAAAGTCAGCGTCTTGTCTATGTGAAAGCCTATGTAAGTACTTGACATAGGTGGTGGCGCTGAAATTAGCGCTAGATTTTACAGTAAAGTGGCAAAAAAGATGCATATATTTTTATCCTCCATGTGTTTATTATATTCAAAAGTGAGGTCGACAGAGTTTGGATATTATTTATTATATTCGCAGGATGTTCATCGGATGAGTATATCGCTATTTCATCTGTGTACAAGCCAAAATCACAATTTTGAATTGCTGGAAATCCGACATAAACACAAAGGAGCATAGGGAATAGAACAGATCCCTGAGGAACGCCTGAAAAATGATTTTTCTATTAGAATCAGATTCCGCTTAGAGAAACTGCAAATTGACTGTAACACAATAACAAATATTTTTGATCTTAGTTAAGAAATCTGGAAATTCATTTATAATATGCTTAACTATGAGTTCATTGTGCCACAACGTATAAAAGGCCTTTTTCGACAGCGGGTAATACTTATCCTGTAGATTTGTTTTTATTATTTTTCTTAGCATGCTTACTTAATGGAAGAACTTTATGCGATGTGTTTTAGTTAATTAGTATAGGTTCTAAGTGCGAAGTAACAATTATAACATAATTATTAGCAGAAGTGTTTGCAAGTAAATTAGCTTTGGCTTTCAAAGGATGTATAAGTGCCTACTTCCATTGATGATTCAAGAGATGATATTTGTTTATTTTTCATCTTTTTTTTTCTCATGAATATTGCAAAATAGTTTTGAGCTACCATACCTATAGAGCAAAAATTTTCTTTTTCACTCCCCATTCCTGAACTCTTAAATTTTTTGTGTTAACAATCGGTTGAGATAGATCATTTCTTCGAAGTTGTATTGTAGCTTAAATCTCTGCCATTTTCTTCTAAATATATTTCTCATTTTGATATCCTATACATAATTTTGAACAAGGAAGGACAATTTATTGTTGTTTTGTTGAAAGTTTTCTTTTGGAAACATTTATACTTTCTATAGGAAACTTTTTGCGAATATCTATATATCTTCGTAACACAGAACATTATAGCACTATTTTGAGAGTGATTAATATTTGAACAAAAATGAAAGCGAAACATGTGCCGATAAGCATTTTTAAAATATAAGCATTACACATTTAATATATTAGAAATAAACGTAGGTATATCATCACAGCATACTGGAAATGATCCGATCTAAGTGCATTCGCAGTAAAAGGTGTCGTAAAACGATAAGGAATATTTGTTATTAAAAAATATGTTGTTGATGAAGAGTATCTGCGACAAGTAGAAATAGGTATTGTTGGACGTTTTGGATAAATTATTGTGATTGTACATATACCTCATTGTATAAAACCTAACAAATCATTGCCTCATAAGTACTCCCTAATACAATGCCATATCGATACGTTAAGTTAAAGTCTCCGTCTATTATAAATTAGTCATTACTTATTAACTCCCTTAAGTGGTTCCCAATGCCGGGCTTTTTGATATGATTGGACTTCCGCCGTGAAAATATATTGAAAGTATTTTGAATTTATTGGAGTTTTGTAAAGGCTATTCGATTAATATATATATATTATGTTTTGGTAGCAATTTATGTTCTATTTATTTTTTAGGGAGGATGGCAACACTGAGGAGGAATTATAAAATCACTAAATGAGAAATTTTAGGTTGTAATTTATGAAACACTATTTATGTATTAATTTTTTTTTTAAACTTGGTAATTCAGCCTTAAATAGTCTCAAAGTACAACATTATATAATTTGAGGCTTACGAATAAAAGTCATAATTCAAGCTCAGTCTCGTTGAAGTATATTAAAACTTTTTGAGGTGCAATCTACTCCAAGTGATTATTTTTGCACTGAATGCTTAAACCAAAAAAAATTAAATACGAATTTGGATAATGGCATACAAGGTCAGCCCCCGCAAGCAGAGTCGGGAGCTTTGTTATACAAATAAAAATTCTATGTTTATTTTCCAAGATTTTTTTTTAAGACCTATAACTGTTCTGCTATGTGGGTGCAAAATTCTGTACTAAGGCAGCTGCATGTTGCTGCTATCTTGTTTAAAATCAAGTTTACTTCAAGTTTTCGTAAGTATTGGTTGTGCTTGTGTAACTTTTTAGTAAATTAAAATGAGTAAAAGTGTTTGAGAAAAATAGCTATATCTAATTATTATCAAACTGAAGGGACTTTTTTCACGTTTGATGACGCCAAAAAATATTTTTAAAAAATCTAAGTTTCAGTAGTCAGCCAGTTGTAAATGTTAAGGTAGAATGGTTGGCTGACCAGACGATAATATTAAGTCTTAAGTAATCATACAAAAATATAGTTAAACTTATGTCCTTTTCCAAAATAATTGGAGGGAATCCTTCTTTTTTTTCATTTTATCAATACCTAGTCTAGCCATAAATACTGAAACGACTTAAAATTGCAATAAAAAGAAGCACAACTACAATTTAAAGAAAATTCTTTTTGTTGTATTTTGTAAATTATATAAGGAATAGCACGTGTACATTTTTATTCAAAATGATCGCCTTTGGAATTAACACAGGCCCTCATTCGGTCCGGCCAAAGATCAATGGCGGCACGAACCCTTTCCATGGGAAAATTTTGCACTGCTCTCACAAGGGATGCCTTAAGCGACTCAATTGTGTGGTGTTTCTTAGAGCAGGCCATACCCTCCAAAACTGACCACAACTCATAATCCAGAGGATTCAAATCAGGGCTAGACGATGTCCAGTCTTCAGCCTTTATAAAATCCTCTACGTTCTCCTCCAACCATTTTTCAGTGGTCTTGGCTTTGTGGCCAGGAGCAGAGTCCTGTTGGAATGACCATGGGTTGTTTTTAAAAAGAGAATTGCTTAGTGGTTTCACCATAGTCTCTAAAACGGTATTTTGATATACTTTTGCCGATGTTTTCATGCCTTTTTCGCAAAAATACAGTTCAGTAACCCCTTGATATGAAACACCCCACCAAACCATTACGTACGCCGGATGGTGACCTCTCTGCACTCTGGAAACCAGTTGCGAAGCTTCTTTAGAGTTACGTGCATAAATTTTGTCGTTTTGCTTATTGAATTTTTCTTCAACCGTAAAAATTTTCTCGTCGGTAAAGAAAATGACTCTTTAAGCAGATGTCCTGTTGTTCTGCGGTACGCACCAAATCCAAGGTCATCTTTTATGATCCTTGAGATTGTTCTGGAAGCAATATTCATCTCACGAGACAACACTTTCTGCTTCCGAAGTGGATTGCGACGAATTCGAGCACTCACCGCTTTGATGGCATTTTTTGTTCGAACTGAACGCGGGCGCCCCGATCTCTGGTGATCATTTATTCCTCCAGTTTCTTCAAATCTTTTGATGGTACGATATACAAAAACACGACTTAATTGTAGCGGCAACAAGGTTTTCAAAATTGACTTCGTATCGAATCCACATTTGAGCAACGCAATTACTGCAACTCTGTTTTCCTTATCTCCCCATTCCATATTGACAGCTTGAAATTAAAGCTTAAACTGAATAGTTCTTACAAGTGAAAGACGTGCTCCACACTTAGCTGTAAAAAACAGAACGGTATTTGCTCTCGCAAATATGTTATACAGGGTGTTTCAGTATTTATGGCTAGACTAGGTACAAATAAAATCCGGAGTGAAGAAAAGAATTCACTCCAAAACATATTTATTAATTATGGAAACCGACATTAGAGAGACTTAAGAGTATCAAAAATTATGAAGATTGTTATTTTTATTCGTTGCAAATTAACGAATAGCATGTTTTAAATGACTACTCAAAACTAGCAATTTAAAGCTACATACATATAAGTATCAAAACTCTGACTGTCGATTCGCAAACTAATATATTTTCTTATAGATTGGGAAAATAAGGATTGCAATTTACTACTTATGTTTTGAATGAATCATAATCCAAAAGAAATGAAATGAAAAATGATAATGAACAACTTTCTTTTGTAATTTAAAATCACAAAAAACATTAAATTGACACAAATTCATATATAGCCGTGTTTAATTGCTTAGTGAATAGGCTACATTCTAACACTGAAAAGAATTTCTTTTTTACAAACGTAAAAGTTCATATTGAGTAGATTGCAGAAAAAAGATATATTTTCGTTCTTTTGTAACCAAATAGGTGGGCCAAATACAAGTTTCTTTTTGAAAATGCAATAAAATGAACAAGATTAAATTTTTTCCATGTCTTATGGCTTTATTAGTAAGAGCCAAAATTCCGATTAATTATGGAATACAACGTCGTTTAAGTGTGGATGGTCGTGCGCCTTCAATTGCTGAGTCATTGGACCTTGTTAGTGAATATTACGAGATCTTTGTAGTCAATTATGTTAATACAAATTCAATAGCGAGAAAAACTGTAAATCAAATCGATCTGCATTTTCATGAGTATTTTAACTCCAGCTTAAAATCGACATACAAATCTTTCGAACACATCCCTGTAAGTTAATTCAACGTTACATAGTAAGGTTTTGACACAGATTACACTGATACCAACTTTGGGAGTTTATTAGAGTGAATAAAGCGTTTTTTTTTGGTACTTTTATTACTGCGGTAGCTAAATATTACCAATAAAACACGGCTTATAAATGTGCGATTCTCTGATCTCTGAATACCTCGATCGATATTTGATTCGATAATATTGATACTAAAAAGTGTTGAATTATGATTTTTGACTGCCAATGTCTTTATATCGCTCAGTTTTTAAAATTGCAACCAGATAGTCTCAATTTACTGATTTCCAAGCCAGGGTTCAAAAATGAACTCATTTTCTGTGATTTGTAGCTATGTTTTCTTGATCTGATCTAAAAATTCTTTTTATGCACCTCCTCCCAAACTAGCTCTACCTAAAGAATGGCATATTTATACAGTAAAAGCTTTATCTTTGGACAGCTCTTATAAGCGGACAATTCTCATTAAACGGACGCTTTGCTGGAAACCAAACTTTTTTTTTTTAAATTCACTCTTATAAACGGACATTTTTTCAAACCAAACCGACGCGGATACTTTTTCCTACTTTTCTTGAATTCATAGACTTTCATAAACAGACACATTCAAAAAAATGTTTTCAGTATCTATAATTTTTATTTTCTTAATGTTGAAGTAAATTCATGAAAAAAAAATCTCTGATAGCCGGACGCAAAGCCGGACATTCTATTAAACGGACAGACAGTTTCTTGGTTGTGAGGTTAAAAGGGTATTCCCCAGTTGTTCTGCAGTTTGTTACACTCTGGCGAATTGTTAGGTGTTGAGTTTATTATGGGATTCCCCGATTTTCTAATTTTGTCATTAATATTTTCGCTCACAGACATTCATTTTTGTATCTAACCAGAAGAAATTTAAAACGATTTTCAAAATATGACACTTTGAAAATAAATGTGTGCAGCAAAACGCAGTCAAACTATGTCAGTCCACTTTTTCAAATTATTATAAAAAAAGTAGATTGGTTTCCCTTCTTTGAATAGCTTACGTTGTGAACTAAAAAGTTCCTATTTTGAACTCTATAAGCATCATTTAATATGAAATTAAAAAAAAAAATGGGTTTATTAAACTTAATCTTATCCGGACAGTTCCCACGGCGCACAAAAAATCGGGGATTAAGAGTGTCAGCTCATGAGAGCTTTCACTGTTTACGGAATCAATTCAACTCAATTTCAAGCCAATTTCGAACATAAGACTTTATATTGATATAAGCATTTACATATACTTATCTATATAATTTTCAAATTTGAATTACTTTACAATTGTGAGAGTATATATGGAGGGCTCACAGCTGTACCGAATCAAGTCATTTTAAAGAAATCCAAAACTAACGCCAGGATTTCCGCAAAATGAATGAACTACAAAGTTCATTTAGAGCAACATAGTTCTATGTATAGTTCATTACAGCTCTAAATAGAGGTCAATTTTGCGGAAATCCTGGCGTTAGTTTTGGATTTCTTTAAAATGACTTGATTCGGTACAGCTGTGAGCACTCCATATGTACATATTAAGTTGCTAATTGTGCAATAATATTAAATTGATCAATTTTGAACAAGTTCTTCTTGAGAAAAGAGATCGCTCTCTTGTGAAATGTTTTAATTCGTATTGAATTTTGTGGTTTTTGTGGTGGTTGTTATGAAGAACGTAGGGGTATTTTCCTATTTTTATTGTGAAAGGGTCTACGTGTAATGGAATAGTTTATTTAAAAGGGATACGTAAGCCAATAAAGGCAAGATATTAGGTTCTTTTCTTTAAAAGCTTAAATATTTTTTTAAATCTTTTATTCGCAATTCTTCTCTTGGGAACAGGTCGAATTGATCAAACATGTGAATCCACAAGCCAAGTGCCCTGAATCAACCAGAACTACAGTAGAAGTTGCAACAGAATCGTCAACGTCATTCCTTTCGTTAGAAAAGGAATGAGGATAACCTCAAGCTGTATAGTGTATCATGGTTCCTCATTTTCATTTGATTGCGATTTTCAGATAAATGATGATTTTAATAAATATATTAAAATCCGGCAACAGTCAAATTGCATAAACAACCTAAATGATTAAAAAAATTTCAAATCGATTGAAAAGGGATTACATAATTTTTCAGTTTTTCTTTGGTATTTGCCGCAATTTTCATACGGCGGCAACTCTTTCCTTAAAAAACCGTTTTTGGGGGACTTTTCCAAATATCTCAGCACAAACAATGCTCCTTGTTTGTAAAGTTTGTCTTCTGAGAAGGACTAGTTTGACGTTCAGTTTTCCAAATTACAAACTTGGTATCTAAAACTTGAAATTAAAATGATAGGTTTTTAAATTGCCCCCCAAAATAACAGTATACCTGCCTTTCACATTTTTTTTTTTAAAAATTTAGAAAATGCTTCTTTTATCTCAAAAACTATAGGGCTAGTTGTTTTTGTTTTTAACTTTCTTAAAAACGGTACACCCTGTTTTCTTAAAAGCTTGAAAACAATTTTGTAAAAAAGTCCATGCTTGATTTTTGAATCTTGGCAGTTAACATTCTTTTAAAGCTATCTACAAGGTGTATGGACAAAAATTTTATTAATAATGTTAAAAAAATTCGTATTGTTCTCGTTGTTGCATCACATGGAATTTTGATAACTTTTTTTTCGCTTAATTTTTACTATTTTATAACTGATAACAAAAATTTTGAAGTTAGGATATTACTGACCGTACCTTTGATAGAACCACTAAAATTTCGAATTTCTCATTATCGGCCTTACTGATTGATTTCGTTGAAAAGGTTATTTGATAAAAACTAACAGCTCATTTTCTTTTAATGATTCTATACCAATTTTTTATAAGTTCCTAAAGATTCACAAAAATTTGAATACCGATGGAAATTTTTTTCTTTTTTTTCATGAACGAATAAATAAATAAAATAGTTTTATTCAACACTTTTATGCCCTGGCACAGGGGCCCTCAGCATACCTATCTTTGAATAGGTCATCCATTTTATCATCAATTTAAAGAATTTCAAGAGGATTATGGTTGTCTATAGGCGTTTTGGAAGGATTTGATCTTCGGAATTCGTTAACCGAGAAGTCACGATCCTTGTCGCTACTTCAGCGGTTTTGTTTTTCAATTTTAGTGGTTTTAATAATTCGAAGATTAAAATTTTTTATCGAAGACAAGGATTTGAGGTATCCCCAGAGAACATAATCGTGTGGTGTAAAATCGCTGAGGCTGTCTATGGTAGCCCGGGTGGAATGGCAAGCTCAGCTGAACCTTTTGGCAGTTACATTGTTAACTTTGACAAATTTATAATAACTATCATTGCTATCTGGTTATTTTCTATAATTTCTGTTAGGCATTCTTTATTATGACAAAATATTTCTGCCCGAAATAGGTATTTGATAGAAAAAGTGAGAAATTTTGCTGATTTTCTCGCTTAAACTTCCATACATTCTATACAAATCCGAATATAACTTAAAGATTTTGTTCTTATATCATATGGTAGATCTGTAAAAATATTCTTTCCATGCCTTTGACATTTCTCTTTATTTTTTAACGTTATTTTCAAATATCATTGATTTATTTAAACAAATTTGTTGAACCTTTATAAAAGACTTATAGAAGAGGAGCCTCATAAAAAAAGGATAAAATTGCTTTCTCTAATAGCAGTTTTCTGTGCCATTTTAGGTCATCATAAAGTTCCCTATTGAACCCTAAAAAAGTCCTGTTTCAAGTAATTTTCTAACTTAAACTAAACGGATAGCAGCACTTCCATTCCATTGAGTTGTCATATTTAAAAAAAAAAGTTCAAAAACTTTACAAAGATAAGGCGAAGAAATCTCCTTCTTGAAATATGATGTCCTGTCAGATTTCTTCGAAACAAACTCAATCGCTTTACGGGCTCCAAAACTCACTGACACCCGCGACTATGAATGAATATTATTAATCGCTTTCCCGGCGCACTATTACACCGAAGTATCTTCTTATCCTTAAAATAGCTCAATGATATTACTCGCCTCTTCAACTCTTTGGTCGGATGAACTATAAAGAAAAATTTATATTACAATTAAAAAGAGGAATTGTAATCACATCGCAATGTCAAACCGTCAATGTCAAAATGAAGAAACACACAGAAGGGACTTTTTACAGCTCCCGCAGATGTTGCGACTTCAGGAGTTTTCCGTTTTTATTTTAACCGGGGTCGCTTCTTGTTCCTTAAATTCAGTATCGGAGGAAAGTCAACTTGTTGTTTGTTTTTCTTGTTACTTTTATGTTTTGTCTTGAAAGGGTTATCCCAGAATCGATTGAATTTTAACCGACGCCACGCTTACACTACCTACCCAGAAGATAGGAAAGGGTGAGTGATGTTTAAACTGCTCAAAGAAGGTAATTAATCAAACTCAAAATGAAAATGTTGATAACTAGATGCGAGACGAAGATGAAGAGAGAGAGAGAATTAGTTTGGCCAAAACGACGACGGCCGAGGGCAGTCCTAACTTTTACAAAAGTATATTAATTTATAAGTGAACTTTACTGGAACACCTGGTTCTTGAAAAATAAACTTCACAAGTTTCGCATGTTTCGCCAAAATATCACAGAGAAAAATGAAATATCCTTTGCAAATAGAACTGCCCACGGGGACCCACGCCCGCCAGCCACTCCTGGTTGGACACAGTGTGTTTTTTTAGATTAATGGACTTCTCAAACTGATGACAGTTCATTCAGGCTGAATAACATTGTTTCTTCGATTGTGTCTATGTGAATTGAATTTATACCCTTCCCCCACTCAGAGAAACCTTCAGACTAGGTACATACATATATAGCTGCCCCCACTCAGCATCCAATATTTCAATCAGAATAGAAAAATCAATCTATTTCAGTGTCGAAAGCATTGAGACACAGGGAAAAAAATTATTCGGACAATGGAAATGTTTATAAAAATTAATGATGTGTATGTTGTTTTCTTGTATTATTTGCAGCAAATGGATCGTATCAGCCGGGCATGGAACCGAAACGTCAACGTACCGCCTACACGCGCCATCAGATCCTTGAATTGGAAAAGGAATTCCATTACAATCGATATTTGACAAGACGGAGGCGGATAGAAATCGCACATACATTGGTCCTGTCGGAGAGGCAGATCAAAATCTGGTTCCAAAATCGACGAATGAAATGGAAAAAGGATAATAAATTGCCAAATACAAAGAATGTTCGAAAGAAAAACACAACCGATGCGAATGGCCAGCCCATGCCAAAAAAACCAAAAAGGACGAGCAATGCGAAGAAGCAGCAAGCAGTGCAAAATGAGGTGAGAGTTTTTTCTTTTTTTTATTTTCTATGCAAAAATGATTATTTTCTAAATAATTTTATTTCTTAAATTCTAATTAGCTTGTGGCTTAGAGTATTCCTCCAAGCTCTCGAAACGCCATATTGTTAATTTAATATATATTTGTACTGTGCGTTTTTACTTCTTAAAAAAAATTAGCTCGAGATTTTCATCAAACAGGAGGTCTGTCTGTTCGACTGCAGTCTAAGTGGCTTGGTCGATTTTCCTTAAACTTGCTATAAAACGGTTCTTGGCTATTTCCCAAGATCTCAGAGCTTATTTGACCGGCTGCTCTCGATATGGTGATATATGGTGAGAGAATCGCAAGCAAAATTAATTTCCAAGGTACCTTTATCTAATAATACTATCAGTCGAAGAATCCATGACATAGCTGAGGATCTCAACTACCAATTAATAGTAAAAATGAAAGGCAATGATTTTGGCTTACAACTTGAGGAGGCTACTATAATAATGATGCACATCTTATTTGTTATGTATGCTTTCTGGCTCATAATATTATTGTCGAAGAATAAGCATTACCGGAAGTGCGGAGGCCCAAGACTTGCTAAGCATTCTAGACTAGTGTATAGCAGAAAATGGCTTAGATGGGAAAAATGTATTGGTTTATGTACGGATGTTGTACGATCCATGTCTTATAGGTACTAGGCATACTAGGCAAGTTATGCATTCGGAAAAAAATCGAACTCCAGTTAAAGCTAGGTAATGCTTGAAAAAAACTATTTTTTTTTTGTTTTTGATTTTCTCGAAAACGATGCCACCGATTTCAATCATTTTTTTTTTTGATAAGGCTCCCCAAGAACTTGAATAGAATTGTGTATTCAAATTTTCAAAAAAAATTTTGTTGGATTAAAAAACAAATCAATTTCTTTTTTCAAAACTCAATATTTCGAAAACCCCTCCATAGACTTTTTTTTAAACTTGATAAATAAAAGTTTCTTAATTTAATCTACAAGATTTAAGAAAAAAATGTATTTTACCCAAAAGTAAAGGTACCCACCACACAAATGTTAAAAAATGATTTTCAAAAATCGTATTTTTCTCAAAAATGGCGATTAGAATTTTTATAAAAAAATTGTCTTTCAATTAATTTTTACTATCTTTAATTAAATAAAAAAAATTGAAATTAAGATATTACAGCTTATGCCTACCATAGAACCATTTTTTCGAATTTTGAATTACTCATTATAACGGATTATATAACGGATTTTAATGAAATTTTTTATAGGCAAGCTCCTAAAAAGTTTAAAAAACGTTGCATTTCAAAAAATTCAAATTCAAAAATTTTTACTATCTTTAATTAAATAAAAAAAATTGAAATTAAGATATTACAGCTTATGCCTACCATAGAACCATTTTTTCGAATTTTGAATTACTCATTATAACGGATTATATAACGGATTTTAATGAAATTTTTTATAGGCAAGCTCCTAAAAAGTTTAAAAAACGTTGCATTTCAAAACTTAAGAAAAAAATATTTTTTGAATTTAAAAAAAAAATATCATTTTTTTTTGGAAAATTCAATATCTCAGAAACGGCTCGATATTTTTCTTGAAAATTTAATTTTCGTTCCTAAAATAATAAAAACTTAAAATTGGCGTACCAAATTTTTTTCTTTAAAATGTTTTAAAAATTTTGTATACAAAAGCTTATTTTTTTAAGAAACCACTACAACGACTTATAATTTTTGTTCTGGCATAATTTCGTATTTGCAAAGCATTCGGGTTTTGTCTCTTACTACTAAAAAAATTAGAAAAAAATAATTTTATCCTTATGAACAGTTTTTTCTAATAACATTCGTTTTTAAAATTCCTAGCCTGTTACATAAGACCAAGGTCGTGCGATCCAGTCGTGCATTTTATTTAAAACAAGAACGGGCATTGTGAACAGAAAAAGCTAAGGCTAAAACTTGGATTTTTAAGTAAAACCTGGATTTTTAGTTAATAAAAATAAGCTTAAGCTAGCTAGTTGAACATGTTTTCTAGTAATAGCTATTTTAAAATAATCAAAGCTAAATTCATTTAGTCTTAGCTTGTTTTCCAAGCCTAAGATTCAATTTGTGTGAATAAAGTTGGCTTAAACTAGAATATGTTAAAGCTACAAAAATTTCAAGATTTTTTCGAACTATCTAGAAAGCTTTGACTAGGCCTTATTCTGTGAAGGTACTAAAAACTTGTGCGACATGTTAATTTAACATAAAGGAATAGCTCAAAAATAGGACAGTGAACGTATAGACCCAGAGACTGACAGACGATTATGATAAAAACAGTTTTTACCCGAAACCAATACTTGCCCTATAGAACAGATAACAAGTTCACACAGTTCTAAGCTAAAGCTACCTAGTCGAAACATGTGAATAAAAAACGAACAGCTTAAATTACGAATCTTAAGCTAGAATTTTCTAGCATAAGCTATTTAGCGTTATTATTTTTTTATTCACATAAAACAAAGCTTAAGCTGAAACTGTATAGCTTTAGCTGCTAATAAAAGCTATGATTAGTTGGCTTTAGCTTCCTCCAAAAAAAGGTTTTTTGCGTGGATTCAAGATCTATTCAAGCTTCACCAGAATTCACATAACAAGAGGAACAGAATCTTATTGACCCCTTTTGCGACAGCAGCCTTAAAACTGGATTCACCAGTTCCGGTTTAGTGGAGTTTTGGTTATCGATTTAAAATGAAATTTTAAATTTATCACATCAAAAAGTGGAACATATCTTTACATTGCTTTGGAGAAAGTAAGATTATTGCGCTTGTTATTTCTAAGACATTTGATAGAGTTTGGCACCAGGCTCTCTTATTGAAAATGCATGCTTTTGGTATTAACGAGACCTTTATTCTTTTGATTAGAAATTACCTTGTTATATTGGATGGTTTCAAGTCTTATCTTAACAAAATAAATGCTGATGTTCCTCAGGGTTCTGTTTTGTCTCCGACTCTCTTCCTCATTTTTATTAATGATCTCTTACCTGATACTTCTAATCCAATTTATTTTGTTGCCTATGACTCTCTCTAGTCTCAGCTTCTCAAGTGGAATTGCAACGGTTTCGTATGATTAGCTCCTCCGATCTTTACAGCATTTTTAAATGGGATATAATAAATCGTGTGGAGTTTAATGCTTCAAAAACTCAATGCTGCCTATTGTCATTTAAGCAAAAGGTACCTCTTATGCCATTGTCTTAGAATAGCACTTGCATCGAAGAATCCGAAAAGTTCTCAGTACTCGGTATGTGCGTCAACGAGGATCTTCGTTGAAATAACCACATTCTCGAGACCACCAAAATGCTGCTTAATGCTTAGGATTTCTATGTCGGTGTAAGAAAATTTTCACTCCTTCTGATCTGGCCACCATTTATAAGGCACCATTTTTAAAACTCGAGTGTAATTTACATCTTTGGGCAGGTCCGGCACAAACTTGTCTCTACTTATTGGATAGAATTCAGAACGAAGAGTTAAAAGTTGTAGGAAACTGAATTGTCATGGATTCATTCCCATCTCTTGAACATAGTCGGAATTTTTCATGTTTTTCCTTGTTTTATCATTTCTTTCACAAGCAGTGCTCAATAGAAGTAGCCAGTTGTATTCCTCTCCTCAATCAGTTTACTCGTGATACGCGTTTCGCTCTCGAGCCCAACTTTGGTCATACCGTCAAATATAGAGATTCGTTTTTTAGTCACACAACACGACAATGGAACACTTGACCCGGCAGGGTTTTCCCTTGCCATTTCAATTTGCAAACATTCGAAACCAATGTTCATCAACACCTCCTTTCTCTTCCCCTAATTTGCCCCTGGTTTTAACATTATAAAATAAATTGTATCTCCTACTAAGCAAAGCAGACAAATTGATACCTTAAGATAAAAGAACAATTTTCAATTTTTAAATCTTTTAGTACCCCTTGACATAATGGTTAGTGTGTTGGACTGTCATGCGAAAAGTCTCGAGTTCGATTCTCAGCCACTGGAAAAAATGTTTCCAGGGGTGTAATGCCTCTTGTCATTGAAAGTGCTGCTCATTAGCCGTTCGGAGTAGGCAGAAAACTGTAGGTCTCCTCCGTTCCTGGTAACACGCACACAGGAATAGTTGAGAGTTGTAAGTCACTATACTTCATCAAACAAAAATATGCACTACACGTCTTATGGGAGAGGTTTTTCAAAATCAGTAGCGTGCTATATTTTTGCAACATACTAAACTAAACGAACTCCTCCATAAAAAAGTGTTTGTGCGCCCGTAAATTTTCGATTGCATCTGACGCAGACCCGACGTCCTATTGACCGCACATCTGAGTGTGGTGTGCACTGAATTGCTGTGCCTTTGGCTGTTGGTGATAATCAATTTCAACCCCCATTAAATATTGATGTGCATTTAGAGTTACCCTTGTTCATTTGCTAACTTGTTCAGTTTTTTTCCTTGGGTTTCTGTTGAGGTGCTTTTGATTTTAGAGCTTTAAAAAAAGGGTCCATTAAAAATCAACACTACGACAACTGTGAGAGCTTTAATGAAGGACAGATTTATGCAATCCACTGTAGCCAAAATGCGAGGCAAACGTCCTATCTTGCCCACACTGCATATTTTTGTTGGACAGAGTATAGGTCCTGGTTTACTTCGAGCTGTTGCACCACCAAATTTATTTATAAATCTCCTACATAGTGTTAAAAACCGCCAGATTCCAATTTTTAAATAAACTGAACCTGCAGATTTTGAGAAAACAATTTTCTGCCGAATTTGAATGGCCGAGTTAAAAAGCACTTTTTGATTATTTCTAATGGAGAAAGGAATTATTATTCAATAGTTAAATTAAATTTGCAGGGTTCCTTATTCATTTTGAACGGTGTTGCATAAATAATCCTTGTTGTTTTATTAATTTTCTATACTTTCGTTCAAAATATTACATCAAATATTAATGCAAGTCTTCTCGCTAACCTTTGTAGGTTTTTTTATTTTTTACACAATAAGGTTTTTGATTGGGATTAACTATACTTATTCGTATCAACCTTCCAATATATTGACCATGCATTGAAAGTGTACAATTGTACCATGAACATATGTATGTACATGCACACAAATATTATCCCTATAAATCATTCATTCTCTCTCCTATGGGAATCAGTCTGGATGTATGCCAATAGTGTTTGATTTCTTAACATCACCTACGCATTTTGTGATAATACAATATTTTGATTTCTTTATTTCCAGTGCATCCGTTCCGATAGCCTAGAAAGCATAGGCGACGTCAGTTCATCTCTAGGGAATCCACCGTACATACCGGCTGCTGGCGAAGCTGCCAATCTAATTGCACAGCAGCAACAACATCCCAACTATCAAGGATCTCAGCATCAAACAAACCATCCTAGCAACAATAACAACAACAATACCAGCACAGCGAACAACAACAACAATAATAATCTAGGGCTTCATAATCAAATGCACACGGGGATGCATCAACATCCTGTACTGACCAATCTCAGTCATATAAAACAGGACTACGACCTGACGGCTCTGTAGAACGATGTCAAACTCATTGGGGACAGTTTTATAAGAAATTTCTAGCATTGTATACTAAAAGATGTTTGTCTTCTTTTTTTCCTTTTGGTTTAACTTTTGTAACCCTGTTGTAAATTTTATAAAAAAAAGTAAACATTTTATTTCAGGTGAAATACAAGATGTTATTTATATGAATAATAAAAATTGAATAATGATTGATGATTATTTTTCGTCAAAAATAGAAACGTAAATATGTATTTATGTATAGGTGTTTATGTTTATGGTCTTAAGGTTTTTATTTTTAATAAGCTTACTGTCTGAACTCAAAGTAGAAAATAAGTTGTAAAGTTTGTAATTGTAAAATAATAATAAAAGAAAACCAAGTGATTTTTGGCGTAAGGGTGTTCAGGATAGATTTAAGATATGTACGTACATTTATATTTGTCTTTTGTTTGTTTTAAATATAACATATTACCTACTTACACACTTATGTTAAGTGCCATACCAAATAATTAGTTTATTTTATAATTTGTAGATTGAGACAAAATATACCTACCTATTATTAATAAAATGTATAACTCGTTGTTTTATTTAATTATATCTATTAAAAAAGTTCTGTAATATAATGGGAACACATTTTTCATCTTTATCTTGTATAGATAGTGTTAAAAAACTTTGTACTGTCAAGTTTTAGAAAAATAGAGAATGTGGTTTTCAAAATATTGAGTTTAAAACGATGTTTAAAACGATGCAAGAAATTGTTCACCCCTTTTGATCTGGCTGTAATCTATTAAGCGCATATTCGTTCAAAGCTCGAGTATGGGCTGAGTTCGTAATTGCAATATTTGTTGCCCCTGCCCTGCCTAAAACAGGCTTCAAATACATTAATGAACACAATTACAACAGCATGTGTGCAGTCATTATATTTTTTTTTAAAATGAGTTCATAACTGCTAAAATAGCGAACATAGAAAAAGTCAGATATGTAGGTATGTACAATAAATATCTCTTAATTATTTTCCAGGAACTTTTATTTGGTTTTCTAATGTTATTTTAAAAATGGCTGAAAAAATTAAATTTAAAGCTCATTGTCCTTAGCCCTTCGGAAGAAACCAATTTTGAAAACATGGGACAAAAATTGGCAAAAATAGAAAATTAAAAATTAAAAAAATTCCAAAAAAATAAGAATTTCCTCAAAACGATCAAATACCTCAGAAATTAGCACTGGAGGAAGTTCAACATTGTGTCGAGATCCACAAACTTCATCGAACTGATGGAAGTAATCCCATGAAGAAGTTTATTTATTTTTTTAAATCCTATGATAGGAAGCTTTAAAATTTAGAAACTTTCCTATAATATCATCCCTAATAATGAAACGTGGACAAAATAGTTTTTATTTCTTGGAAAACCTTTCCCATAGAACGTTTTTTTTCCTGCGCCCAGCTAAAAATTCAGATTCCATACCCAAACGCATGGAAACCAATAGTTTGATATCAGCATCTGACCAGGTTTTGGCCTCATATTCGATCCTGTGGATAGGTAGGTCTCGCAATTTTGTCAGTCTAAGCCGCTCGGCCGATTTTCATTAAATTTGGTAGAAAGCATTTTTAAAATTTATCCCCCCCCCCCAACGCGTTTTTTTTTTCTTTTTTTTAGCTAAAAAATAACGTTTATATAGCTTACGATTAGATTTGAAACATTTTTATTTCTTTTTGATTTTCCCAAAAACGGTACAACCAATTTGATCATTTTTGTTGCTTAAGCTCCCAAATGTGTTTGAATAGTATTGTGTATTCAAATTTTCAAAAAAAGTTTAAAAATAAATTTTGTTTTTAAAACTCGATATTTAGAAAACCTGACAATCTACAAGATGTGAGAAAAAGTTTTATTTTACCTAAGAATAAGGGTACCCACAGTACAAATATTAAAAATGGTTTTGAAAAATCGTATTTTTCTCGAAAACGGACCCTAGAATTTTGATAAACATTTTTTCTTTAGATTCATTTTTACGATTAAAAATAAAATATAAACAAAATGCTATGCAAATATGAATTTATGCAAGAACAAAAATTATAAGTCGTTGTAGTGGTTTCTTAAAAAAATAGCTTTTATATACAAAATTTTTAAAAGATTTTTAAGAAAAAAACTTGTTACGCCAACTTTAAGTTTTTATTACTGTACGACTGCAAATTAAATTTCCAAAAAAAAAATTTAAGCCGTTTTTGAAATATCGAATTTTCCAAAACAAAATTATTTTTTTTTTCAAAAATTCAAGAAATATATTTTTTTTTAAGTTTTGAAATGCAATGTTTTTTAAACTTTTTAGAAGCATCTCTATGAAAAAAATTCATTAAAATACGTTATGTCGATAACGAGTAATTCAAAATTTGAAAAAAAAAATGGTTCTATTGTAGGTACAAGCTGTAATATCTTAATTTCAATTTTTTTTCAATTAAATTAAAGATCGTAAAAATTAATTGATAGAAAAAAATTGTTATCAAAATTCTAATCGCCGTTTTCGAGAAAAATACGATTTTTGAAAAAAAATTTTTAATATTTGTATGGTGGGTACCTTTAGTTTTAGGTAAAATAAATTTTTTTCTAACATGTTGTAGATTATATTAAGAAACTTTCATTTATCAAGTTTAAAAAAAATCTAGCATGTGGTTTTCGAAATATTGAGTTTTGAAAAAAAAAAATTGGAAATTATTTTAAAAATCCAAAAAAAAAAAATTCTTTGAAAATTTGAATACAAGATTCTGTTCAAGTTTTTGGGTATATGAAAATCGGTAGTAAAAATCAAAATAAAAAAATAATAATCAGATAACCATTTTTCGGAAAAGTTTTTTCAACAATTATCTAGCTTTAACTAAATGAATTTTTTTTTTTTGAATTTTTATTTTTTAAATCTGTTGAACAGTTTTTGAGAAAAAACAATATACATATAAAAAATTTCGAAAAAATCGTATGGTATCGTTATTTTTAGTGGTTTGGTGATATCTACCAAGTTTAAAGAAAATCGGCCGAGGCGTTTAGGCTGTAGTCGAACCGACAGACAGACAGACAGAATTGCGAGACCCACTTTTTTAGACTTCGCTATGATCGTACTGTCAACTTTGATCAAAATCTTAAGTTTGATTTTTTTTACGAATGCATAACTTGCCTTATAGTACCGATAAGTCGCAAGTAAAAATCAAATTTAGATATTACTGACCGTACCTACCATAGAACCATTGTTTTGAATTTTGAATTTCTTTTTATCGGCGTAACGGATCTTAATGAAATTCTTACTAAAAATGTTGAAAACAAAACTCTAAACAAAAACCGAAACTAAAAACAAACAAAACTTACAAAATTTTTTGTTTAATTTTTGAAAAAAAAAAAAAATCAATTCTTTTTTTGAAAATTCAACTTTTCATAAATCCAAAACTACTTCATTACCTGTGTAGTAAAAATAAAGAAAACGTTATAGCATTCAATTATACGTAGTTAAAAACAAAGTGTATCAACATTTTATAAAGAAACAAGAAAAAAAGATGTTTGTGAATCGAGTTTGTAACTCAACTCTTTTATTTCAAAATTAAAGCTTGGAAAAGGAAATTATTTTTTTTTCGCTGCACCAATTTGTAAATATTCTAAACTAGAAACTGATAAGATATGAACTAAAACGAAAAACTTTTATAGCTAAGCTTAAGTGTAAGGCCATAGCCAGACAAATATTTTAAAGGGGACGGGCAGAAGTTTATATAGTGTAATTGCGAGACAGATGCCGCGTCGGTATAGATGGGTGAACATTTTTGTTTTGCTTTTTGTTCGTTAGGTATTCAATAAAGAAAGGCAGGTAAAAAATTAGGTAATATCGGATATGTAACGGGATTTTTCCCTTTTGTTTTGGTTTATACCTGCTTTCTCACTATGTAAATTTTTGGTTTGTTGCAAGTAGTCCATCCTGAAAGAAGTTGTCACTTGTTTTTTCCACTGAAGGTATTTTGTGTTGTTAATAAGTGTTACAAGAATACGATTGTGCATTCTTTTTATATCCTTTTGTTTTTCTAATTTGTAAAATGTGGTGCGGTATCTTTCCCTCATTTCGGGGAGAGATGCCGCAGTTTTTTTTTGAGAATACGCCGCATGTTAAATTTGTATATCAATTTTTTTTAAGAGGAAAGACGAAAGAGGCACTGGAAGAAGCCCGAAAAAATTTTAAGGAGGTAATATCTCTCCGAAAGGCGGAAAAACTTTTTTGGCGTTCTTTCGAAACGATTAAAAGATGGAAATTTTTAGTATTTAGGGCCTCAGAAATCCACCCTTTTAATCTTAAAGCTATTCCAGACCACTTTTTCACCACATCAGACTCATCTGAAATTCAAGTTCAACAATCAACTCTTCTTTTTTCAAAAACTACCGTTTCATGTCCTAAAACAATCTTGAAATTGGTAATTTCAAAAACCAGCAAATCTATTGCATAACTGTAATCCCAAGAAATACTACAAGCAATTTCACAACTACCAAAAATTCTAGTGCCAATTTTTTCAAGACGTAAAAAAAAGTCTCCGAAACAAAGGAAGCTATTAAAAGGAAGGTTCAGCCGGCTGAGGATCCCAATATTTGTGTCGAATGTTGAGAAAATTATTTTTCTAAAAAAAATTAGAATCCAATGTCGAAAATGGCTACATGAAAATTGTACACGGTTCAAAAAACTACAATCCAACCTATGTAGGCGAGATCAAGAACGAAAGAAACATTTTTCACGGTAAAATTAATTCTTTAAGTTCAATGAATTGTCTATGCGACTTCTCTCCCACACATGCAGCGAGAGGTTGAACACTTAATATATTTTACTTTTTTGTTATTTTCTATGAAAATAGGTGTTTTTTGTAGGTCAAGTATTTTTTTATGGTAGAACATAAATTCATTGTTAAGTTTTTTGCAAAAGTAAAGTTTATTTTACTTTAATTAAAAAATTACATTGATTTTTGAAAAAGCGCGGCAACTCCCGCAATTACCCTATTATGATTTTTTTTTAAATAATTTTTTACAATGGTCATAATTCGAATCGATACAGTAATTTAAATAACATACATTCCTATACTTCAAATCCCCATAATTATTTAAAAATTATGCATCATAAGAAGTCATAGAGGTAAAGTACATATGTATATGTAATTATATTTTACAGAAATTCAAACGTTTTGATCGTGATTTCTATAGTCATTGAATTGTCATTAATGGTAATTCTTTCGATTTCTTTGTGTTTATTTAAAATGTTTTAAGCGTTTTACTGTCGCAATTGTTCTTTCTGGTATACTGTTGTTATAATTTTAAAAGTGTCAATAACGGCCTTGTTGCATTCTCCAAAAGGGTAATATGAACACTGTATTTCGGGTTCTTGAATTTGTTTTGCTTCTATAGAGCTTATAAATAATTCTGAAATCCGAAATTGGTGACTCCATAGGAAACACAATCTATTCCGTTATACTGATGTATTAAAGTCAACATATTGGAAGTAATATAATTAAAATGCACGACTGGGTCACACGAACTTGCTCTTATGTAAACGACTAAGAATTTCAAAAATGAATGTTATTAGAGAGAAACTGTTCATAAGCAAAAAATTTTAGCAAAGTTCTCGGAACCGTTTTCGAGAAAAATACGATTTTCGAAAACCATTTTTTAACATTTGTATGGAGGATCCCGTTATTTTTAGGTAAGATAATTTTTTTTTCTTACATCTTTTAATTTATATTAAAAACCTTTTTTGTTTATCAAGTTTTAAAAAAATCGAGCATGGGGTTTTCGAAATATTGAGTCTCCAAAAAAAATTTTTGAATATTTTCAAAAATATTTTTGGTCTTAAAAAAAAAGAAAAAAAAGTGGGGGGGGGGTGAAAAAATTAAAACCCATATCTACCAAGCTTGAAGAAAATCTGCCGAGCCTCTTAGGCTGTAGTCGAACCCACAGACAGACAGACAGACAGAATTGCGAGACCCACTTTTTTAGTCTTCGCTATCATCGTAATGTCAACTTTGATCAAAATCTGGAGTTCGGGTTTTTTTACGAATGCATAACTTGCCTTAAAGTACCTAAAAGTCGGAAGTAAAAATGATACTTTACATATGGGCTTGCGTTTAGTTAAATATTAATTTTCTTCTAGTGAAATGATGATGTATCACAAGACGACAACTCGTGGCCAAGGTAAAAGTTTTCGATTTTCTTTCGTAATTTATTATTTTCGTAAAAAATTAAAACAAAACCTCGATAGTGTCACACCAAGACTTAAACAAAAATTGAGTCTTTAAACTTATACAAGAAAATAGCTTTAATGCTTATAGCTTACAAAACATGTGCTTGAAGTCTTAAACCATGTTTATGACCGTCTCAGCAAAAGGTTAAGTTCTATAAGAAAGATTAGATTGACGGAAATGATCTTTTTACTGGTAGCCAGTCTTGTTGTTCGAATTATCGAATTGAGCTCAATGGTTTTTGAATGAGTATGGAAGACAAACAGAATTTAAGGGTAGGTATCTACTAAGTGGTCTTACTATATTTTTTTTTCTAAGAGTACTAAGTCTACTTAAGAGGTTTTCTAGGTATATTAAATGAAATCCATCAAAAGATATACATGTACGTAGAATTTAAACTAGTACTTCGTAAATCAGAACGATTTTGATTTAACTCTTTATCTAGTCAACATAAAAATACTGCTATCAACGACTTATTTTCAATATTAGAAGAAATGATTCAAATTGAAAACTTATTTCTTACCCCTCTCGATTCTCGAAGTAAAGTTTGATATAAATGAAATAACTACTAAAATTTTGAAATTTATGAAGCTCATGTTAAAAATATAACCAATATTTTCGATACTATCGATGAAAATTGTTATTTTGTTGTTGTTGGAGATTTTAATCTGCCAAATGTTAAATGGTTGTTTTCAAATGAAGAAAAAAGAATGTTTCCTTGTAATATTACCAAAGATTTTGAACTTAGTTTAGTTGATAGCATTACATCTTTGAATATGTATCAAATTAATGATATTTTGAATTCTATTGATCGTATTTTGGATTTGGTTTTTGTCGATAGTGGTCTAGAAGCGTATTTAAATGAAGCAAGTCTTAAACTACTAGAAAATAGCATACATCACAAATCGCTTTTAAGTCTTTCGTCGCTTTAAGTCGCTTTGTAATAATGAACCAAAATATGATTTCAAAAATGCTGATTATAGTGCAATAAATAGTTATTTAGAATGTATTGATTGGCAACCTATCTTTAATTGTTCAAATGTGCAGATAGCTTTTACTATGTTACAGAACATCTTTGGAATATTCCAAAAAAAAAAGAGCAAGGTTTGTGTCTCTTTTCATAATCATTTTAAGAAAATAAGAAAAGAATATGAATTTCTGAGGAAATTTACTTATAAGCAATACATGTGTTCTCTAGAATCTAATATTAAAGCAAATCCAAAATGTCTTTGGCCTTTTTTGAATGCGAAAAGAAAATCGCTTGGGATTCCATCCAGCATCGCTTACAATGGCATCTCCTCCGATAACATTAATGTTATCTGCAATAGTTTTGCATCGTTTTTCCAATCCAATTTTATCGATTTCAATTTAAAGTGTGATAATTTCGTTGACTATAAATCTTCCATCGATGTTGGTAATTTATATTTCTCAGAATGTGACTTATCTACTAACTAATTTATCCTCTCTTGAAAATAATTTTTCGGTTGCGCCGGACAATATACCATCAGCTCTTTTAAAAAATTGCAGATTCAACCTTGTAGCGCAGCTCTTGCATTTCGAATACAAGCTTGGTAATGATTCTCTACAGAGATGTGAAAATCAGAAAGATCTTGGAGTGGTATTTGACTCTAAAATTAATTTTTCTCTCCATATAGACCATATAATTTCAAGAGCCAATGCTATTTTAGGATTTGTTATTCGAAACTCTAAAGGTTATGAAGATCCGTATATACACTTAAAACCCTTTACATCAGTATTGTTAGACCGTTGTTGAAATACAGTTAAATATAGGACGAATTAAAAAAAGTTCTAAACAAATATTTATGGAAATTTAAACGTTCCATGTTATGAAAGCAGAAGCATTCTTTTTGACCTTAAACCTCTCGTGTCAAGAAGAAAGTTAAATTCGATTCTTTTTGCTGACGATGTAATTAATTCCAACATAAATTGCCTGGTTTTGTTATCTATGTTCAGTATATACGTTCCTACCCGTTGTTTACGACCAAGAAATGGTGATTTTTTTCATGTTCCATTCCAAGTTACGCTAAGCACAATCCAATTACCAATGCCTGTTTAAATTTTATTGAAGTTGATTTTGCCATTGATTATAATGTTAATAGAAATGAAATTAAGAAAAATATATTAAATATATATTAAATTTATTGTAATTGTTACTACCTATATTATTTATTTACTAAACGTGTAAGATTGTCAATACCTAATTTAAACTCTTTTTTAACCTTTATAAAGTTTTGTTAACTTGAAAAATGGTAAATAAATAAATAAATAAATATTCAGTACTCCCTTGAAGTTTGAAAATACAAAAAATTAGTTTTTAGTTATATTATAGTATAAATACATTACATTACATTACATTACATATTACACTACTCCGTAGATAAATCTACGAAGTAGAGACACTTAAAGCACTGGCAACTGAGGCCATCGGCTTAGACAACACAACAGAGAGAGACAGACAGAAAGAAAGAACAACAGAAGAAACACATGTCAACAGCACACGGTTGGTATTTGAACGGTCCCCCATCCAAGTACTAACCATGCGCAATGATGCTTGATTTCGCTGATCGATGGGAAGCGATGCTTTCATCAAAGCCAAGGCCGTTGACAGTATAAATACATGATTCAGCTAAGCTTCCATACAGATCCTGTAACGGTATTTTTCATTTTGAAATTTGAAATCTTTAGGAAGCCTTGTAGCAGATTGTTTTCAATTGTCGAATATCTTACACAAGATAAAATAATTAAATTTAAATTTAAACGCTTGTGCTCCATTAAAGGTATGGCACTTGTATGGTCGTGTACAATTTTCTCTGTCACAAAAACATCTTGTAAATATTAAATAAACCGATTTCGAACTAAATAAACATTACCACTTACAAACATCTCGAGTTAGATACACAAAATTAATGTTAAGTTAGCAAATGCCAAGATTGTTTTCAAGTAAAGTGAATTGAAAGAAAATAAAATAAATTATTTTATTTTTATTTTAAACACTTTGGCAAAATATTTTTGGCCACTGCGGGATTCGTCTGGGATCCTGGGTCATGATAAATTGCTGGCTAAGCGCGTTTTCATGTTCACAATCCATCTGGGGAGATTGATTGCAACTTGTATCTGGGAATATGTCAGAGAAGTTTCTTTCATACCTGAGTTGTCACAGTGACATGCTGTTGGTGCTGCCATCGTGTTTCAGCGTCGCACCGCTCAGGCTGACCCTCGTTATCAGTTATGTCCATGCGCGCTGCGCAACTAACGTGATGCGCAGTGGCTGGAAAGACATTTTGCCAGTTAAATTGGAAATCGCTGGAGCCCACACCTTTCTGCTCCTGGGTCCTGGTGACACTTTTTGTCGACGTTGACTCCATCGTCATCATATAGGAGCTCAGCGAGTGACACTTTCCGGTGGTGGCGTTGTACGAATGGGCCATGCATGATAGTTTTTCATTTTCAGCTTTCTGGGAACCAAGCGATGACGAACGCTCCATGACTCGTATGTCGTATGTATAATTTGCATTGAGTGGGCTCAGTGGACGTTTTGATGTTTAACATGTATTCAGAAGCCAACAGGTGCCAGAGCTGCGCCGCGATCAATCATCGGAAATCGATTTTTAATTAAGAACTCTTGTTGGTCGCGATGACTGCACATGAATGGGTTAGCGTTCAGGTATGAGGTTGGTCTCTCATTCTGGGTGCTTAAATTTGTCCTAATTAGTTTGACAGAGAACGATGACTTTGTTGGAAATTTTTCAATTTGAAGATACACAGAGTTTTTCGGTTACAATGGGTCGACTGTGTGGATTTTCGGGTGAAACACTTTTTTCCAGAATTTCGTCTGGGTATTTAAAAATGGCATGCTCGGAGATTTTTATTTCTCGGATGATTGATATAGTGGACCCTGTATTCTGAGTTTGACATTGAACATAAAAAGAAGAAATAGATGAAATAATTTCAATTTGTTTTTGAAGATTTGTTGTTGAATTGATTGAGGGCAAAGCCATCAGCAGCGCCATGCTCGATCGCGTAGAGTCGCAAGTTTTGATACCAAACTTTGGTCTTACATTTGATTGTTCGTCTTTAAGAAAGAAAAAGCGTTAGTCCAGCATGGAAAATCCTCCTTCGAATAAATGCAAAAGTCAAGTAATTTTTTTAATATAATAAAGAATATTTAAATGTGTTTATAACATATAGATTTTTTAAGCTAATTAACAATAAATAAATTTAACACAAAAGCATGTCATAAGCAAATCGTTTACAATGATGACAACATTTAAACCAAAACGCAAATTTAGTTCTCATAAACTAATGAGCACAGTCAAATATTACGACTTAAATTGCAAATTAAATCAATTTAAACAACTAAAGCCTGGCTTGGAACTTTACAAAATTATAAATTCGTTGGATAATTCCTATTCTTATAGTACGGGAGGTAGCGCTATAGTTGACCAAGTCATTTCATACCGGCTGAAAATCATAACAATAATAGTTTTCCCCTAACACATAACAGATCTGAACGTCACACAGTGGGTCCCCTTCATACTAAGCAGTGCTCAAAATTCATAATCTTGTTTCAAATGCTAAGAACTGTTATAAATAGATACTAACTGCTGTTGAAAATGAAAATATTATTAATAATGAATATAGTTCTGACCAAAGTAAACATTTTCAAGGTTATTGATTGATTTATTTTAAGAAGACGATTGTTCTTCGAGTAATATATTTATGACTTCAGGATAAAACATTTTTCGGTGAATGACTGTCGTTGTGCGCGATGTTATCAAGGGATTGGCAGAGATAAACAACCTATTTATAACATTTCACAATACGTTATCCTTCTTTTTTTGTGATGTCTTCCCGCTGAATTGTTGCCGATATATGAAAATCTCTATTTCGCACCTCCTGGTCTTCTTCGGATAACTGGCTAGTTGGAAGTAGGGCATGAGTCATTATTTCACTTTCATTGATAAGGATTTGGTGCAGACTTGTGGTCATGGGATACCAAGGACAGAGCTTCACGTAAAGTCGAGCTGTTTCTGGGAAAAAACACCTAAATTCTTCCACATGTATCTGAAAACCGATCTTATATTAAGCAAAAAATTAACAAAAAAATCGATATGACTCACTAAAAAGCTTATATTTTAAGTTCTATCAGTCGGATGGTCAATATTCAGGAATGTTAGCTTAGGTTTAATTACAGAGCATGAAATTGCATATTTAAATTTTATATTTATATAAGTGGTTACATTCCTGGAACAAAGATAGGAAAAATAGATAGTTTTGAACTTCACCCCTACCCCCTACCCAAGGCTGAGAAAAAGACCTGGCGGAGTTTTCGGATTTGATATCATGATAAACCTACCTATAAACCCACATACTCATATTTTAGCTAAACATGCACTACCAACATTTTTTGTCGGCCTTTGTATAATCTATTTATTCAACCGCGAATTCAAACAGTGATATTTCAAACTGGCGCACCTAACTTTTACTTCTGTCTTCGGATTTTTAATAACAAATATTTCTTCTTTCATGCTGTATACTTAGATTTAAAAGTTCTCTGCGCCAGTTAAAAAAAAATCATTTTAAAAATTTCATTGCCCGTGAGTAAACCCGTCATCCATTTATGTATTTTATACACTAAGTAACACCTTTCAATCGAAAATAAAAATGTATTAATATTATATATATTATAATATATTAATTATGCATTTTTATTTTTTTTTTTAAGGCGAAAATAAAAAATTGTATTTTGAGCACTGATGTGTATGGAGAGGACCCACTGTGCGTCAGCTGCTCCGAAAGCGGTGGAGCTAAAGGAGACAGCATGAAAAAGTCATTGGAAACAAATTTGCTCCGATGAATTTTATACCAAGCGAAACTGTATTAAATTATTGTTTTAATCATATTTTTTCAAAAAATTATCGTCAGCTGTATTGACGATGGGGGGTTCAATGTCAGTCACGGGCATAAACCTCATTTAAAATTTGAAAAATAAATTTATTTTATACCTTATGAAATTTATATATCTCAATTTTTATACTTTTAAAATAATAAAGAAAATAGTCAGCTGCACTTTTGACGGGGGTAACACCGTCAGTCAGCGCGATAAACATGTCGCGCGCTCAACGCATTCGAGCGTCGCATAGTATCTTTGGAACATAAACTGACGATCTTTACACCCACAAACAATCAGCTGACGACGATTTTTTGTTTCTTTAACATTTAAATTATCTTATACTTAAAATTCAATAAGTATAACATCAATTTCATATAAATAACATCACAGTTTATTTATTTATTCCGTGTAGGTTTCAAATTACATATACAGGGTGATTTGCATAAGGTGTGACAAAAAGCTAAGGCATGTAGGTTGGACTTAGACAAGAAAAAAATCGTATGGGAGGGGGGGAGTCTATTTCCCCCCGTTTAGGCGGGAGGGGCAATTTAAGAAAAAAATCACTTAAAACAGAAAAAAAAATTATTAAAAAATAACGGTGATACCTACAAAAAAATGCTATAGCATTTTGAAAATCCAGAAATGCATTCTTTAATTCTGTTTTTAAATAAAGTTGTTCGAGTGAATAGTTTTTGAAAAATTAATTTTCAAATTCGAAATTTTGAAAAAAAATGAAAATTTTTTTTTAAACAATTTTTTTTCAAAATTTTACGTAATTAAGTATTATTTTTTTATTCAATATTCAATGCTCTTATTAGTTTTTGATCAAACACAAAAAACCGGATGTCAAAATGTTTTGCAGTTTTTGAGAAAATCAAAAATAACAAAAACTACTTTTGTTCTAAGAAAAGCCTTTTATTTTCGTTTTTTCGTTTTTGGATTCTTAGGTGAATTTACGATTGAAAGGATTAACTATCTTTTTACTATTTTTTTAATTATCGTCTTAGAAGCACACAATAATGTGACAAAGTACTGGATTAACAATATTTCTCACATTTTTTCATTGAGAACACCTGCGTGAGAGCATTGGTTTAAAATTGACCAGTGCTCCAGTACTCCGTATTCTCGAAGACGTTGATGGATTCTTGAAAATATCGTATGACTGGGACACCTCCTATTGAGATACATTTCAGCGTAGAGTCTTTGCGCTTCACGACTTCGACCATGAGCCATACCGTAGCAGTAATGCATATCCGTTAATCTGACACAAGAGTAATTTGACATCGTGATATGTTGACGACTTGACATTCAAATTAGAAATAATTTGTACAACTCCGTTAGATTTTTATGCATGAAGAACTATGTGTACGAAGTGGAAATAGAATCTTTGGAACAACTGAAACAACGGATTGAAGTGGCTGGAGTCAAATTACAGGAAAATTTATCAAGTATAAATTTATGTGCAGCAATAAGAAGGCACTATAATCTTTGCCTTCTACAAAATGGGGATCATATGGAAAATTTTTTGTAATAAGCTTTAGTTAAAAATTAGTTAAAAATTATAATAAACAGTAATTATGTATTTTATCTAAAAATGCATGTATTTCTTATTTTAAATGATTTCAAGATTCAGGAACATTTTTGTTCTTATTTCGCAATTGCATTTTTCTGTCACTAGTTAGGGCGTGTAACGTTGCATTATTTAAAAAACATTCGCAGGTCAATATTAATCCAATGCTCTCACGCAGGTGTTCTCAAAGAAAAAATGTGTTAATCCAGTACTTTGTTACTTTATTGTATGCTTATAAGACTGATAATAAAAAAATTGTACAAAAAAGTTAATCCTTTCTTTCGTAAATGCACCTAAGCCAAGCCGACCCCACCATAATAAAAAAGTGGCAGGTCAATTTTAAACCAATGCTCTCACGCAGGTGTTCTCAATGAAAAAATGTGAGAAATATTGTTAATCCAGTACTTTGTCACATTATTGTGTGCTTCTAAGACGATAATTAAAAAAATAGTAAAAAGATAGTTAATCCTTTCAATCGTAAATTCACCTAAGAATCCAAAAACGAAAAAACGAAAATAAAAGGCTTTTCTTAGAACAAAAGTAGTTTTTGTTATTTTTGATTTTCTCAAAAACTGCAAAACATTTTGACATCCGGTTTTTTGTGTTTGATCAAAAACTAATAAGAGCATTGAATATTGAATAAAAAAATAATACTTAATTACGTAAAATTTTGAAAAAAAATTGTTTAAAAAAAAATTTTCATTTTTTTTCAAAATTTCGAATTTGAAAATTAATTTTTCAAAAACTATTCACTCGAACAACTTTATTTAAAAACAGAATTAAAGAATGCATTTCTGGATTTTCAAAATGCTATAGCATTTTTTTGTAGGTATCACCGTTATTTTTTAATAATTTTTTTTTCTGTTTTAAGTGATTTTTTTCTTAAATTGCCCCTCCCGCCTAAACGGGGGGAAATAGACTCCCCCCCTCCCATACGATTTTTTTCTTGTCTAAGTCCAACCTACATGCCTTAGCTTTTTGTCACACCTTATGCAAATCACCCTGTATATGTAATTTGAAACCTACACGGAATAAATAAATAAACTGTGATGTTATTTATATGAAATTGATGTTATACTTATTGAATTTTAAGTATAAGATAATTTAAATGTTAAAGAAACAAAAAATCGTCGTCAGCTGATTGTTTGTGGGTGTAAAGATCGTCAGTTTATGTTCCAAAGATACTATGCGACGCTCGAATGCGTTGAGCGCGCGACATGTTTATCGCGCTGACTGACGGTGTTACCCCCGTCAAAAGTGCAGCTGACTATTTTCTTTATTATTTTAAAAGTATAAAAATTGAGATATATAAATTTCATAAGGTATAAAATAAATTTATTTTTCAAATTTTAAATGAGGTTTATGCCCGTGACTGACATTGAACCCCCCATCGTCAATACAGCTGACGATAATTTTTTGAAAAAATATGATTAAAACAATAATTTAATACAGTTTCGCTTGGTATAAAATTCATCGGAGCAAATTTGTTTCCAATGACTTTTTCATGCTGTCTCCTTTAGCTCCACCATAAGTGCGACAATTGACGCTCACTTTACTGAATTTCGAACATTAAACAACTGTTTGAAGTAAAATTCATTCGGTATAAAATTCCTAAAAAAATTGCAGCGCTACCTCCCGGACTATTACGGTTGTGATGGTATCACAAATCTTACATTTAAGAAAATAGCACTGAATATAGTGGATATACTAGCACATAATTTTTAACTTGAGTATTCTCACTGGTAATTTTCCTGACAAACTAAAGTGTGCTTTTGTAATACCTCTTTTCAAAAAGGGTAGTAAATGTGACATGAATAATTATAGACCAATTTCGTTATTATCTTCAATTTCTAAAATTTTTAAAAAAGCAATTAAGTGTAGGGTAATGGGATACCTTACAAAAGTAAAGTTTTTGAGCCCAGCTCAGTTCGGGCTTAGAGAAGGGCTTTCTACCGAAGATGCCCTTTTGGAGCTCTGCTCTTTCATATATAAGGTGTTGGATGACGAAAAACACTGTGCCGGCCTCTTTGTGGACATAACCAAGGCGTTTGACATGGTTAATCATAGTGTCCTATATTAGAAAAATTATATTGTATAGGTTTCCGGGGTTTTACTTATGATTGGTTTAAGTCTTACCTAAAGGATAGAAATCAAAAAGTTAAAGTCGGAATTATCCTTAGTAATTCAAAAATTATAAACCAAGGTGTCCACCAAGGTTCAGTCCTGGGGCCTATATTGTTCTTAATTTACTTTACCTAACTCTCTTTTTAATCAACCGTTTAAAGGTAAGATTACAGCCTTTGCAGATGATCTTGGGATTTCTTATCGTTCAGATAGCGCTCTAAACCTAAATGCTGAAATCAATCACGATGTTCATCTTCTTCGAATTTGGTTTTCTGAGCACAAATTGGACAATTTTTTTTCATGCCAACAACTGTATCAGGCATAACTTTTTAAGTTGTATGTATTCTTTTAAACCAGCTGATAAAATGTTTAATGAGCATGTAAATTGTGACATTAACTGCTTTAAAATTGAAATAGTATCTCAGTTTAAATACTTAGGTATAATAATTGAAAACAATATGAAATGGCTCGAACATGTTTCAAATCTAAGAAATATTAACGTTTTTCTATAGGTAGTCTTTATCGACTCAGAAATTTCTATGACAGTAAAGCACTTAGAATGGTTTATTTCGGAATATTTCAATCAAGATTGCAGTATGGATTGAGCTGTTGGGAGGGCGCTTACGACATAATTCTCCAACCACTCCTTGTTTTCCAAAAGTCCGCTTTAAGAAAAATATTCAGAGCAAATCGTTTGGCTCATTCTGTGGTTCTGTTTAAGTCATTGGGAATCCTGCCACTAAAACATTTATATTATTTTAAAGTCTTACAAATATTTTTCTTGAGAGGTGGTTATATGCAGAGTCCAATTTCTGACACTAGGTGTTTGCGTAGCAATTCATTCAATTCTGTTGTCACACCTTCATTTCGAACCACAAATTTCAGAAACTTTTTCTCCGTTGTAGCATTTAAACTGTTCAATCGTCTACCTTTGAACTTTCGATGTATAAGATCTCTTCCTATTTTCCTAAATAGAATTAAAAGTTGGCTTTTAGATTTCAATCACCATTAAATCAAAACTCTGTTGTTGTATAACACATAATTGCGTTTTTTTCTAAGCCCTTTACTCATAAAAAAAATCTTTGTTTTTCATTTAATTTAATTTAATTTTGTTTTTTTTTTATTGGTAATAA
The DNA here is from genome assembly GCA_963931855.1 of Philhelius festivus. Lineage (NCBI taxonomy): Eukaryota > Metazoa > Arthropoda > Insecta > Diptera > Syrphidae > Philhelius > Philhelius festivus. The sequence continues at coordinate 139,531,228 of OZ007555.1, read as the reverse complement.
ATTGTTGTACACTCCACATTCTTAAAGTATTTTGCTATGATTTGACATTAACATTATTTTATTTTTAAAAACAAATGTCACTAACTATTATTTCTTTAATTTTGAATTTGTTATATTATTTATTAAATTAAGAACAAAGTTTGTAAGATAAGAATTATGAAATAAATAAAAAAATTGTAAAATAAGGCTTTTATTCGCAAGTTAACTTATAAAAAGGAAATATATTTGTATTTTGGTTGAAATGATTTTTATGGTTATAACTAGTTTTCTTTTTTGTTAAATAATTCGGAAGATGGCAAATGAATAATCGAATTTGACAAGCGATTGTTTCTATATTGTTCAATATACATTTGTCAAATTAGATGTAATTTATTAAGTCTGTTTTGTCAAATGAATGTGGTGAGTTATAGCGTTCAAAAACATTTGAAAATTATTTAATTTTTTTTATAAAAGTGGGTCTTCTAAGAGCAACATTTCACGCGCTTCACTTATTTAACGGTCGAAATAATTGAGCTTCTGACAGAATTATTCGCAACGTCAACGCCGTGCATTAAATTACGTACATGAAATAAAATAAGTTCAGCGAACAATTGGCCAAAAATACAGCCGCTGTGCGTGAGAGTGTGCAGTCAATTCCGCACCACATACAAAACTCGGCCTTTCGCAGACCTACTTGGCAAAAATTGCATCATGAATTGGGCTACTATTGGGGAATTGGGCTCTTATAGAAGTCAAGTGACTCTGGTCATCAGAGTAAACGAATAAGAACAACGACGTGTGTTCACTAACTGGGCTGTCGAGCAGTTGGAATCTGTCTGACCCCCCATTTTCCGTCGAAAAATTATATTTAGCGACGAGGCCCATTTGTGGATGAATGGGTTCGTCAACTAGTGAAATTGTGGAATTTGGGACGCTCCCAATCCACACGATATCCTTCAAATTTTAATGTATTCGGAGAAAGTCACTATTTGGCTTCAATTTATGGTTTGCGACGTGTCGTCGTCAGTCCTTACTTTTTTTAAAACGACCGACGTTGGTGAGACGTTCACCGTCAACAACTATAATAACCAATTGCTTTTGGTTCAAATTGAACCTAGTGGACCATGTGGTTTGTGGTTCCACAGAGGACGCCATGATTGACGTTTCGTGAAGTCACAGGTTTATGCGCATAAGCCATAATCGACAGATGCCCTTAATTTTAACATAACAAGTGCCATAGCTAAAATTCAGTGGGATCTATACCGAAGAATTATTAAAAATTGGACCACTCGGATCTGTGCCACCGTAAGAAGCCGAAACAGGAATTTGAACAATGTCATATTTCATAAGGGCTTTGCAGTTTTATTCATACCTAAGCGCTTGTTTTATTTCATTTCAACATCTATCCTCCCTTATTGAAAAACCCTTTGATTTGCTAATTAATTTGACTTATTAACTATTTGGTAAGATTAATTTGGCAGTGCTCTATCTTAAAAATCTTTATAGTGCAAAGAAACTAAACGAAAAATGGGGGTACATTCCAAAAAATTATAGTAGGCTGAATTTAATTGGTTCTTAAAGTTTAAAAAGAATAAATATATTTTCAAATGGAAAAAATACAACTTAGAGAGCCCAGATGGCTACAACTATTACTTTCATGACCTTCGTAAAGAAGAATATTATATAAGCCGTCCGCATAGCTTTGAAGGCAATGTCATGGCGTGGGGAGCAATTTCATATTATGGAACCTTTGAGCTGCAATTTCTTACATAGCGAATGAATGTCAATGTGTACAAAGGTGTGCTGGAAAAGATCTTCCCACAAATCTCTGACCTTTTAGGATCAATACCATTGTCATTTCAGCATCATAATGCCCCTATCCGTACAGCGAGGTCGGTAAAACAATGGATCGAGAACCAAAATGTAGATGTGTTGGTATGGCCTCCATACTCACCTGACCTTAACATAAATTGAAAATGTTTGGGGACTTCTTTCCCGTAAGGTGTATGAGTCGGGGAGACAATATGAAGACAAGTTGTCCTTAATCGATGGAATTAAGAAAGCGTGGATAGAGATTTCGCTGCAATATCTAGAAAAACTGTATGACTCCATTCCAAATCCAATTTTCGAAACAATTTAAAAAAAAGGTGGCAACACACATTATTAATATGAATTATTATGTCCCTACCTATTTAATGTGCAAAATAAATCATTTAATTACAGTTATTTTTCTTGTTTTCTTCCTTTTTTTTGCTTTTGAACCTATTCAGATGACCCAAAAAAACGTTAGTTTTTCTTAATGAATTAAGTTTAGCTAGCGTGTGAGAATAACGGTAAGATTAAAGGGAAATCTTTTTCTCCCAAACTAAGGGCAAAATAATGCTCTTTCATTACATATATAACACAGACGTATCATTACCATACATGCGCAGAGAGTCTTACAGTAAGGTACGAAAAACAGTGAACCTATTCAGATAAGCGGCAGTGCATTTCCGCGGAACGAAATGAGTCGTTTTACGCTAGAACAACGTTGGGAAATATTGAAAACTTGTTTCCAAAGTGAGTGGTGTGTAGCAGTGGCGTAGCGAGGAGGAGGGGCAAATGGGGCACAGGCCACGGGCGGCTCTTTGCTTGGGGGCGGCAATTTTTCAAAATATTCGGGCGGCACTTTGTTGCAATTTTTCTAAATAGGTTATTGTAAATGGTTTTTGTATGTTATGTTTTTATATTTTTTCTAAGCTAAGTGTAAGCTTACTTTTGTAACAAATTTTAATTGTGAAAAAATATACTGCCCTTTTCGGAAATATATTTTTTCCTTTTGAGCTGAAAGTTCCGTTTGTGTGCGTAGGACGTAGATACATAATATAAAAGATTTTCGCGCCACGCTTTTGCTGTCGGCAATGATACACGTCTTTCTCTTGTTTTTTTTTTTTGTGTTGTTGTTGTGTCATCGTCATGTTGTGTCTGAGATGTGTATTGCGCCATAAGGAATTGTGAAGTACAATGATCGACAACGACTCTGATTTGGAACAGTAAATGATTGTTTCGTTCTATGTGTGTCCTGGTGCAAAACTTTTTCGTTTGCCTTCTTTCGACTACCACTCATGAGCAGCGTTCGAATCTTACTCCAATCGTAGTAAATTTACTTCAATTTTACTAAAACAAATAGATCTGCTTCGTTACTCCGTTTTTTAAGATTTAGGTAGGTACTAATTTTTTTCCACACTGAAAAATTCAAAATTTCTTTACCCAAACCACATGAAAGGGAATGACCACTGTGTTAATAAATTTTGCAACCAACTCTGACTCTGAATTACTAAATCTAAATCTGCTCCAAAATTTTACCCGAGCCCTCCTCGTAAGGCTAGAAGTTGAGACAAAAACATTTCGTTTGTTTCGATTGATTCGATGTGAGTTGGCTCATAAGAGTCCATGTATTCATATATTTTTGTATCTTTTATCTAAGGTGTTTTAGTTAGTTGTATTTTTTTTTGTTTTATTTTATCGTAATATGCAGTAAAGTTTGCAAATATCCTAGTTAAATACAAAATTAGTTGCAGTTTAACATTTAACTTGTCTGTGTTTCGTGTGTTGTGAAAATTTTTTAAAATTGTGTGTACGGGTACAGTACCTACCTACATAAGCGCAAGAGATTTTCATTTTACCCCTTTGGATTGATTACATAAAGTAAGTAAATTGATGAAACGAAATACCTAGCTGATGGCTCGGAAATAATCCATTGATTTTTCGGAGTTGAAACCCCCATTTGGCTTTATTAAGAGTGTTTTCTTCATATCTCAAGAACCATAAGTTCCATAAAAAACATTTTCTCACATTTTTATAAAATATTGAGTTCTCTATTTTTTACCGAGAAATCGAAAGTTAATAAGTTATTATTAAAAATAGAGAAACGATTTCAAAAAAAAATTTATTAATAAATTAATCAATAAAAGTTAAATGATTTTTACTTGCGATATATATCTACATAGGTAGGTACTATATTGCAAGTTATGGATTCGTAAAAAAATCAAACTCTATATTTAGATTAAAGTTGACATCGTTATATCTATGATTACAATGATAGCGAAGTTGAAAAAAGTGGGTCTTGGAATTCTAAACGACTCGGTCGATTTTCTTTAAACTTGGTACCTAGTGTTTTTTGGGCATTTTAATACCAAAAATAACGGTAGGTACCTGTCGTACAATTTTTTTTAGCAAAAAATGAAAATCTTATTTTTCTCAAAAACGTGCCCACAACTTAAAAAAAAAATCAGTAATTTTTTTACAAAAACGCTACCATTTTATAAAAAAAATCCCAAAAATGGTTATAAATGGTACCTCCCATAGAACCATTTCTTTGAATTTCGATTTTCTCAAAAACGATTCCACTGATTTTGATCAATTTTTTTTACAGAGAATGTTTTATAAAAGTATAAAAATATTATATACCAAAATTTTCAAAAATTTTGAAAACAAGTTGGTGGTTTTTACTAAACTTGATACGCAACAGTTTCTTGACATTATCTAGCAGATTTAAAAAAAAAATTCGTATAACCAAAAATAACGGTAACTCCCATACAAAAGATTAAAAACCGGCATGGAAAATCTCATTTTTCTCAAAAACGGCTTCTACGGTTTTGATCAAAATTTTTTGTGAGTTAACATACATAAATACGATCTACGATAATATTATTGTAAAAAAAATTTCTATCGTCTAATAAAAGTATCTCTCATGGAACCATATTTTTTTCGACTATCTCATTATCTGCTCAACCGATTTTAATGATTTTTTTTTAAACAAGAGCTCCTGTTTGAATAATATTGCATATCAAAATTTTCAAAAAATCAAATTTTGGATTAAAAAAAAATCAAAATTATTTTTTGAAAATTCGATATTTCAAAAATGGATGGATAGTTTTTTTCAAAATTAATTTTTAACTCCGAATTAATAAGTACTAAAAAATGACGTACCAATTTTCAAATTTAATATTTTCAGTGCGGGTTGATTTTTTTTAAAACCGGTTTTATTTTTCAGCAATCTTCACCCGATTAGACACTTCTATCTGTATAATATAATATAAATAAATATAATAAATCTGTGAATAAAAAATTTAATTATAACAAGGTAAGTTAAGTAGCTGTTTCACTTTGATGTTTTTTAAAACAGCAAACAAAATTAAGAGCCCAGAAAAAAATTGCTAAGGGCGGCAAAATTGGCTCTGCCCCGGGCGGCAAAATCCCACGCTAAGCAACTGGTGTGTAGCCCAAACAGTGCGTTTTTTTGAAAAGAAGTTTTGGCCGAAATTAAGCATCCACGGTACCTGCTGTATGCAAGTTTGTACAAAAAGTTCGTGACACTGGTATGCTAGTGAACAACACCCATCGTCGAGAATGTGGCTGCTTTAGCCGAGAGCGTGAGACTCAATTCACGAACATCAACTCTCCATCTATCACAATAGCTCAACATTTTATGCACTAGTCTGAGGAGAATTTTGCACAAGGATTTCGGATTATTATTCGCTTACAAGGGCCAATTTACAAATTGTAGGCGCACGACCATCCGCAGCTTGAATTGGATTCTGACTAAGCACATTTTCATCTCGGCGACAACATTAACAAACAAAATTGACGCATCTGGGGCTCGAAAAACCCGCACGTTATTGTCCATAAGCCAATATCACAGTTAGTGATATTTTGGTGCGGATTGTGAAGTGGTAGCATCATTTGACCATTTCGAAAATTAAGCTGGGAAAAACGTTTCGGATAACAATGGGCGTTACAGAGCCATGTTGAGCGACATTTTTTTTACTGAAATTTAGGACATGGATTTGGACGACCTCTGGTTCATGAAGCCCATACCACAATCGATCTTTTGTGCATCCAAATTCCCAAATCGCGCAATCAGTCAATTGGCCGCTTCGGAGGTGCGATTTGACACCTTTTGGTTTTTTTTTTGTGTGAAACCGTGAAGGACCGATGTTATGCCAACAATCCGGAAACAATTCAAGCACTTAAGGCCAACATCATCCAAGCAATCCGTGAGATACGAAACCATCAACAAGGTATTGGAAAATTGGAGTGACATAATGCGCTACTGCGAAGCCAGCCGAGGCAGCCACTTACTCTTACTCTTACTCTTACTCTTACTCTTATTCTTACTCTTACTCTTACTCTTACTCTTACTCTTACTCTTACTCTTACTCTTACTCTTACTCTTACTCTTACTCTTACTCTTACTCTTACTCTTACTCTTACTCTTACTCTTACTCTTACTCTTACTCTTACTCTTACTCTTACTCTTACTCTTACTCTTACTCTTACTCTTACTCTTACTCTTACTCTTACTCTTACTCTTATTCTTACTCTTACTCTTACTCTTACTCTTACTCTTACTCTTACTCTTACTCTTACTCTTACTCTTACTCTTACTCTTACTCTTACTCTTACTCTTACTCTTACTCTTACTCTTACTCTTACTCTTACTCTTACTCTTACTCTTACTCTTACTCTTACTCTTACTCTTACTCTTACTCTTACTCTTACTCTTACTCTTACTCTTACTCTTACTCTTACTCTTACTCTTACTCTTACTCTTACTCTTACTCTTACTCTTACTCTTACTCTTACTCTTACTCTTACTCTTACTCTTACTCTTACTCTTACTCTTACTCTTACTCTTACTCTTACTCTTACTCTTACTCTTACTCTTACTCTTACTCTTACTCTTACTCTTACTCTTACTCTTACTCTTACTCTTACTCTTACTCTTACTCTTACTCTTACTCTTACTCTTACTCTTACTCTTACTCTTACTCTTACTCTTACTCTTACTCTTACTCTTACTCTTACTCTTACTCTTACTCTTACTCTTACTCTTACTCTTACTCTTACTCTTACTCTTACTCTTACTCTTACTCTTACTCTTACTCTTACTCTTACTCTTACTCTTACTCTTACTCTTACTCTTACTCTTACTCTTACTCTTACTCTTACTCTTACTCTTACTCTTACTCTTACTCTTACTCTTACTCTTACTCTTACTCTTACTCTTACTCTTACTCTTACTCTTACTCTTACTCTTACTCTTACTCTTACTCTTACTCTTACTCTTACTCTTACTCTTACTCTTACTCTTACTCTTACTCTTACTCTTACTCTTACTCTTACTCTTACTCTTACTCTTACTCTTACTCTTACTCTTACTCTTACTCTTACTCTTACTCTTACTCTTACTCTTACTCTTACTCTTACTCTTACTCTTACTCTTACTCTTACTCTTACTCTTACTCTTACTCTTACTCTTACTCTTACTCTTACTCTTACTCTTACTCTTACTCTTACTCTTACTCTTACTAAAAAATACAATACCTGGGAAAAATTTAATGTTGTTCATTTTATTGCATTTTTAAAAAGAAACTTGTATAATTATGGTCAAAATGGGCACGAAAATAATTCTCTAAGTCTCGAATCGAACAAACAGATGGAATAGCAAACATCTTGCAAGTTATATCTTCACGTGGCTTAGGGTAATGGTTTACGAGAGAAAGTTATGGACTGACATTTGAAATTTGGTTCTAAGAAATTCTCGTCACAGCAGGTTTGAAGTGAAATAAAGTCAGAGGGCGGAAAAATTACTTTAATTATTTTCATATTCATATTATATTCATTATTATCATTATAGAGATATTTGAATCATTATTTTCAAAAATACCATCGTTTATACTCAAGAAAAAAATCAAATGTCTGAGGTGACTGCTTTGAGGACTAAAGTAGTAGGCTTTAAGCTTAAGGTAAAAAATTTCATAAAATATATATTTTATCAAAGGCTTTACTAAAATCTGTGGTGATAACGTCCACTTCATTTCCTTTTTCTTATGCATTTAGAGTCTTGGAAATGAATTCCGTAAGGTTAGTAATTTATTTATTTATTTCGTCAATCAAGTTACAAAAATTTTATAAAGACTATATATATACATAATTTAAACTAACGAATAAATAACATATTTACAAAGTATAAAAATAATAATATTATAATGAATTCAATATATCTCTTTTAATATTTATCCTACTTTTATTAAAATCAATGGCAAGATCAAGATCATTCAAAGCAATACAAGAGCTATAGTAATTGGATTATGTTTGACGTAACTTGTACGAAATTTACTTCTCTATGTCGCAAAATACAGGAAGGTGCATAAATATAGTACATTAAAAGCAGCATCGAACAGTTAATATTTGAACTGAGGATATCAAAAGCGAAAAGAGCAGAATATAGTTTCTTTCTGAGTACTAGGGGCTTTAAATCAATAAAGGCACATCTGATCTCATAAGACGGAAGGTTTGCATTTCTAAATGTTTTCCGCAAAAGCAAATTTAGTAAACCTTTTCTGAATTTTTTCAATACGAAGAATGCTTGTTTGAGTATATGGATTCCAAATAACACAACAATACTCTAGCAGAGGTCTAACAATAGATAAAAACAGAGTCTTAAGGGTGTAAGTATCTTCGAATTCCTCATTATGAAACCCAACATCGAATTTGCTCTGGAGATTACTTGGTCAATTTGAAGCGAAAAATTCATTTTAGAATCAAAGATAACTCCAAGGTCCTTTTGACTCATTAATCTTTGTAGGTTTTGACCATCAAGTTTGTAATCAAAACATATAGGATTGAGTAATCTTGCATAAGTTACAACACTACATTTATTATTATTGAAAAATAATCCATTTAGATTACACCAGTGAACAATATTATTAAGATCATTTTGAATTTTACACGCATCTAGTGGAGATTTAATGCAACTAAAAATCTTGAGGTAATCGGCATAGGTATATAATAAGTACTTTGAATATGAAATATAACTAAGCAAATCATTTATGAAAAGAATAAAAAGGAGCGGTCCAAGATGGCTGCCCTGTGGTACACCGGAAAAATTTTTGATTTCATCTGACAGCACATTACCAATTTTGACATATTGTTTTCGTCCAACTAAATAATTATGTATCCATTTAAGAAGTGCGAAAGGAAATCCAAATAATTGAAGTTTTTTCACTAGAACATTGTGTTGTATACCCGATCGAAAGCTTTCAAAAAATCAGTGTAAATAAAGTCAACTTGATAACGGTTTTCTGAATTACAAAGACAGTAATTAGCAAATTATAGAGTTTGTTCTTTACTATTGCTTCAAATACTTTAGGTATCAGCTGAAGTTTAGCAATTGGTCTGTAATTTTCAACAGCGGATTTCGATCCCGACTTGTGCAGAGAAGTTATCAAGGAATGTTTCCAAGTATCCAAAAATACACCTTGTCTTAGAGACAATTGAATAAATAACAGAGTGGAGCAGCTAGATGCAATTTACAGTTCTTTAAAAGAAGCGGTGGTATATTATCCGGTGTAACAGAAAAACTGTTATCAAGAGATGATAGTGCTTCCAATACATCATCAATAGATAAATACAGACAGCCAGTCTCAATACAAGAGTTATAGCTATTAACCATTTGAACATAATTAATGTTTAACTCAATAAAATTTGATTGAAAAAAAGACGCAAAGTTGTTACAGATTACATTTAGATTATCAGAAGAGACGCCATTATACGACACGTTAGCTGGAATCCCAAGAGATTTACGTTTTATATTTAGGAATGACCAAAACATTTAGAATTATTTTTAATCTTTGACTCAAGAGACCAAATATATTGCTTATAAGTGAACTTTTTCAAAAATGCATATTCTTCTCGAGTTTGATAAAATTTTTCACGAAAAACATCCGAAATCTTACTTTTTTTATGAAGCTTATTCATAACAATTTTCAATCTCAATATAGACTTTTGTTAAACCAAACTGGCCTTTTCGAATTTTTTGAATAATTAATAGGAACGAAATTTAAAATAGCAGAATCTAAAATGTTCCGAAACAAAGTAAAAGTAATGGTAGATCTACCTTTTAAAAAACCATGCACCATGCTTTTTTTTTTTGTGTTTCGATATGTACGAGTATATTCACATTTGTTTAATAACTCTGAGGATATTTTTATTTTTGAGCTGATGTTTTAGTAATTTAGATAATGAATTTCATGCGTTTTTAATATTTTTCGCACATAGCATCCATATGTTAACGTTTAAATATAAAAATAAGAACGTGCAACATAATTCCGATCTAATGCAATCATCGAATTACAAGAAAGGTTTTATTTATTATAGATAAATGTATTAAAAATGCTAATATACTTAACAGAATGTGAACATGCATGTTTTATTGAAGGTTCTGGATGTATAGGTACTAGGTAGTCGTGTTGAGACATTATACTTACACGAAAATACTAATGCTCTAAAGTATGGTATTAGAGGGAACCAGGATGTTTTGTAAACTTGCGATATTTATCTTTTTCAAAGTTTTGCTTATTTGTTTCTGCAGCAAAACAAAACACGTAATTATATTTCACGAAAAAATGAATGTACACTTAATATTATTATTTTCGAATTGATAAATTAGGTGTAAGCAAATTTAATTACATATTTGGCTAAAGTCAGTGGTCATGAAGTTACTTCATTACAAATGAAGTCGCGATATTAACTTCTCATTAATACCGCCCTTGCACCATCCGTTCCTTAATTAGTATACTTTTATTACACTAAATAACAAATTTATTTCCTAAACGCAAAACAACATTAATATTAATCATACAAAAATTCTCCGATTTTAATTGCAGCTTCTAAAACTATAATTTTTTTCAGAAAAAAAAAAACAAAACATTTTTATCGATGAACGTATATTTGGGATAAAGCACCTAGTCCGGGTATACGATGCATTCGATTTTAATGATAAATCCAAAATATAATGGGGAGTAATTAAAGTCGATAATGTCTCTTAAGCCTCAAAGCTTATAATCACTGAGTATTTTACATAATTTTTCGCCATAATTACACACTAATTTACGTACGCAAAACTATTAAAATATCTCCATATGACATCAATCAATTAATATGCCAGATCCATCAAATGAGTCTTCTATGAACGTTTTGTTCTCTGAATATTATTGTGAGAAGCTATTTTGATTTATCGGCCCACAGGATTCATTTTGTAGACCTATGGCTACTTGAAAAATTATTAAAGTTAATACTTGTAGACCATGTGCCTCAATTTAGCTAATTTTTCACTACACCGAAGTATCTTCCAATAAATCACTTAAGAGATTCCATTTTAAAACCAAAAAGAATCAGATAAATGATTTTTTGAAACACAAATCGATGAACTTAAACACTTTTTAATACAAAATCTCCACACCCTGGGCCCTTAATGATAACAAATTGACCATTCGAAGTAGTTAACAAATGCCTGCACATTAATAACATCGATGTCAGAGGTGAAAGGTTACACAAAAATGGACAGTAGATTTTAAAAAATTACAGTTCAAAGCGATTTTGAAATGATTTCCCCTACACCTTGTGATGACTTTTGATGGATATCATCGCAACCATCATAGAAATTTTGACAGATGTCTTATTGAGTGATGGGTAACAGAGTTACCCCTGCACAATGACAGGTAATAGGCATAAACAAAACTCAGGAACGAATACAATTTAATTTTTCATTACCGAATCTCCGAGATTTAAATGTATCTTAAGGCCACACAATACGGCATTCACCGTGAATAAAGCATAACCACGGTTATAACAAAAAAAAAAAAACACAGTTAAGGTACCACCATCATCGATTCTTGTTTTTATTGAAAACCGATTTTTCACCATGAACAAAAAATAAAGGAAATAACTTAAATTTAAAAACAAGGTAACTTTGAAGCTCTTACTGACGCTGGTGTTGCCTCTGTTCGCTCTATGTAGGTGGTAAGAATGATAAATTCTGTGGCCCTGAAAGTTGGCATGTTGTCCGTGCTCTCATGTCAATACGAAGTGCGGGGCCATATATTTCTACCTTGGGTGGATGATGATGGCGATGGGGATTATAACAATACGATACAAATCGTCACCTGAGTTCTATCTTGTTCAAAGTCCATTTTGGAAAATGTTGGGAAAACGATTTTTTAACTTCAGAAGCAAAATTTTTACTTAAATTTGAAAGGAAGTACTTTGGAGTTTTTTTCTCCATTAAACTCAATAATTTTTGTTTGCAAAATGATTTATAAATCTAGGTTTTATTAAATCCTGAAATAGTTAAAAAATAAAATCAAGTGGGATGTCATTTTGGATATTGAACAACGTTGTATGGGCTGTAAACAAGTTGATTAAATTGGTGGATATTGAACAAAAAAGCTAAATATTGAACAAAATAGAAGCACTTAATAATTAAATCATTGAAACTACGAAAATACTATGAAAATAGAACAAAAACTTCTAACTCATTCTTTGAGTTAAGCACTAGAACATAATGGGTGATCAGAAAAAATATTGCTGCTGCTGGGTAGGTAATGAAATTCAAAATTTGTTAAACATTTTTTTTTTAATTCACTTTTTACCCTTATTTTTTCAAATAAATACATTATTTATTTTACATACAATTTTTAATTTAAATTTTGTTATTGTTTTAAACAAACTGGCGCAAAATTTTAATTAAATTAGTACGATGCTAAAGCTGTTTTAGTATGATACTAAAATCGTCGAATACCTATATTATTTCTTTAGTATCGTGATATTTACAAACGCCACACAAGGACTTAGTTCTTTGCACGAACTTTCATTGTTTTAGGTGCAATTTATTAAGAAAATTGCCTTAGCACGATAATAGTTAGAAAATTGTAAGAATTGAGAATGAGTTAGTAAACTACTTTAAAGTTAGCAAATCGTTAAGAATTATCATACTAATACCTTAATAAAAGGCTGTTTAAAATTTTGCGCCACTGAGTTTTATTGTAATTGGTTTCTTATTATTTTTTCATAAAAATCGTTGTTTAAACCTAGTTTCTGACATTTCATTATTATTTGAGTGTGAGGTTAATATAAATCTCAATTTTTGGTGAAGACGTGTTGGAACCTTGGAACTAGTTGAAATTAATATACGTGTCAGATGACGCCTTAAAATAATAAAAGAACCTGTTAATTTCAATCTTAAAGATTCATATTTTGTTGAAAAATTTATATTGCCAAAAATTTTTAGTGGAAAAAGATCAATTGTGCGTTCAACTAATTGCAACGAAGCCTTGTCACCTTTGCAACAAATATTGTTAAGCCTTCATTAGCTTGGAAATGGAATCCATTATCATGAAATCGGCATAATGCAAGCCCATAAGACAACCCCAATGAAACTACCTCTCTCTATGCCCTACAGGCTCTACCATGTTTTGTAAATGTCGAGCCACAGAACTTCTCAAATAAATTTTGTTTCCCCAGCATTGACTGATGAAAACAATGTTGCTACATGTTACATGCAGCAGCCACTTTACAACAGAATTTTGTGCTGTATTAAATGTATGATCATTTATAGGTAAATTTGCTGTATGATGTAAATGACACATTTCTGAGAAACAGAATCATACAACATTCCAATATTTCCAGTGTAATCTTCAGTCATACATTGTTGTATGACAGTGGATCATACAACAAAATTGAGAAACAGAAATCATACAGCAGAACTGTCAATATCAAATAATGTATGATGTGTATGATCTGAGAAACAGGCTCCAGATTGTCGATATTGTATTTGTCTACATTGAAAGTAAACTTTTTTCTTGAAATTACTTTAGCTACTTTCTTTCAGTTTGGTTCCGATCTTATCACAAATTTGGAATAAAACTGTGCTTTTTCAGACTCTTTTAAGCTAGGCGCGCAAATTCAATTTTTAGTTTCGCAACTGCTTGGGTCGAGCAACTAAACAGTTTGTGTTTTGACACAAACTAAACGATTGCCTAAAATGAGTTCCCTTTTTTTTGTAACAAATAATTATATGTTTTCTATAAACAACCAAACAGTTGTGCAACTAAAAATTGAATGTGCGCGCCTAGCCTTAAGGTCCAAAATGAATCAAATATTTTCACACGTTCATCATAAGAAAATTTGGTGAAACAATTATGACTGCAACTAACGTTGCAAGCGGATGTCATTTGAATATTGCTTACCACCTTGACCCATCCGTTTTTGTATATTTTGTTTCCACAAAAATGGTTTTCGATTTTTTTTACTCGATCCAGGGCTTCTCTTGGTGTAAAGCATGTAGTTTGTTTAGATGAAACGGAACCTTCTGCTGGTACTACATTTTCCAATGAAGGCACTGAAATGACTTCTTCAGATAAAGGAGCTACATATATTAGAATTCTGAAATACCAGATTCTGGATGAGCTGGATTTATCATACTGTAAGCGACAAATATTGTATTCAAAAACTGTCTAAAGATAAAAGGGTTTCTCAAAATACCTTAAAAGCGTTTGAAGATTACGCTCCAACTTGTCGCTTACATCACATTGTGCTTACAGCTTCCAATGTTATATCAGTATTAATTTTGTGTGGTACATTACAGTGCAGTGGTATTGAACAAAAATGCGGTTTTCCGTCCGCATAACTTTTTTAATAGGATTTTGTTCAATAACATACAAAACTAAATGGATTAGATATGGACATTGAACAACAAAGAAATACGTGGTAGTTTTTTTTAAAATTAATATAAAACTGTTCAATTTCATATAAAAACAAAAAGCAGTGGTTGATTGAATAAAAAAGACACTCAAAATATTTAATAAAGTGGTTTATTGAACAAAATAGTTCTTCATAACTTAAAAACTAAAAGAGATAGAAAAAAATGGAGTACGCCATTCGAAAGAGCATGTTCGATTTATAAAAACTGCATTTCTAACTCAATTTCGCCAAAAATGGTCTTTTGAACAAGATAGAACTCAGGCGACGAAATGAATAAAATAACGTATACCAACTCATGCAGCTGAACAAAGGGTAAAATATAAAACAGAGGAATGTCCTGAATTTTTGCTTGTACCATGCATTTGCAATCTTTCACAGGTAATGATTGATTAAAAATGTATTGACTAAAGTGTTGGTACTTTATTTTCAGGGCAAAAGGTTTTAAGAGATAATGAGGTTAAGAACGACCTCGAAATTTGGACATTCTTATGTTTATGTGCACTACTGAACTACATATATTTACAGGGTGATTCAAAACATACTTTTTTCGTACATTCACTAAGACTGGTCTGAATTTTGAAAGCTTTCGAAATTTTATATTTACATACATAATGTTGTTTCACACGTTCGGGCTGTACCTGAAATTGCGTTTGCTAAAAACACCAATTAAAACTTTTTTTGTTTTTTTTAATTCATCACCGTAATTTTTACCATGTGTGGATCCCATCGATCGGTTGTATTAGAGGGCTATTTAAGGGATGGAAAAGGAAGAAATCCGAACAATTTTTCTAATCAGAAATGATGGTTTGAATGTTTGGATACTCGGAGAAAATATAGTAAGTAGTTTTTTAAAATGTATCAATTTTTTTTGTTTAGATTGAACAATAAGTTTTTCAAAGATAGTTAACATAATTCAAAAGCATAATTTAAGAGGATCTTTCCGATTTTCAAGAAAGGAGACCCTCTGAACTGCGCCAACTACAGAGGCCTAAGTCTCCTGAACATTGCGTACAAGATCCTTTCTGCCGTCTTATGTGAACGTCTGAAGCCTTTCGCCAACAACCTGATAGGTCCATATCAGTGCGGCTTTAGACCAGGAAAGTCCACCATCGATCAAATATTCACATAATGGCAGATCTTGGAAAAAACCCAGGAGCTACAAATCGACACATACCATCCTACTCATCGATTTCAAAGCCGCGTACGATAGCATCTATAGGAACGAACTATATAGAGCAATGTCTAGTTTTGGCATCCCTGACAAACTTGTCCGCTTGTGCAGGATGACGATGGGGAATGCACGCTGCTCCATGCATTTGATGTCAAAAAAGGTTTTAGGCAAGGCGAAGCTCTATCGTGCGACTTCTTCAACATAGTTCTTGAAAGAATAGTGCAAAACTCACGCGTCAGCACAAGAGGCACAATCTTTCAAAAGTCCGTCCAATTACTCGGATACGCCGACGACATTGACAAAGCGTGATGTCAGTGGCGCATTTGTGAGCATTGAGACAGAAGCGAAGAAGATGGGTTTAGCGGTAAATGAGGGCAAGACCAAGTATATGCTGTCATCAAGAAAGGACACACAACACCGACGTCTTGGACAAAACGTCATTATAGACAGCTTATAACTCTGAGGTAGTGAAGGACTTCATATACCTAGGCGCCGCTATAAACTCTGAAAACAACACCAGTGCTGAAATCAAACGGAGAATAACTCTTGCCAATCGCTGTTTCTTTGGACTAAGAAGGCAATTGAGTAGCAAAGTTCTCTCTCGAGCAACTAAAGTGTCCCTCTATAAGACTCTTATCATCCCGGTCCTTGTCTATGGTGCAGGGACATGGACTTTGTCGAAGGTGGATGAGAGCGCTTTAGGCTGTTTCGAGAGGAAAATTCTTCGTGTGATCTTTGGTCCCATCTGCATAGATGGGGAGTGGAGGAGAAGATTTAACCACGAACTGTACGGGCTGCACAGTGAAAATGACCTAGTCAAACGTATAAAAGTCCAGCGACTGAGATGGCTTGGTCATGTAGAGCGAATGGACCCGAATGCTCCGGCCCGGAAAGTCTTCGAATCAAACCCCGAGGGACGGCGAAGTAGAGGAAGACCGAAACTCAGGTGGCGCACACAAGTGGGGGAGGACCTCAATCCTCAACCAACTTGGCGTGCGAAACTGAAGACAGCTAGCTAGGGACCGAGCTAGCTGGAGAAGCTTGTTGGTTGAGGCCCTATGGTCCACCCCGGACTGTAGCGCCACCTTAAGTAAGTAAGTAATTTAAGAACAATGAAAAGAACAAGGTTTCGACATTAAAAAAAGCTCTAGAAAATTTTTGTTAAGTTCTTTCTGGATAATTAAGTGAGTATTTTTAGCATTTAGAAAACGGGGGCAAATCGATATTTTTATAGAAAACATAAGAAATTATTTTCCAAATTATTGACACTTTTACCTAATGATTAAGACAAACCACAACACTGTGATAAGTAATGTTCAAATTTTGTTTTATTTATTTTTTAAAGCTTTTGACAGTTGTATTATAAATTTTTTATAAATATTTATTTATAATATTTTTAATTTTTTCTCTGTAAATTGACTGTGATTTTAAAAAATTAAATATAACAACAATACAATTCGCATCCTTAAATGAATTGCAAAAAAAAGATGTTGGAATGAGGATTTGAATTAATCATGAGAGAATGAGAATGAATTAATCATGAATACTGGTATTCTTAAAGTATGATAAACTATTCTTGAGATCTGAGGCTGGCAAAAGCCTGTATCTGTACATAACTCAATTTTGACCTATCTGCTAATGTGTCAGTATTCTATTAAGCATGCGAATTGTTTCATATTGAACAAACAACCTTTTAAAAAATTTAGAAAAGCCAACGAAACGTAGAGTAGTGTTGGGACTTCTCAGAAGCCAAAGAGAGGTAGAAGGGTTGACAATTATTATAATTATTGTATGCAGTACTTTCCTTTTAAATAGTTGATTCGATCATTAATTCACTTCGTCGTAAAGCTAAAACAAAACAAAAATTGATATTAGCTGTGAAAATTGCTTAAAAAGTTTTTTTTTGCATTCGCAGGTCGCAGCTCATGTGCTTAGCACTTAAACGAGCAACGAAAAGGTATGCGTTTAGAATTTTCTTAACTCCATATGAGTTGGAAAAATGAATGGCGCCGCGTCGTTTTTTCTGATGAGAACAAGTTCAATTTTGATAGCCCTGGAGGTCTTAATTATTATTCGTATGATGTGAGGAAAGAAGAACGATTTTTATCTCGGCATCATAGTCGAGAAGGTGGAGGTATGGTATGGGGAGCAGTAAGCTACTATGTGACTGTTTAGCTCGAGTTTCAAACGTCAAAAATAACTGCAATTACCTGCAAAGAAATGTTGGAAAAAAATTTTCCTAAATTTGCGGATATTTTTGGACCTATATTAACTGGACTTTCCAGCAGGATAACGCCCCCATCCACACCGCGCGCATTGTCAAAAATTGGATACAGGACCAGAATGTGGAATTGCTTCAATGGCCGCCGTACTCACAGGGCCTAAACTTTATAGAAAATGTATGCGGATAGTTGGTACGAAAAGTTTATGAGTCTGGTCGTCAGTTTGAGGACAGAGACTCACTAATTGCTGCCATTAAATTAGCCTGGAGTGAAATTTTGCAGGGCTTCATAAAGAGCCTGTAGGATTCCATGCCGGATCGAATTTATGAAGTAATTACCAATAAAGGTGACAGTACCCACTACTAGAAATAACCAATACAAAAATATTTAAAGAAAAACTTGTTTCATTTCATTTCGTTAGCTTTAATTTCCAATTTTAATAGTTGCGTCTATTCAGTTAATGAAAAAAAAATGTGCGTTTTTCTATATGGAACGCTTTGCAAGAGAGCTAGAAAAAAAATTGGTACTTTTTGAATTCTTCTCTGATTTGTTTTCTCAACATTTAACGGCAAAAGGTTAGCATCATCAAATGATACATTAACGCTCAAAGTAACGAAAAAATGGACAACATGCCATAGAAAAGTTTTGTGCTTATTCAGTTGAAGCGAAGTGTTTATGAAGAAATGTTTTTAAACAATAAATTGTCCATACCATCTTTTAAATTTTTTATCAAACGCCATTGAGAAACAATGTCATCAGTTTTAAAAAATTTGGAGTAAGTGATTTTCTCCAATTAGTTTTCTGCACTCATTATTAATCAATTCTAAGTTCGTTATATTTGGTGAAAATGTCTCGTCAGACCTGAAACTGATGGTATTGTTCCATCAATGACGTTTTTTGGATTTAAATATTTGAATAGTTTTAATTTATCGTTCGAAAAGTTAAATCTATCTCCAATTTGAAAACATAATTCGACATAGCCGCAGATCACTTTTCTTAATTTGATTAGTTTTTTTCATCAATGTCATTTTCTAATGAGCACCTTTCAAAGTGAAGGCCAAAATACATTTTAGAAAATGGTAGATAGTTTTTAAAGTTTCTTACATTTGTGTTAATATTAAAATTTTCTGACTTTACCAAATTTTTCATTATATTTAGTTTTAACGTATGCATACTTTTTATCAATAAGTGTATTTTTGTGTTCTCAGATTTATAATTTTAAGATTTATTGACAAGCATTTCAAAAAAAAAAACTAAATTGTCTGTATTTTTTAAAAAATCAGAAATTTTTGGAGCTTTTAGAAGTTGAACAGAAAAAAGTGGTAGAAATACCACTTAAGTGGTAGAAGTCCCAACACTGGTAAAACTAAAAAATAAAGTCGAAAGCTTCTGAGTGATCGGCAATATGACTTTCAATCAATCGTTCCACTACTGATCTGATAGAATTTTGAAAACGCGTGCGTTTGGTATCAATGAAAACGTTTTTTTCTTATCGATTGTAGTGGACGGTTTTAAGGCTGATCTACAGTGAAAAATTCTGGTATTTCCTAGGCCTCCGTTTTGTCTCCGACTCTTCTCTTCATTTTTTTATAAATGATCTCTTGTCTAAAACTTCTAATCGACTTAATTGTTTTGCCAATTCCCCTTCCCTCAGATTTTCATACTCATTCTCAAATTTACGCCCATCTCCTTCGGAAGTAGAGTTTCAACGGTATCGTATGCTTAGCTCATCAAACTCCAATCTTAACAGCACTTGCATCGAAAAAGCCCGAAAGCTTTCAGAACTCGGTATGTGCGTCAACGACATACCGTTTCGTTGGAATGATCACATTCTCGAGACCGCCAAAAACACTGTTAAATGCTTAAGATTTCTATATCGGTGTAATATATTTGTGACCCCTTCTGACCTGACTGCATTTTATTATGCGTTAATACCTCGAAGTAGTCCCCCTTGGCATAATGGTAAGAGCATTGGACTGTCATGGGTTCGATTCTCAGCCTCTGTTCAAAAGATTTTCAGGGTTTACTGCCTCTTACGGTGGATTGACAAATCCTCTAACACGCACTCAGGGGCCAATTGTACCATCTTACAAATTGTGATTACAGGCATTTTTTTAACAAATTTGTAAAAAATCGATTTTTTTTCATATGTAATTTATTTTAATCACAAATTTGTACTTGTAATTTGTAGTTGGTGCAATAGCCGCCAGGAATGCGGGTGAGAGTTGTAAGTCACTACGTCATAGTTCTCTTTGAGCTGTTGCACCACCAAATTTGTATATTTTTTTTATTAAAAAACTTGAGTATATAGCTCACATTCTTCTGCAAATGCATTCGAAACTTCTCTTTATTTATTGGATAGAATACAGACAGATAGGAAACAGTTATATTATGGAATCCTATCTTTTGAACACCGTGTCGGAATGTCTCATGCTCTTCCTTGTTGTATCGCCTTTTTTACAAGCAATCCTTCTTCGAATTAACCGGTTGCCAGGTTCACTCGTGATACCCATTTCGCTAGGAGTGCTAATCAATTCACATTTGAGCCTAATGTTGGACGTACTGTTAAAAAAAGAGATTCGTTTTTCAGTCGTACAACACAACATCCGACACACATTTCTCTTGCCATTTCAATTTGCAAACTTTCAAAACCAATATTCATCGACACCTCCTTACCCCGCCTCCCTTAAATAATCGTTCGCTTGAACTGTGTTTAACTTTATAACTGTAAAAGCAAAGCAATTTAAAATAAATTTTGTACTGCCTGTCATCTTTCGTTTCAAGATGTTTCTGAAGCTAAATTGTTGATCTTCGTTACTATGACCTTGGAAAGAAGGTCGTTAGTGCAATAGGTCGATAATAAGATGCATACTTTTTGGAATTACCCAGCGTACAAGAATACTTTAACAGAACTATATGGAATATAAAATCTGGATCAACGAACATTGTAGTATTTTCATCAGCAGTAGATTTTGATGGTCATGTAAGAATTTTGTTCTTCCAATATGAACATTGCATTTATTTCCGACTTGCATGAACTTTATCCGGTTTTCCTTAGTGCGATTTGTTTTGCAGCATGGGAAGCTTAAGTCACTCATCCTGATAACCACATTATATTTGATGTCTATTATGGTTATCTAGATTATTATGTTAATAATCGTCAATACGGGGTGGAATATACATAAGTCCTGTTGAAATGGATGTGGGGTTTATATGTATATGGCTTTGTTTTTGACTTCCCACTGGAGTAGTAGATAAGTCTTTGAAGTCTCATTTGTCCTTAGGAAAAAACTCAACTCATTTATCTCCTGTAAAGCATTAGAGTTCAAATGATAACTTAGAGTGAATAAAATCTCAAGTCATCACAGAAATTATGTAAGTTTAATAGTTTAACAATGCATTTGAATTTCACATTATTTCCTCCATTTTTATCTCATAAAGAGAATAACTTTCAGATTAAGGTGGATCGAACAGATTTACATCAGAAATCCAGTTGACGATGTCGCTTCAAAGCACCCTCACACTGGCTACATCACAATGGAATTATGCCAAATGATTCCTTCTAAAGGACAAGCTTAACAACTGAGGGAGCTGGCTTTGAAGGTTTTTTTTTTGTATACATACACATATAGACATAACATTTCCCCTATGAAGTGAAAATACAATTCTTATAATGTATACCGACCAAGCTGTGTAAATAGGAACATATACTCTTGTACCTACTTATTCAGAATGAAATACAAAAAAAAAAAAAAACATAGAAAAAGAAAACGAATATAAAAAACACACGTCCGTACCTATAGATATATAGCATATCTCGAGAATTGACGTGCGATCATTAATCAAATTGCAGAATGCAGACTTTTCAGTATATGCCGCCGCCACGCTGCTGCTATACTCTAACAGTGGCATAGTACTTTTTTTTCAATTCACTTTGCGAACAAGCACAATGCTGATATCCTTTTTAGTAATGTAAAAAGATA
Source organism: Philhelius festivus (assembly GCA_963931855.1). Classification (NCBI taxonomy): domain Eukaryota; kingdom Metazoa; phylum Arthropoda; class Insecta; order Diptera; family Syrphidae; genus Philhelius; species Philhelius festivus. The sequence goes on along the minus strand of OZ007555.1, from coordinate 139,509,287 downwards.
TAAACGCATTTTGTATGTGTGTGTTGTAATACCTATGTATGTCATTTCTAACCCTCTAACTGTAACTGCAGACACTAAAAATGTTAGAAAACGAAGACATACCCTCTATAGAAATTAGCAAAGTTCATAAGCATTTATAGAAGATTTTTCTGTAAAAATGCAAAAATGTGCTCAATAAGTTCAAAAAGTGAGAAGTTCTTTAAAAATTAATAAATCATGTATATATAAACACAAGTTATTCGTCCAAAAACTCAACAAAATAGACAAATATGGTCATTTATCAAAGAGTTTATATCAATGCTCCATAATTGACTGTCCGGAACAGCTGGCCATATAATATGTCTTGTTCCTTTAGTAGAACTTAAAAACTGTGTGATAATAATTCAGCACCACATCCGTTTTTTAAAAACTCAACTGGTTACTTTAATATTTAAAACACATCCTTTAAAATTATGGAATTATTGCAATTATTACGGTGAAAACTATTGCTTGTTGTGTGATTTCGACCGGGTGGTTTTAGAGTTACGTAAGATAACGGCAAACAAAATAGAAACAAATATTAACTTCGTAAGCCATAATCAAACATCATCAAAAATAACAAAATATAAAATTATGGAAATAAGGCGCTACATCGAAAATCAATGGCGCAAAATTTTAATTGAATTAGTACGTAGTAAAGCTGTTTTAGTATAAAACTGGGTTAAAAGAACAACGATTTTGCAAATTTTACTCGAATATAGCATCAATACCTACTTTATTTTTTTAGTATGGTGCTAAATTCATATGACTCTTTGACATTTACAAACTTCAAAAAAGGTCTGTTTACTTACTTTTTTGCGTGAACAGTCATTGCTTAAGGTGTGTTCAGAAGCAATTTATTAAGAAAATTGCTTTAGTAGGATACTAGTTAGAAAATGGTTAAAATTAAGACTGAGTTAATAAACTACTTTAAAGTTAGCAAATTGTTAAGTAGTATCATACTAATACCTTAATAATAGACTGTTTAAAATTTTGCGCCAATGTTTTTGGAATTACGCTTTCGAAATAGAAATACCTAAAAGAGCAATAAGAAAGATAAAACAATGAAGATGCAGAAAATTAGAGAATTATTTTAAACATTTCTCTCTTCAACATTTCCAACTGCTTGTAAAGCAGCAAAGATAACACCAGTTCCGAAAACGTCTATACCTACGGAACCCGCCGACTACCGCGCAATAAGCATTTTACCGTGCATGTCAAAAGTCCTCGAAAAAATCCTTACAAGGCAAATGATTGACCATCTCACGTCCAAAAAATTGTTATCTCCATACTAATCTGGATTTAGAGCTAACCATTCCTGCTCTACTGCAATGGTTAAGATTTTAGAGGACATACTGGATTTTTCTAAAGCTTTTGATAAAGTCGATCATCGAGTCCTTTGTCAAAAACTTAAGCACTATCTTGGCTTTTCGAATTCTGCTGTTTGTGTAACAGAATTCAGCGTGTAGCTGTTGGAAACAAATTTTCAATACATACGTATTTGAAGATGGGAGTGCCTCAAGATTCTGTTCTGGGCCCAATTCTGTTTAGTACTTATATCAACGATCTGCCTTATGTTTGTGAGCATGTTTCTTTTCATTTGTATGCGGATGATATACAAATCTATCTCTCGCGTAGAATTGGGTTAGTAAGATCTTGTTTCTCGTGTTAATGAAAATCTTCTAAGAATCTACAATTGGGCTAATTGCTCAATCCTGGGAAAAGTCAAGCGCTATTAGTTTCTAAGAAGACATATAACTATGAAGATCTACCTCCGATTGTCTTAAACAATGCTAATGTTTATTTTGTAAACTCTGTGACCAGTCTTGGTTTTAAAATCTCTAGTAATCTTTCTTGTAGAGACCAAATAAATTCCGTCATTGGCCGTATTTATAGAACTTTAAGAAAACTCTGGATACCTAGTGCTTTTACTCCTCAAGAAACAAAAGTCCGTCTAATGAGAACTTTACTAGTATCAATAATTTCTTTTTCTGAAGTCGTTTATCCAAAGCTTGATTCTTTTTCTTAACACAAACTACGTGTGGCGTTTGATATGACTCGCTTTGTATACGGTGTTCGAAGATATGATCATATTTCAGGTTTTAGTACTAAAATTCTTAACTGCACTATTCAAGAATACGTAAATGTTCGTAATTTTATCTTTCTACAAAGAATTATTCACATAAAAACACCGGGGTACCTTCATGAAAAAATTCAGTTATGTACATCCTCAAGAACAAGTACTTAATATATTCCATCATTTAGATACCTAAACTCTTCACGGTTGTTCTTTATACACAGCATTCGCCTTTGGAATTCTTTGCCAGTAAGCATAAAGAGGATAACAGATGCAGTAAGATTTAAGTCTTAAGTTTTCAAACATTTTTCAAATAATAAGGATATAAAATAGGAAAATAGGAAGAAATCGCAAGAGAAGAAAAGTCAATAATTAAAAAAAAAAAAAAAAACTTATTGTCGAGTCGAACACCGAATGATGAGAACTTTTCGTCGGGTAGTAGCGATAAATGTTTGCCCGAAGTCAAACATGCGATTTAAATTACGCCTGTGGGCTTAGCGGATTCCGAACCTTTTTTATACCTAATATTTGTATTTTGAACTCTTTTGAATCCTTCTCGAACAATTTACCTGTTGGTTTCATTATGGCTAAAGTCTGTGGTTTCAGCCGCTGGATTTCGATATGAAACTAGTATTGCAATGAACCCAGGTGTGATTATTTATGCTATTGCGAAGAAGTTTTGGTTGTTTCCTTTTATATTATTTTATTCACCTAACATTAAAAAAATAATCATAGAAAATACAAAGCATTTTAGCACTGCAAAGTTCGGCGACAAACTCGAGATTATATGCATTTTTCGGAGTCTTCATTCTTGTGCCTTTATATGAAATCATTGCAAATTAATTTTTATTTTGATTTGAATAGACAAGCGTCGTTTTCTTTCTTCAACCGATATTTCGAGCAGTTATTTCTAAAGAAACAATTACTACAAATTACAAGTACAAATTTGTGATTAAAAAAAATTACATATGAACAAAACTCGATTTCTTACAAATTTGTTAAAAAAATGCTTGTAATCACCATTTTGTAAGATGGTGCAATAGGCCCCAGATGTAGACAAACGCATACATTTGTCAAAATTCTCGAGTTGGTTTCAATGGTTATTGCTCATTCGGGTAGTATTTGCCAAGTAAGCTAGAGAAATATGGTTTGAATGAATTTTTTAATTCTGATATACCAATTTTGAATCGCGAATTTTTTGAATTATAAAGGGTGTGGTTTTAGGGACGGATTTCTTTAATTTGAAATAAAATGCAGAAAAAATGGTTTCAAATATCCACGAAATCGACTTTATTTGAAAGATAATTTTTTGCCATTAATGTTTGAATATGAAGTTCAATTTTCAAAAACTTTTCGCAGTAAAGAGAATTGACATAAATATGTCGATCATCATAAAAACATCAGTAATTGCTTCTTCTGTGCGCACAGTACGACTTCTTACAGGATGCGCATTACTGTCAAGAGTAAACGTACTGCGGAAACGATCCATAGCTTCTCTAATAATTTGCTCTGATGGACGTATATGAGAACCATGAAACGCCTGATGTTTTTTTCGAATTAAATCAAAATAAACTTAAGCGATTGGCAAACGTTTCTTTGGCTTGAAAATATTCATGATGAATCATCAAACCAAACTAACCTCAAAACATGTAGCATGTCCCTTCAGTAAAAATAATTTTTTTTCAAATTAAAAGATTCAAACAAAACTCAAATAGATTTCAAATTTTAATAAATTTAAATTTAATCGAAAAAAAAAAGAGTTCTGAAAACGGATGTGGGAACACTCTAAAGTTTGGAGTTTTAGAACTAAATATTTGATCATCGAAAAGAAAATTTCGAAAGTCGAATATGTAAAAGGGGGATATGCGAATTTTGCCATCTTTACATTCTTACACAGAATCTTTTACTTAGCGGGTTGGACTCTCTGTACGCTGTAATAAAGAAAATTCTTAGTTTTGCGTCAAGTTAATTTTTTTTATTAAAATAAAACAAAATTTTACTAAACAGTGGGATAGATGTGAACCCTGTTAAAGTCTTTAGCTCGGATGGTTTGAATTTAGCCCGATAAAACCAGTTTTAATAATTAAAGATACACGCGACAAACATAACCAAAAAAAAAAAACAAAAAGGTAATATGACTACAACCCTAACGTGTAAATGAATTTCTTACAAATGACCACAACTTGCCTTTATTTTTAGAAAACAAACTCTTTCATAACACGGATGACCTTTGGAGAATAAAGCCTTAGCCGAAATACTGGCTTAAGTGCGTGTATCTGCACGTTTTCTACGTTATCCAAAGGCATCCACACCGAATATTTTTTTTTGAACCAACACCAGGACCTCTAACTACGTTTCACAATCCTGTCTCATGCAGATCAGTTATCAATATAAATCGCGAGGAAATCGAAGTCCAACCCAAATTCACCGATTTCTAAGAAATCCACAAACCAAATCACATACCGGTGGAGTGAACTCGCAGCCTCAATATTACATTGCTTCCTTATAAAGAAAAATTAAAGCTGCACGTGCTTGTCCGAGGAATCATCAAAAAAAAAACCTTTTTAATAAAAACAAAACAAAAATACGACAAAGAAAATATATATAAAAAGAAAAAAAGAAATTATAAAAAAGTATAAATAGAAAAATATATACATCTACAAAAGTAAAAAAAAAAAAATAAGAATTAAGAATCAAAAGTTTTAAAGTTAAATTAGATAATTAAGGAAAAAAAAGTGGCCCTAGAAAGTGAACAGAAAACAAAAAAAATTATACAAAAAACAACATTATTATCCTAGTGCAATAACGTCAACAAGAGTAAGGAGAGACCGAGATGCAGAACTTGGTGCACCAATTTCAGCAGCCGGATCCAAACAAAAACAAAATTAAACCGTGAGTAATATTATTTTTTTGGATAACATATTTGGTTTCAATACTTTGGCCTTCTCATAAATAAATAATACATGAACCTTGATAAATAATTATAATTTTAATATTGTATTATTTACTATTATGATAACACATTAAAAAAAAAAATTGAATTTCGATTCATTTTTTTTATTCTGGTTTTTTATGTTGACATTAGTTTTTTTAAATAAATAAATTGTTTGAAATAATAAAAATGGATTAAAAACAAAAATAATCGTTTGAGGTAAATTTTCTTTGTGAGATGTGAGAGCCAGAGGAAAGCAAGTTAGAGACTACCCTAAGAGACATTGAGGAAGGGGTAGTCATGGAGCCACGGCATTGTGTTCTTTGCTAGGGGAGGGTATCCTCCAGAGATCATACCACCCAAGATCTCACACCACAGTCAACAATCGGTTCACGTTATTTCATTTTCTCTTATATATCTCTTTTCCTGATCTTTTATATGTTTTTCCCTTAGCATTCCTATCCTTTTAGTTACTTTTGTTTTGGCTTGGGTTTGCAAGCCACCTATACACCAATTTATCTATTTTTGTATTATTATTATTTTTTTGGCACGAAAAATTTGTGAGCACAGAGTAAGACGCAGCAAGATCCCACCCCACGGCGAGCTGATGTTGAGCACTGCAAGCGTGCCATATGCTGCAATCACAAGTGGGAATCAAGGTGCTTCAACCTTTGAAATTCTTGACTCCCCCTGTATGCTACAAACAACTGAGAACTTTCAAATCCGATATCATATCATAGAAAGTAGTAATACTCGTAGTTATACTTTCTTAGAATCTGTAAAAATGTTAATTGACTCATGTGATGTTATAATACGAAAAACTAATGAAGTGATACTAAAGTCCGATTCGAGATCAGTGCATCAAAAGTGCGTAAAAAATTCTGTCTTACTTTCGATTCTTAACAGTTTTTGAGAGCTGTCGGAAATTAAAAAAAAAAACATCTAAAATTCAAAAAAATTAATGAAATCTTTATTTGAAATTGACCAACCCCAAACGTGAAATAAACTGTTCACGTGCTGTGTGGCATGTGTCACCGTCTTGTTGAAACCACAAGTTATGCAAGTCAAACTCTTCCATTTTGCGCAAAAACAAGTTTGTTATCATCGCACGGTAGCGCTCATCACTCAGTGACTTTTTCTGGATGTATTGGTAACTCTTGCAAAGCTTCTGGTTGCTCTTCACTCCAAATACGGCAGTTGTTGTTCACTTATCCATTCAACCAGATATGAGTTTCCTCTCTGAACACGATTTTTCGATAAAAAAGTTGATCTTCGGCCAACTTTTCAAGAGCCCATTCAACAAAGATTCGGCGTTGTGGTAGGTCGTTCGGCTTCCATTCTTGCACCAGCTGTATTTTGAAAGGCTTCACACCTAAATCCTTCCGCAAAATTTTCCACGTAGTGGAGTAACAGAGGCCCAATTGCTGCGGATAATTCACGGTCATCACTAACACTGGCCGATACGGCTGCGGTATCTTCCTAAGTTCTCACTCTACATAAGAGTGTTGGTGGTTTAATGTCCTGTCCAACAACGTAAATTTGGTGCGAAATTTAGTCACAATAGTCCGAATAGCCTCACTAAGTCGAATAAACTGACCATAAAATGGAAGAAGCGCGCGATGAACTTTCTTAACTGAGCACGCATTTTGACAATAAAATTCAATAATTTGCAAGCGTTGTTCGTTTGTAAGACGAGTCATGGTTAAATTAGAAAATAGCAAAAAATAACCCATTATGACCTATAGTATTATCATGGAGCGTGATTTTATATTGCGAACTCTAGCCTGGTGGTGGTGCTGAAATTAGCACTAGATTTTACAGTGGAGAGTAGGATAACATACAAGACAAGTACCTCGTAAAAAAGAGAATATTTTATTATTAAATTTAGCAGAGACAAATCTATCAAGTACTGTCTCTATACTTAGGATGTCGCCACAACCTTTCGTCTTCTTGATAGTACTATAAGTTTTATATACAAAGGTATGACATAAATCCGGACCAGGCTTCACGAAAACTTACGATCTTTAAAATAATTGTGTTTGCTTCCTGTTCTCGCCAATCCCTTGTTATATTAAAAGTGTTTTATTACGTATTCTACAATAAAACCGACTTAAATTCAAAATTTCATCAGAATCCGTCCAACTATTGGAGCTTTATTGAAAAACAAACAGCAAAACCGAAATACTTTGACAAAGTCACTTAAAATGAAGTATGTGCTTTACAAATTGAAAAGCGTTTTTCATTTCAAAATGTTATTCCTATAACTAAGTAGCTATACTTACTTCTCATTTGAAATGTGCTACTACATAATTCGAAATCAGCATGAAAAAATCGTCATTTCACGAGTACAATCGAGAGAATAACTTTATTTTTTTATGTTGATAAAAAACAGCATACAAATTGAACGAGAAAAGCTTGTAAGTAAAATGGAGGACGTTTTTACGACAGGCTGCTTCCACTCCTCGCTGTCGCCCTTAATTTTGCAAATGACAACACCAAAAAATGTATAGCAACTTTCTCATACTTGGTTGCTTGGATTGCTTGAGTAGGACTCCCTTCGACACACCCTTTTCATGTGTGTGCACGAACAATTGGCCACATACCTACTAATGGCGTTACAACATATCCCGCATATTTTTATAGGATTTTCCTTGATTTTCTCAAGGCCTATTGCAGATTTTCCAACTTTTACCCTCTTAGTTTATTGTTTGCTTCTTATATGCCTTGGATGTTTTCTACCACTCACTGATGACGGTGATGGTTGATGTACGTGAATTTCCATCACTCTTACTCTTTTATCAGGATTATTTGTCATTTTTTTCATACACGTTCACACTACGAGTGGGATAATATCTCTCAGAGGATTTGGATTTGAAGTGACATTTCTATAAAGGAAACCCCTGTCGCCTGTGAATGAAGGGAGAAGTTTGTTGTTTTCTTTTTTGTACTTTTATACTCTGGAATCTGATCTGAAGTATAGTTCGGAACCACCCCTCTTAAAGGCTAAGAATATTGAAACTTAGGAATTTTAGAAAATATTCTCAATAGTTCTATTAATTGGAAACCATTTATATTAAAATAAGGGAGACGCAAAATGGAGAACGTCAATTTACCACTTCTATGAATTTATACGAGGCCTATTGAGATCAAACTGTAAGCTTAGTTAATAAAACGTGCTGTAGAAAGCTTACAGAGCTGGGTGGTTCACAATGTGTTTTTGTTCCACAGCCGAGGTATGAATTTTGCAACAAAGAAATGTATAGAGTCGACGTTTACACCTCGAAATGTACGTAAGACGATTGAGTAGAAAAAAAAAATAAACGGCTCGTAGAGTGCCTTAACTTAGTGACTCACAACTCTCAACCATTCGTGTGTGCGAGTTACCAGGAATGGAGGAGACCTACAATTTTCCATCGGTTCCGAACGGCTAATCAGCAGAACTTCTAGTGACAAGAGATACTCTTAGTGCATTTATCAATTGCTCGCAAAAGGCAGTATACCACTGAAAAACTTTTTTTGCAGTGCCGAAGAATCGAACTCAAGACCTTCTGCATAACAGTCCAACGCATTATAACCATTAGGTCAAGAGGTACTACCGATTAAGTAGAAGCTCCAAACTAAACTTTAAAGAAGGTTTAGACATCTTTCCACATGATATCCTTCTAACAACAAGATGATAAAACTAGCTGCATATTTGTCTAAAGATTTGCGTCGACAAATAAATGAATTAAAAAATGTTGTCTTACAGCTTTCGATTATCTTAAATCTGCAACTGATCTCGACATCCTAATCCTAAAGCGATCTGGATTTTGGATAGGGATCATTTGAACTTTCGATACGTAGGTATTATATGGAAATTTAAGGATTTGTAAAACAAATAAGCTCAAGATTTTAATTAAACTTGGTATAACGATGATATAGTGAAAACTAAAACGTGAGTCCTACAATTCTATGCGTCTGTCTTTTCACCTACAGATTATACGGAGAATTCGATTTTCTTCAAATTTGGACCTTAGCGTTTTCATGTAACTTCCCGACATCTTTTTTGATTAATTGAGCCTAGTTAGCAGTTCGTGCTAGATTTTAGCACAGCTCGAACTAAAAAATCTAAATTTTGTTTCTAACTATACCGCAGGTATCTGCCAATATTGCGGTCGAAATGATAGCTCAGCACATTATTCTTTAGCTCAATTTTGGCGAATTCGTTCATTATTAATTTAAGTGAACTTTATCTAGATCGAGAAATAATTGAGGACAAAAAATATTATTAAAGAATAGCTGTTCTCTCTTACATACATATTTCCAATAAAGTTCTTAGGTACAGTAGACTCTCGTTAACTTGAACATACGATAACTTGAAAATTCTAAAAACTTGAACAAATATTTTTTCCCTTTACGCATTCTATACCTTGAACGGACTATTTTTAAGACTCAATACCTTGAATTTTTCCTCTAAGTACTCTATAAGTTGAACAAGTAAAATTTATGCGAACTCTGTAACTTGAACAAAGTTTAGTATTGAATTTCTTAAATTTTTGAATTTACGCAAGGTACCTGGGCTGTTGGTACAGAATGCAAATGGTTTTTGTAAAGGGGAATCCCAGGAAATTTCTTTAGTATTTCCGTATAAGGTTTTATTCTTCATAATCGGTGAATTTCATTTCATTTTCATTTGAACACGTGCGTATTGAGAAATCGAAAAACGTTTCAATTAAAATTATTTCTTAATAATATCATTATTTATGTTTTAAAATCATTAAAATGAATCATTATTAAATAAAAACAACAATTTTTTGACTTGATCCAGTAACTTGCACAATCCTATAGCTTGAACAATCCTGGTTGCATCCGTGTTCAAGTTAACGAGCGTCCACTGTATAAAACTTAGTTAGGATTTTAGCTGATGTTTGTAGAAAAATATTGGAGCTAACATTTAGCGTGATCTGCGGTGAAAAACAACGATACAATAATTTTAAACAAAATCAAGAACACTCTCATTAGTTTTTCCAAACCAGTTTGAGTTCAAGTTGTTGAAATTTTTGTTTTTAATATTATTAAAAAACCAGGAACTTAGTTGAAAAACCAGATTTTGACCTAGCCTTCTTTTAAAAACAAAAATCAAATTACGTCTATCCATATTGTTCTATTATCTAGAGCTTTACTCTAAACATCGTGCCAAGTTTCTAGATATTTATGGAAATCTAAACTTAAAAAAGTCATGGAAAGTAAGAAAATCCTATCAAACTTTAAAGTATGTCTTTCTTAACTTTATTTTGAAAATTTATAAATACAGTCTTCCAGATTTTTTTAAATTAAAGTTTAGTTTGTAATATCCTAGCCTTGTTTTCTTTAAAATTGTAAAAAAAGCTCTGTATAGTTTTTAACATTCGAAACCACAACAAAGTATATTTTTTGTTTTGTGTATGTAAAGAGTTAAAAGTATATTATTACAAATTTTTGGTTTTATGGTTATATTTTCTGACAATCTTTCCTGAGATGTCTAACAAGTGGGTATAAAACGGAAGTAAGGGAGCAGTTGAAAATTAGAATGGGAAAGAAAAACAGATTGAGGTTATAGATAATTCCACATTCGTGTAATGTGGCTAAAGACCTTTTTCCTTCATATACTTAAATTGGAGTTGGGGTGATCTGATTGACTGATTTCGGTTTGGTAATAGAGCACTGATTATAAAAGTGGCAATATAATAAGGAGCTGCATGAATGATTACGACAATGCTCAGGGGTATCAAACTTTTCTAATTCTATAACGTATTTTTCAAAAGCTCTTTTCTGCATTCTGCCCAAATATGTCAATTATATTCAATCTTTGGAGGATGAAGCCTTATAGATTATAGCCAGACCGAAAGGAAAGAAAATGTTCTTGCTTTGGCGAAGAAAACCTAAGCACTTTGTAGTTTCAACGTCAAATATGTTACCATTCCACAGAGGGAAATTGCTAAAACATATTTCGAAAAGACTTGAAGTTCAAATAAAAAGCACTGTTAAAATACTTCTTATTGTTTATTTCTCTTATTTATGGTTTTTATATATAGGTTATAAGAATAAAATGCACGACTGGGTCGCGTGAACTTGCTCCTATGTAATAGACTAGGAATTTCAAAAACGAATGTTATTAGAGAAAACTGTTCATAAGGATAAAATTAATTTTTTAAATTCTTTTAAAATAAGAAACGAAAACAGAATGCTATATGCAAATATGAATTTATGCAAGAACAAAAATTATAAGTCATTTTAGTGGTTTCTTAAAAAAAAGATTTTATATACAAAATTAAAAAAAAAAAAATTAAGAAAAAATGTTGGTACGCCAATTTAAAGTTTTTATTATTGTTCGAATAAAAAAAGGTATGGTGGGTGCCTTTATTTTAAGGTAAAATGAATATTTTTTTCTTACATCTTGTAGATTGTATTAAGAAACTTTTATTTCTCAAGTTTAAAAAAAATCTAGCAAGGAGTTTTCGAAATATTGAGTTTTGAAAAAAACATTTTGAAGTTTTTTTTTAAAAATCCAAAAAAAAATTTTTTGAAAATGTGAATACACAATTCTATTTAAAATTTTGAAGAGCCTTCGCAAAAAAAATGATCGAAATCGGTGGTACCGTTTTTGAGAAAATCAAAAACAAAAAAAATGGTTCCATGGGGGGTAACCTGCAATAACCATTTTTCGGAAAATTTTTTTCAATCATTACCTAGCTTTAATTAAATTAAATTTTTTTGTGTTTTTAGTTTTTAAATCTGTGCAGCAGTTTTTGAGAAAAAAAAATATTTATAAAATTTCGAAAAAAAATTCGTTTGGTATCAGGTACCGTTAATTTAGGTCTTAAAAAAAAAAGAAAGAAACATGTGGGGGGAAAAAATCAAAACCCATATCTACCAAGTTTAAAGAAAATCGGCCTAGCCGTTTATAGGCTGTAGGCGAACCGACAGACAGACAGAATTGCCAGACCCACTTTTTTAGTCTAATAATAGTTCTAATAAACGTAAAAAATTAAGGTTCATCAAGAGATATAGTGAAAGTCTTGCAAATACCACCTGATTGCAAATGTAACCGTTTTCAATGTTTTTCAATATTTCCTAAGCCTGAGTGCCATAGAATCATTCGTTAATGTAATGATCTTGTTAGGACACTTGTCTAAAATTCTTATCTATAAAAGGTCACAATAATATAGACCAATAATACGAGTATAGACCAGTGTTTTTCAAACTTTTTGAGTACGCGACCCCTTTGCTAGTAACAAAAATTTGGCGACCCCCCATTATAATGTGTCAGTTATTTAAAAAGCTACATACACTGAACCCCTTCCAAGCCCGGTCTAATTACACAAGATTTTACTTATTATCGATGAAATTTTCTCCCGTATTGCAAAACCAAATTGTAGCAGGTCTTACAGTAATTTTCATTTGTTTGAATTCTTAAGTGCGCATCAGAATTGTCATTTTAGTTTGCTTGTCATTTTTTTTATATTGCTACCTACCTACATACATATGTATTGTAATTTTGATTTACTGCTTTGTTTGATACATTCTTTTTGTTTTAAATTTTGTTTTAAGTGCCAATGAGAAAGCGTTGTTAGCTAGCTATCAAGTAGAATACCGAGTCGCCAGAGCAAGGAAACCTCATACAATTGCTGAGAATCTTATTTTGCCTGCGGCCCTTGTTATGGTTGAAATTAGGAGAGTGGGATACATTTGAACACTTTTTGCTTTCAAGATTGATAAAACCTAAAATATCGAGCAATTGGCCTGATATTTTACTCACATTGAACAGTGGTTACAATTTTAAATTACTTTTAAAAAAGAGCAATAAAGTAAAATTTTATAAGCATTGTTCAAATGTGCCCACTCTCCCCTATTTTGGGCGGGCAAACAGGAGACAGATAAACTTAAAAATATACCACTTTCCGACAATACAATTGAGCGGAGAATATTGATATATGATATATGTAGCGATGGTGCTAGCGCTTTGACGCAACAAAATTGGGCTCATTGCGAAATTAAAATAAATAAGGCCAAACGTATCATGGACACACTGCTTCCTTCATCGACAAGTTCTGGCAAGGTATTACCTTCTGAATTAAATGATGTGCTTAAAGATGTGATTAGAGTTGTGAACTCTATTAAAGGCAAGGCCTTGCAAAGTCGGCTGTTTAGGATCCTATGTGATGAAATGGGTTCGCTCCATCAAAATCTCCTTTTTCACACAGAGGTCAGATGGCTGTCAAAAGGAAAAATACTGACACGACTTTTGGTATTGAAAGCCGAATTATTGATGTTCCTACAAGATTCAAAATCTGGAAATTTGGATCATTTTTCTGATCCCACTTGGCTCTTAAAATTATCATTTCTTGCTGATCTTTTCAACCACTTAAACATATTGAATAAGAGCCTCCAAAGGAGAGAAGAAAGCATTATAACTGCCAAAGATAAAATCAAAGGATTCCTCGCAAAACTTCGTTTGTGTTCAGGGTCTTCACAAGCAAACAGTTTTGATTATTTTACCTGCTTTCAAAAGATCCTCGAAGAAATTTCATCAGATGAATCGATATCATTAAGCTCTCATATTCATCTCATGGTACAGAATTTGCATAATTTAGAGAAGAAACTATTAAGTTACTTTGCGGAACTCATTTCTGAAAGTGGAGATGGACAAAATTGGGTATTAAATCCTTTTTTGAATATGTCAGTCAAACTCGCCAATCTACCATCGGTAAAGATGAAATAAAATCTTATAGATTTAGCTGCAGATGGCATACTGAGAATGGAATTCATTTTGAAAACGAGCGACAATTTCTGGATAAAGAGAAGAGGAGAGTATCCTGAGCTGACAAACGAGGCTTTGAAGTTGTTACTGCCATTCGCCACTTCATACCTGGGTGAAGTCACATTCTCTTCAATATTTAACATTAAAACTAAAAAACAAAACAGACTAAATTTGGAAAATGATTTAATCTTAAAAGTGTCAAAAACTAATCCAAGATTTCAACGTTTTTTAAAAAAATAAACAGGCACATATGTCGCACTAAAAATTTTTTGTTTTATTTATTTTTTTAGCATATTTGTTTATTAATCCTACCGGCTTGCGACCGCGACCCCTGGGGAGACGCGACCCACAATTTGAAAAACACTGATATAGACATTCCCGTTCGCTAAAAAAGCTTTTTTTTAGCTTTATGCGCTTTCATCAAGAGTTTGTTTAGCAACGAAATCTTTAGCTTCAAGAGTGAAAGGAGCGTGAGAAAAAAACGACCTCTGATGAGAAGAAAGTAATCATTCATCGAAGATCTTAAAGGCCGGAAATCTCGGGACTGCCTTAAATGCTTAAATTGAAAAAATTTACTTGTCTGAAGACCTTAAAATTGCTAAACTAAAAGAAAATCCTTAGTTTCAAATTAAAAAATTTATTTTGAAAAATCAAAAAATATTGTATTGCAGTTGATACTTGTGATGCTCTTGAAGAAGAGATATCCCTGTTGAACGAATTGATAAAGAATAAGGAGTAATGCAAGTTGAGACGTTACAAAAATAAAATCAATGAAAAGGTGCTACACACACAAAAAATGAGCTTGATTCACAGTGAAGAAGTATACTAAATTTTAAAGGGATTGCCATGGCTTTTAAAAATCTACCTATCTACCATATCTTTTCACATCGCAACCAACGCTTTGTATTAAGAGCGCAAGTTGAACTTTATCAGCATTAATTTAAAGTATGTAAGTACGAGTATATATATTCTATTTAGGTCAAGATCTATAGTTTATACAAACGATTAAACTTTTGATAAAAAGGAAGCCGCAAGTTTTTTTTTTAATTTTTTTGACTTAGGGACCGGAGGTTTTTTTGGAACATCATCTTGTCTGTTAATTCTCTATTCAACATTCAAAACTGCAACCTCTTACTAGCCTTGGTTCCAAAAATATCTGCTTCCAAAAACTTTGTTAGGTTTTGATCGATATTATATTTTAAATTCCTCTTTGGATGGAAATATTTCGAGAACCAGAATTCGAGTTTTCAATAATGGAAAGCCCTTGAATAGAAGTTATGAGTTTTGGAAACTACTCCAGTTTTAAGGCTTGGTTTCCGAAGTATCCTATCAGAATCAGATTTAGTGTTCGGTCGAAATCTTATGAAATCTTTTTGGATAGAAATATCTAGAGAACCAAACAAAATTTAGCAATAAAAATCAAAAGTCTCGCAATCTTTCGCGACTTTTGTACCGCGCAAAATTATAGGTTCCCACTTTTCAAACACTTAGAATAGCTTAGTTTCAATGAAAGCCTTATTTCCGAATTCCGACTAGAGAATATTTATATCTAGAATGTAATTGAGCTATGAGATTCTTTTATGGATTGATTGAGAAATCGGCTGTTGAGAACGAGAACATTTTGGTTTCAAAAATTGAACTACATTAATAGAGAGCATTTATTCTGCAAGGTTCCCATTTAAAAGTCACCCAAATAGAATGCTCAAGATTTATAAAAGGATATAGAAACAAATGGTATAAAGAGTATCTATTTATATTTCATGAGCTCAGTGGCATGTTCTTTGCGATCTTGAAAAGAGACTTACCTTCCACAAGATTTGATCAATTTTGATGGACGATAGCTCGATGTGCTCAGTATAAAATGCACTTTAAAAAGATTTAAAAAAAATATATTAAAACATTTCCCGAAAACGGTCCTCAAAAAGAGAAAATTCAAAGGAAAAAAGAAATTTATCAAATCGCACTTTAAATTTTAACACACCTTATTGTTTCACACAAAATTAAAATTGCAAATCCAAAAATTACAACAATGAAAAAGGACTTACATTAAACATGAATGTATTTCAAACGCTTCTTTGGTGATCATCATCAGCACTAACTCGATTCCCATAATTGCATCGTTTTGTCAAACATCACAGAAATTATATTTAATTGAAAAATCATTTAAAACAACATAATATAATGCCTGTTTTTTCTAATAATCAAAAACTTAAAAATATTTTTGCATCTACAAAAGACAAAGTTTTAAAGTGCGATTTGATAAATTTCATTTTTCCTTTAAGTTATATGTTTCCACATTGTTCAGTTTAATATGTCTTTTATGACTAAAGTTATTGAAGAGAAAATTTGTTAAAAATGGTGTTAATTTAAGTTTCAATTTCAAAATTCTTCCCATATTGTTTAAAAAAAAAAACTTTTCTTTTCAAAACTGTTCGGTTATTAAATATCAGTCGAAAAATGGCTGAGTTAATAATGTTTGAGTGCAGAAACTTACTTAAAAACGTATTTCGAACAATAAATTGAGAATTTGAGAGTATACGCACTTAACAACACTATCTCTTCTTACATCACACATTTTTGAATTCGTATTGTTCCGGTTTAGGTTTGGTATTATTAAAAAAAGTGAAGTCCGATGGATGTTTTCACCCAGTTTGTCCGACCACTGGATTTGTACTTAGCTTATTCATCTGGTAACAAATGTACCCGTTGCCTCCATGACGTATAGGTTAACATGGAAATTACTGATCTTACAAGTGGTCGGAGAGGTGGAATGGCCCTGATTTTTATTTCGTTTTAATATAGATAGTATATTAGAAAAATTATACCAATTCTTTAATAAACTTTCCATTGCCCCTATACATAACAACATCAAAAACGGTACCGGAAGTGGCCATTTACTGGCCAAACGGCCCAGAAAAAGTCTATCCGACTGACAGTTTTATAAATGTCTTACCATCTACTACCAAGTAGTGGTTAAATATTTTTCATTGGCCCCATGAGGTAATATTTCTGGCGGTCACCTCCCCTACCATTTCTTTCACAATATCAAAACGTTTTTTATCTGAAAACACTTAAAAGTTAAACTTTGTCCAACTTGACAACAACTTGACAATATTCATTTGCTACCAAAATAAACTAAGCAAACAGATGTTTTATTTAATTTTTTTGTACAATAATCAGTTAAAAGAAATCGTAAATAGCAATTTTTCCAGCAAGAATTTTTGAAGTTGTTTATTTTCATATTAATGACAAATTGCATTTTTGCTTGCTCCAAAACTAACGGTACCTGCCATACAGCCGTTATGCAAAATCTTATTTATCTTTAAAATGACTTTAAAGATTTTTATAAAAAAAAATTAGATGTGCTATTGAAAGCATCGGCTATATTTTGGTCAAGCAATCGTTAACGGCCTTAAAGATTTTGACCAAAATTTTTATACTTTTTTTATATTTTTTATGTTTATGCATGAGGACACAGGGGAGATGTTGTCTACTTATGCAACAAAGGAAAAACCATCTGGGAAAATACCAGTTGGAAGAGAGCATCCTATCCTTCCTGAAGGTGCCCCAAATACTGGGATTCCTAAGAGCAATAGGTTTGAAGGAGGAACTGTAGGATGAGCAAGCTCATTAATTTTTAAGTGAGAGCACAATAGATATCAAGGGGGCAGTGCAATACCACCAATAAAAATTCATTCATGCATTCATCTTATTAAATTCATGTTTAATAATTCTTAATAAGCAATTTTTAAAATTCTAAAGTACATACTTTTACAGAACAGGCAAGTACGTGAAATCCAGTCGTGCATTTTAATTTTATGAAAGTTTTCGTTATTAAAGATTGCCTTAAATTCCTTTTAGAAACAAAATCTCTTAGAGTAATAGAGAATAGCTATGTGCATAAATACTTCTTTAAAAAAATTCGAATATGCTTATTGTTCACTTTACCTTTAAAAAAATAGTCAAGCCACGTATCGTTCCGCAGAAGATTCGCAGAATTTCAAAATTTTCCAAAATGAATAAAAGTCAATTTTTAAATCTAAACAAAATAGCCGACAATTCCAGAATTATGTTCCAGTAGCCGGCTAAGTAAATTAGTTGCGGCAATTACTAAAGGACATGGAAAGGGTTCAACTACAGTGTGCCCGCAGTGCAACGTTTGTTTTATCTTTCAAAAGAACAAACGGTTAATCTACCTGTACAAGAGTGCGTGGGTACCTAGAACAATTCATAAACAATTATAAACTCTCGCCCATTGGGACAGCCTAATTGTATGCATGTTCGCAAACCGTTTGCGTTGTAAGGATTTCTCTCTGCAGCAACCGCTGGCTATTGTCGTTTGCTTGTTTGTACTTTTGTAGGTGTGGCACAAGTAGAAATGCAAAAATTTAATATTTGTAATTGTTTGTTTGTGCAAAAACACGTTGGACAAAGTCATAAAAGTGAATGCCGGCAGACGTCGCCGTCATTGTCGGTTGTTCTGAATGGACCTCTTAGTCCTTATAATTGGATTAGCAAGTGAAGGGTTGAACGTTTTCTAGGATTTTTCAAATATTATCTGGGATCATACGAAGATTGATCCTTTGTTTGTTCAGTGGGAGGCAACGGGATGTGCACAGTAGGGATAAAATGCGATCAGAAAGCCTAAAAGGGGTTTCATTTGTTACTCGCTAAAAGGTAAGACTATCTATCATGGAGAAAACAGAGAAGATGCATACTTGTAGACATGGTTTTGAGGTCCCTTTTATTGTAAATCACTTGGAAAACTAGGTTTTCTAGATTTGAAAAGTTTTTTTAACAGCCGAAGAGTTTTTTTTAATTTTACACACGGTTAAAAGTGTTTCTTATGGACTATGTCTTATAAAATTTAATTAATAGATATTAATCGTATACATACAACTAAAGCCAAAATAATAGCAACACTCCCGAATTTTTAAAATATTGTAGGTTAAAAATGATAGTAATCCTATTAGGCAAACATTCGAAACGAAAAGTACTTAATGTTTTGATAACGGCTCTTAGTTTTAATAATTTCTTATGATTTTTTTTTAAGTAAAATGTATTCGCAAGATCTCACAGTCCATGTGTTCTAGATGTAAGCAGATGTCTTAAACCTGCTGATCATAAAAAAACAAAACTTGAATTAATAAAAAAAACAGCGAAGTTTTACAACAGATGTTAATTCCATTTATTTTTTATCGAAGAATATTTGGTAGAAAAACCATTGCATAGGATCTATTAATTTCTGGAATTTTTTTTCAGAATGGAACACCACATATCCTGGGTAATTCCTTAGACATCCGCTTTGTTAAAATGTTTATGGTTATTATCGTCAATTTTCACCTCATTTTTTACCAAAGAGTTTAAAAGGGATTCAGTTCCGATGATTGGGATGGCCACTATATGCGATTATTTCTGCTGCAGTGATAGCAGAACTATGTTGTTTTTCCCATAACTTCGTGGTCGTTGACCTGCTGGAAAAACAACGCAAAGGACATATTTTCTACGGTCTAAGGCAGAAAATCTGTTTCGTGAGCAATCAATTTGGCATCCACTCCACATAAATTCTTCCCATTCCCTTTCGAATAAAAGGGAAAACGAATACGCTTCTGGAAGTGTAATTTGTTGCTTGTGGAAAACCACGATATTTTTAGGGCTTTTGATAAGTTTCCATTATAAAAATAATTTTAATTGCTTACAGAGATTTGGAGAATTTTGTAGTTTTGAAGTTTTGAAATATAAAATTTTAAATTCATAAATATTTGAAATACAGAAGTTTGGAATAGTGTATTAATCAAAGGAGATACCAATGCTTCTGGCCTTAAGTTTGTTTCAATTTTTTGAGAAGAAGAAGTGTCATTTATTGACAGATCGAAATCGCCATTAGTGCTCCCTTCGTGAAAGTTCGCACTAAATACTTTATTCTGTACTTCGTACAAAATTGACAAGTAATTGACGTTTAACCAAGAGCATTGAACTGAAGTCATGTCAATATTGGGCGACCACCATTTGTAAATTTTAAATGAAAATATAAATGGTAATAATCTCGCTTATTGACAGTGACGCTACAGAGACACAAAATATATCTGTTATATAAAAACAATATTTAGAAAAATCATTTCAAATTTCATTTAAGCTCTACTTATATAAGTTCCAACTTTGATTTTATTTCAATTAGCTAGACATAAAATGAACAATATTTTTCCAACACATCCCTCCGGGTAGGCTTCCTAGTCAGCGAAAAAATGAAGTCTACCATCATCGGCTTTAACGCTATAAGCGAAAGGCTATGCACCCTTCGCGTGCGAGGCAAATTTACGAACATCAGCCTCATTAACGTTCACGGACCTACGGAGGAGTCCTCAGACGAAGAAAAAGAGACTTACTACGAACAAGTCGAGAGGGCCTCCAATGCCTGTCCAAGGTATGATGTTAAAATCATCCTTGGGGATTTGAACGCAAAAATAGGTCGGGAGCCGGTATTCAGGCATTACGCAGGCACCCATAGTTTGCATGAGAACACTAATGACAATGGACTTCGAGTCTTAGAATCGGCAGCATCGAAAAACATGGTCGTTGCGAGTACCAGGTTCCCGCGTAAAGATATCTACAAAGCCACCTGGGTATCACCTGATGGAGTCACTCGTAACCAAATAGACCACGTGTTGATAGACCGTCGCCACTACTCGAACTTGATGACGGTACGAACGTACCGAGGTGCCAATATCGACTCGGATTACTATCTTGTTGGTATGGTTTTCCGAGGGCGGATTGCCTTGCGAAGACGCATTGCATCCGCCGATCAGGTTCGAATCAACACGGCTGCCCTGCACAATGAAAACACCAGTAACACCTTCGGTAATCCGTTAGGACTCGCCCTAGAATCACTTGATTTAGGGAGAGTAAGTCCTGGAGCCAGTATGCTGGGCGTAAATGAGAAGTGGCCACGCCTTAAGAATACTGTCATTAGTACTGCCAACTCCATCTTAGGCAGCAGTCGTAAATATCGGAACGACTGGTTTGATGATGAATGCAAGCTAGCGACTGAACGTAAGAATGTTGCGTACCGAGCAATGCAACAATCTCATAGAACGCGGGCACGCGAAGAGGAATATAAAGAGCTCAGAAGAATGGAAAAACGGCTACACAGACAAAAAAAATCAGCCTGGGAGAAGAACCTAATCTGTGAAATAGAAAATAGCCGAGAGCGAGGTCCGCACCAGGCGCGGAAGTTCTACCAATCCGTCCGAAACATGACGCAGTACACAACACGCTGCACATACTGCAAGGACGGAGAGGAAAATCTGATCACCGATCCTGAAAGCATACTCGGGCGATGGGATGTGTACTTTAATGATCAGCTCACTGCAGAAGTGGAGGCTCCACTACTTCAAGAAGAATACCCTATGTTGCCGCCACCAAGCATAGAAGAGGTTGAGAAGGCTATAGGCCGGCTTAAGCAGAACAAATCCCCGGGAGCCGATGGCATACAAGCCGAATTATTTCATCACGGCGGGTCAGCCTTACGTCAAGCAATTCATGATATTATAGTGCACGTATGGGAGCAGGAAGAAATACCAGAAGACTGGCGAAAAGGCATAATATGCCCCATACATAAGAAGGGTAGAGGTAAGAGGTATAACGTTGTTGAGTACCGCCTATAAGATACTCTCCTCTATCCTACAAGACCGGATAACCCCATACGCTAAAACCGTCATCGGACAATATCAGTGCGGTTTCATTCCAGGCAAATCAACAACTGATCAGATCTTTACCCTTAGGCAGGCGATGGAAAAATGTCTAGAATTTAACATCCCAACAAACCATCTGTTTATAGACTTTAAGGCCGCCTATGATAGCATAGCCAGGGTAGAACTTTACAAAGCCATGAGAGAATTCGGCATCCCAAATAAATTGACACGACTATGTAGGTTGACCCATGACCAACGTAATAAGCCAAGTAAAAATAGCCGGATCTGGGGCTGGGGCTGCACACTAGTGAAGGTAAAACAAAGTAACTATATGGTGGCGTCGAATGCGAGAGGAACAGTTGGTCAAACAATCAAGGTAGCGGAGCACGAATTTGAAGTGGTGCAATCCTTTAAATACCTTGGGTCAATAGTAGCAGCCGATAGCAATATAGAAGAAGAAATACGCGGGCGGCTTCTCAAATCCAACAGAGCCTACTATAGTCTGTCAAAGCTCTTCAAATCCAGAAATCTCACCATAACTTCAAAACTGCTGCTGTACAGGACCATGGTCCTGCCAGTACTCACATATGGATCCGAGACTTGGGTGCTTAGCAAAAGGCACTCCGACCTCTTAGATGCGTTCGAGAGAAAAGTCTTAAGGAGAATTGTTGGCCCCATATGTGAGGGAGGACGATTCCGGAGACGGTACAATCATGAATTGTACGCAATCTACCTTGAAGCAGATATCGTGACAAAAATTAAGCTCAGTAGACTCCGGTGGGCAGGGCACCTAGCTCGCACGAGCGAAGAGGAACCCGCTCGGAAAGTTCTTTGTGGTACATTCTATGGTAGACGACAGCTTGGTAGACCATTCTTGCGCTGGGAGAGATGGCGTAGACCAGGACGCCCGAAACCTTTGGGTGCGCTACTGGATGGCGTGGGCTAGAGACTGGGACTTTTTGAAAGAGGCCAGGACCGGAACCCGGTTGTCGAGCCGATGATCATGATGATGATGATCCCATATTTTATTCTAAAGGGAATGGGTTATTAGATGGTATTTAATTTTTTATGTTCGTACCCAATTATTTTACACTTGATTTGATTTTGTATTCATTTTAATTTATTTCCAAAAAAAATATATATTTATGTATTTTTTTTTTTTGCGGTGACGCAAATGAAATTTTAGTTGTAAGTGCATACAAAGTGAATTAAGGGTGGGTCAATGAGTTCTTGAAAAATGGAATAAGGAAATTCGGCGTAAAAGCATTTTATTTCTCGATATAGTCTTCTTTTAGCTCGATGTACTTCATCCAACGTTTCTCCAATTTTTTGATGCCCTCAAAAAGTCAAAATAATACCATAATAAAATAAGCTAAGCGTTTATTTCAACAATGACCTCTTGAAACGGCCCAAGTCTCTCACCTCTTAACCGTTACTTCATGTTTTGGAAACAAGAAATAGTTGTAGGGGTTAAAGCTGGATCAGTGAGGCAATATACTCGTAACTCATGCAATTTTTCTTGTGCGTTTTACTGGTGGAAGAGAACTTTTTTCTTCCCCAAATGAGGCCGCTTTCGCTTCAAATCGGCTTGCAGTCGAACCAGCAGCTCTGTGTATTATGCACCGGTGATAGCTTCACACTTTTCAAGGTAATGTGTAAAACACTGCGTACATCCCAAAAAAAAACTTTCGCCATGACCTTCTTTGCTGAAAAACCCACCTTGACTTTCTGCGGCTTATATTTACTTAGAGAAGTCCATTGTTTCGACTGTTCCTTGGTCTCTGGTGTATCGTAGGGAATCCATGCTTCATCCACATTTACTAAACGGCGCAAAAACTTTTTCTTGCACATCGCCAAATACTCCTTTAAAGTTGTCAAACGCCATCCATGTGATAAGCCTGTCGCTACTTCAAGCTCGCACACCTTAACTCTCACATTTATGGTGCAGTGACCTCTAATATCTTAGTCTTGGGGAATGTTATGGCCTAAGTGATTTTAATAAAACTGTGTTTTTTCAGTTAACTGCACATAATGGCAAAAATATAAAATCTTGTTACTGACTCTTTTAATTTTGTTTAAATTATGCACAAAAGGACTGTCATGCAGAAGGTCTTGGGTTCGTTTGCCAGCCGCTGCTAGAAAGTTTTTTTCAGGGGTGTACTGCCTCTTGCGAGGAATTGAAAAATTCTCCAAGAGTATCTCTTGTCATGAAAAGTGGTGCTCATCAACCGTTCGGAATCGGCAGAAAATTGTAGGTTCCCTCCATTCCTGGTAACACGCACACAGGAATGGTTGAGAGTTGTAAGTCACTAGGTCCTGGTTCTTTTGGGTTTGTTGCACCACAATATTTATTTATTTTATTTATTTATGCACAAAAGCACTTTAATTCTCTAAAGGGTGCAAATGATATTGTGTTTCAACAATCCATTTTTTTATAAAGAATAAATCAGAAAAGCAAAATTTGTTTTTGTTGTTCACGCATTTTTTTCACTTTTTGTTATTGGCTTTAATATATGTAGCTATGATTGAACTTCTGTCTAAGATCCTATTAATAAGCCCTCCTCTTGAGGACATTCATTAACACTTCAATGAATGACTATTGATGGAGACAATCTAGTCAAAAAATAACCCTCCGCAACTCTATAATTAAACACGTTCCCTTGAGGGAGCATATTCTCAAGGCACGAACATAATAAACCCCACTCAAAGTCCGTCCAAACTTGTGACAAAGTGCTGATGCCTTCGAGTAATTAAAAGGATCTCAGCTAATCCACATTCTGTACTGCCCCCTTTCAACTTGACCAACGTCCATTTATTATTCAAAGACACGAATTGAATCCTAGAATTTACTGCTAATAACACAAAACCCCTTCCACCTTCTTTCACACATGATTCCTGAGTTTTGATGAATGAAACAGACTATCTGTATTTATTTATGGGGTGAATTATTTGAATTCTATTTCTCCCCTAAAAGACAGATACATTCCATTGTTCCCCCAAACCAAGCATTCATCATGCAGGAAACTTCCAAAATATAGTTATGGTTGGCATTTCTTGGATTTCATTGCAACAGCAGCCATTTTGCTTATAGATTTGTTTGAATTCAAAAAAATAATCCCGATGCCTGTTTAAAGGTACGAGTATTTAAAATACCCTAGCATCACATACTCGAAGACGGCGAGGGTTGGTGGGTAGGTGTCGGCTTTAGAGTAACCTTCGTCAAACTGCTGACAGGTTTTCAAGACGTTCTCACCCGAATTTTGTTTTTTTTTTTTGTTTCATTTGGGCTGCTATATAGGTACCATCATTTAAAACATTTAAAATGTTGAAGAGGAAAATGGTTGCGTTTGGTTTGTCGGTCTTTTGTAAGAAACTTAAACCATAGCGAGAAAAATAGTTGACCTGTTTGGTAAGATGTCTGCTTTTTGGTTATATATTTCTTTTAGAATCTGCAGTAACACATATGGATGGATTTGACATGGTTACCATAGGGCAGAGCTATAGAATGGTTGGTTTGTACATATATGTAAGTACACAAGTAGCACAAAATGGTATAATTTCGGTATCACATTTCTTAATTCATACTTTATTCCTTCTTTATTAGGTATGTCAATTTATGCCTACTTAATTCCATCTTAATATGATCTTTATTAGGTATTTTTTTATTTATCTTCTTATTTCCTTCTATCGAACCGCCCACTTGCGCCTTTTTCTACTTAATATGAACTTAAATCCGTCTTATAGAAGATGTCAGATATCGATTTAGAATTCTTAAAGACTTCGTTAAGTAATTCTGTGCTACTTGTGTAGGTTCCAATATCGAGGTTTTATGTATTTAATATGTAAAAATATATTTTACAGAAGAGCCGTACAAGTTTCATACTTAATCTCTTGCTTAATTGTTCTGTTTATCTATGGACAAAGGTGAGAAGAGCGATTGGACGAAAAATATGACCAACATCAGAATAGAATTTCAAAAACAAAGAAGAATCATATACTCAGGATATGATGTTATCTATGTTATACAATTCCTGAAAGATGCGAAATGAATTTTCAACCCTTCTTAATTATAAATTGATTAAGTTGATCATAATTTCTTAATCAGATCGATTTGTATTTGTTGCTAGTTTACTCATTACATGTTGTTTAGGCATAACACTAACAACAAGTGATTGAGTTAAACTAGTATGCCCAACAAGGATGAAAAACGAATAAAAATAATGCGAATTATAAGGGACATAGAAATAAGACACGGCAATTCTCCGCTTTAGTTCAGCCGCCATCCCTGGAGATAAAAAAGTCTGAGACAACCACCTTCAGTCTCAGAACATCGTGCCACACATTTTTCCTATCCTTCTTTCTCTTCCGTAACTTCACGCCTGCGCTGTGTTAAAAAACATTTAAAAGGATAATCATATTCCCTTGAGCGTGAGTTGATTATAAAAAAAAAAAAAAAAATATAGACCTGGACGATATGTGCTTGTGCTTCTAATAGGATGGTGCCACTTGCCACACAGCCAACGAAACAATGGCTATTTTTTGCGAGAAATTCAATGGACGAGTTATCTCACGTCGTCGGTCTTGGCGATGTTAATTGGCCGCCACGATCATGTGATTTGACACCGTTGGACTTCTTTCTTTGTGGATATTTAAAAGAAAAAGTGCACGTCAATAACCCAAGAACAGTTCAAGAGCTAAAGGATGAGATAATTTGGCACATTAACGATATGTCTCAGAGTCATTGAAAATATGGACCATCGGTATACCAAGGTATTCCACCGAAGCCATGGCGAGCATTTGGCCGATATTTTGTTTCACACATAATTGTCATAGATCCTTCTATCATAATAAAAAATATTATGATAATTCTCTGAAAACTTTTTGTTTTATTTACAATTAGGGGGTGGCCGTGGCGCGATAGTTGTGTGCTTGCCTGTCAACCTCAGTATCACAGGTTCGATCGCTGCCGTCGTCGTCTATGCCGTCTTTGATTCCATTAAAACCTTCTAAAAATTGTCATCAATGGGTTGCTGGTTTGCTCATTACATGTTGTTTAGGCATAACACTAACAACATGTGATTGAGTTAAATTAGTATGCCCAACAAGGATGAAAAACGAATAAAAATAATGCGAATTATAAGGGAGATAGAAATAAGACACGGCAATTCTCCGCTTTAGTTCAGCCGCCATCCCTGGAGATAAAAAAAATCTGAGACAACCACCTTCAGTCTCAGAACATCGTGCCACACATCTTTCCTATCCTTCTTTCTCTTCCGTAACTTTACTACCGCGCTGTGTTTAAAAACATTTAAAGGGTAATCATATTCCCTTGAGCGTGAGTTGATTATACAAAAAAAAAAAAAAAAAACATCGTGCGCGTTTTTGTTGGACCACCCTTTTTATGAATTTTGTTTCCAATGACGAAAGACAATTTTGGTTAATACATTTATCTCCAAATATATTTTTTATGAGCTTTTGACGTATACTATATACTCACTAGAGTCCGGAGCAGAGACTACAAGACTTTCATTTATTTCAGAAGCTTTACCAAGGCTTTCGAATCATGTGCTTGATTTTTGGTGAACTTTTAGTTAAATATTAGAAAAGCTTAAGCATAGATAGAAATTTTTCTATTTTCATATTTCTTACAAAAACTGTGGAACTTGTATATTGCTTGTATATTGCTTGTGTATTTTTGAAGATAAATATAGCTCTGAAAAGTTGGCTAAATATAGGTTAAAACCTTATACACCATTACACCAAAGGAGTCAGTATGGGTGTATTTTGGAAAACTCATCCCTGGATAATTTTTGATACGCATTGTCCAATCAAATCAAAAGTTACTGGCCGTTAGAAATTTAATTTGAAATCAATCAATAAATAAAATAAAATAAATCAAAATTGTAAGAGTAAGAATCCCGTTATTTTCTATGAGGCTTTAACCTTCGGCTTAGATATTCAAATCTGAGATTAAGGTCTATTGTAAAAACTAAATTTAAATAAACCTACTAATGAATGGTATGTGGTAGCGATATTTAATCGTATATAAATTCAGAAGTTGGTGAAAAACTACAGAATTTTGAAAAAAACTGGTGATTCAAAGGAGTTCAGTATTTTACAGATTTTTCAGTGTAATGTTATATTAGAAGTATTAGCATAGTTTATTTAAAATAAAATATTATTAAATTATAATAAATTACAATATTTTAAATATGTTTTTAGCTTGAAACGGTCTGCAATGCTAAATTATATTTCTGTTTTTATTGATTAATTACAAAAAAATAGAAGTATTCCCGCTCATTTTAAAGTACATGATTGTAAAATTCTTAACTGTTACTTCCATATGCCTATGCTGGACATCATACTTGACCATAGGCTATTTCTTTGGACCGAAACGTATAACTTTATCATTTCTCAAACTTCCACTTGAGTCAAATTGACATTCATCTAAGATATGTCTTAAATTTCACTGTCCGAATGTCTCAATTGACATATTTTAACTGAACTGGACTACATAGGAGGAACCCGCAGTGTTCGATTAACAATTGAAATTCAAAAAAAAAAAAAAAAAAAAAAAAAAAATACAAAACCAAGAGGGTTCCATTATCTAAGATTTGGACTGGACACCCATCATCCTCAAGGAAAATTAATGAAATCTAGCTCAGCTAAACAACAAATAAAAAATAAGCAAAATCGAAAAAACGATTAGTGTGCCCTTTGTCAGTGCATTAAGTGGATAATCCGGAAAACAGCGTAAAAGGCGACATTATTAAGGAAAGTCTATTTCAATACATGCGAGTTCAATTTGTTGTTGCTTCTTTATAAGGTAAAACGTTGTCTTTTTGTTATGTGTGGCTCTCGTATCGGTCCACATGATTTCACATATAAATGAATAGTTACAGAAAAATGGAACGCATCCCAGGATCACGGAGAGGGACCAACCATCACACACGTTCATCGTTCAGGTCCAGGGTCTAAGAGATTTCAGATATAATTAATGATCTGCTCCACATTGGTGTAGGTCTCTGTTCTCCGACGTGGAATGTCAGTCAAAAAAACATGTGCGGATTTCAAAAAGGAACAAAAAAAAAAATAAGACAAGACTCTTCTCAACATCTGCCTGCACGAGGCAGATATATATCACATTCACAACTCACATATCGGTACAAGAGAGGCGGCTCAGCATCTCCTCCATCAGGAGGACATCCTTCTTCCATCACTTCAATTCGGTTTATATGGACTCGTAACTCGTAAGTGGAATATTCTTAATGGAAGTTTATAAATCCCGTTCGTTGAGTACCGCTGACTTGAGATTGAGAAACCGGTGGGTGGGTGGCTTGTCATTATGAGGTTCCTGGTACCTCGATCCAGTTCTTGTTTGTGGCAATGAATTATCTGCGCCATGACAGTGAAGTCATTCTCTTGCCAACAGAAGAGGACCATGTTTAAATGTGAATTTATGTCGCCATTTTTTTTTTTGTCCATATATATATTGTCTTACTGTTTGCTTTATCTGGTCTGGTCGCATGTGGGATGAAGGTGCTTTGTGTGATGTGAAGATAGGTACAGGTACATTGTAGGTACCTACAAAAATATTTTTTTAAATTTATAGATTGTAGTTGCGTGATTACCAAAAATATATTAGATACACCGCAACTTACAGATATTAGAAGTCTCCAAAAAGATAGAAGGCAAAGATTTATACTTAGACATGGAGGTGTTGGAGGATATTTCGGCTTGTGGCTCTCATCTTTCGTTTGGACTGTTTTCTGCTTCACTAAAAAAATATATAGAGTGCTCACGGTGCTTAAAAAAATGTCCTCCAAATATATTTAAAAGTTTCAGTTAAGTTAAGCAAGGCGTTTGTGAAGAACAACTTTTTTTTGTAGAAAATTCAACAAAGAGGGATTCAAGATGTACCTACCTAGGTACATAATAACTTGAAACGGCATCTGAAAGAACTAATCTTCTTTTTCAAAAATTATTTTTTAATTCTTTTTCTTAACATCGTAAATGTTTTTCATCGAAGATATTTATAATAATTTTTTCTACATAGTCTGTTTGTATAAGTCTACACATTTCTCCAGTCCCGAGGATGCTCATATCTGTTTAACACATACAAATAGTACTCGGCGTTTTTCTTTGCAAAAAAATTATCTACGAATATGGTGGCCTCCCCATTTTAATAACATCTCGTTCCTTCAAACTCTACTTTTTTCTTTGGGAAAAAACTCACTTGGTGAAAGATCTGGTGGTAGATGTGGAAAAAGGAAACGATCACTCATTTTCTCTGTAAATTTCTTGCTCTGACCAGAATGAAAGCCAAACTATTCGGAAAATTAGTCTTCGACGACCTTAGCAAAACTATTATGTGAACTGGAGATCAATGACTGCTCTCCTTTCTTAACACGACGAAGTGGCTCGGAGACAAACTTTGAAAGCTTCTTTAACGAGTACTCCTTGATCTTATAAGACTAGCGAACTTCAGGAAGAGGAGAGCTCAAGAATCCCTCATCATATCTCAATAAATTCAAAGGTCAAACGAGTTAATGGTATCAAAACGGCGAATTTGGACCTAGTTTCCTATCTAGATCTGGTGGTGAAGCAGTTCGAACCAAAAATCGTGGAATTTGTCTTTTGCACCCTCTGATTCCTCTGATTTGTGATTTGTACTTACATTTTCTTAGTGAAGCAAATGTTTGTTTTCACAAATTTTTATTTATTTTTTAGATGATTTACCCGCATAAGTTGCTGCTCAGAAACTGCATCAATAGAGCGTTGGAAATGTTCATGGTTTTGGTCCTACATGACAAACGTGGAATCCGTCCAGCGTTCATATTTCTCAGGCTTAAATCTTGATTTAATGTAAGAAAATAATGTTCCTTTGACATATTCACAGACTTTCTATCCCAGGTGGCATTTCGACTGGCTGCATTGCGTTCACAAATTTGTTTGCTAGTTCATCGTATCAAACTCCGAACTCATCACACTTTCAAATAAAAGTAAATAAAATGCGTGACTCGATCGCACGTACTTGCTCTTATGTACAAGTACTTCGGGATTAAAAAATTGCAAATAAAAACATATAGATGTTATCAGAGAAAATTGTTCAAATTTATTTTATGACAGATTTACGGAACATAGACCGAAACAAAACACTAAATCTACATTTACACAACACTTGATTGACAAAAAACACAATTATACTGACTTTGAGACAAACTTAATACCCCTTCACTTATGTAAAAAAGGAACAAAACTAGACGCACTAGAAGAATATGAAATATACAAATCGTACAAGCCTTAACAAGACAACATACTCAACGACAAATTAACAATTAAACCAAACATACTGTATAACACAGCTATCAAATACCAAAACAGTCAACAAAATTAAATCGAGACAAATGGACCATCAACATAACTACGATCAACAAAAAGCAACAACACAACACCACACAAAGTAAAGCTTGGCAAACAACGCACAAGTAAAGAAATCAAGCCCGAAGATGGATACATAAGATCCGAAACGCGTCGCTTATTATTAAATGTATAATTAATGTTGTGTTAACACTTTGCTAAAACTAAATAAATAAAATAAATTATATACAATTATAACAAATTTTATCGTGTTCACATTTATCACTAATTGTTTAAATTACTAAAATAAAAAATAAATACATAAATTTGGTGGTGCAACCTACTGGCTTACAACCCTCAATCATTCTTGCATGCATGTTACCTACAATTTTCTGCCAACTCCGAACGGCTAATGAGCATCACTTTTCAAGACATGAGATACTCTTAGAGGATTTTTCAATTGCTCGTAAGTTGTAAGTTTTGAAATACAATGTTCAAAATGTTAAGAACCTCCTCTATACACAAATTTATTAAGATCCTTTATGCCGATAAAAATAAATTTGAAAAACTGGTTCTTTGGTAGGTACAGTCACTTATATCCTATTTTTTTTTATTGAATTATAACGGGTGAGTTTTTTGAGGTTAGGATTTTCATGCATTAGTATTTGACAGATCACGCGGGATTTCAGACATGGTGTCAAAGAGAAAGATGCTCAGTATGCTTTGACATTTCATCATGAATAGACTTACAACTTAGACAAAGTCGAATTTTAAGTGAATGGGCCCTAGAAAAGTTGGCAGAAAATCCGCTTTTTTATCGACAAATTTTGTTCAGCGATGAGGCTCATTTCTGGTTGAATGGCTACGTAAATAAGCAAAATTGCCGCATTTGGAGTGAAGAGCAACCAGAAGCCGTTCAAGAACTGCCCATGCATCCCGAAAAATGCACTGTTTGGTGTGGTTTGTACGCTGGTGGAATCATTGGACCGTATTTTTTCAAAGATGCTGTTGGACGCAACGTTACGGTGAATGGCGATCGCTATCGTTCAATGCTAACAAACTTTTTGTTGCCAAAAATGGAAGAACTGAACTTGGTTGACATGTGGTTTCAACAAGATGGCGCTACATGCCACACAGCTCGCGATTCTATGGCCATTTTGAGGGAAAACTTCGGAGAACAATTCATCTCAAGGAATGGACCGGTAAGTTGGCCACCAAGATCATGCGATTTGACGCCTTTAGACTATTTTTTGTGGGGCTACGTCAAGTCTAAAGTCTACACAAATAAGCCAGCAACTATTCCAGCTTTGGAAGACAACATTTCCGAAGAAATTCGGGCTATTCCGGCCGAAATGCTCGAAAAAGTTACCCAAAATTAGACTTTCCGAATGGACCACCTAAGACGCAGCCGCGGTCAACATTTAAATGAAATTATCTTCAAAAAGTAAATGTCATGGACCAATCTAACGTTTCAAATAAAGAATCGATGAGATTTTGCAAATTTTATGCGTTTTTTTTTTAAAAAAGTTCTCAAGCTCTTAAAAAATCACCCTTTAGATTGCTAAAATTAATAGAAAGAAAAAAAAATGTATCGAAATTCAAGGAGCCGTTTTTGAGAAAAATACGATGTTCCATTATTTTTAGATAATATAAATTTTGTTTTCGTATCTTATTAAAAAACTTTTAACTGCCAAATTTTAAGAAAATCGAGCATGTGGTTTTCGAAATATTGAGTTTTTAAAAAATGATGTTGAATTTTCTTTTTTAAATAAAAAAAAATAAATGTTTTAAAATTTTGTATGCACAACACTATCCAAACTTTTGGGGAGCTTGAGCATAAACAAAAATTATCTAAATTACCGTTTTTGAGAAAATAAAAAAAAAATGGTTTCAATACCATTAATAACCATTTTTTAGTTTTTTTTTCAAGCATTACCTAGTTTTAACTAAATGCAATTTTTGTATTATTTTTTTTTAATCTGTGGAACAGTTTTTGAGAATAAATATTTTATAAAATTTTTTGCTTTCCAGCCGAGGTTTTGCTCGCCGGATTTCCAGGGTCGCTCTGAAGAAAAACACGAAACTTCAGTAGGAAGGTCTTTAAAACCTTATACAAAATCTTTATTGAAAACATATCTTAAATTCTTATGACAACTAAAATGTTCTTGACTTGACACCCTGCCTGGTGTATCTGGTAAACATCGGTTATTCTCCTTGTATTGTGGTCCTGCTGGTTTCCTTTAGAAAGCCCTATTCTGGCATCTGGTTTCTTTATTAACTGACATTCGGTATCGGGTTACCCTTTAGTAGAAACGTAGTAAAAAATAAACCAAATAATTTTACAATTTTTTTGTATCCTTTAATTCACTTTTAAATATACATTTATAGGTATACAAAACAATATGTCAACACAACTCATAAAAAATTCGTTTATGATAGTAAATAAACTATTTATGTACATCTTTACAAGCCGAACATATACATACATGTAAGGATTAATTTTTTTATAAAAACTTATTTTGTGGTAATTGAATATGTGTGCAAAATATATTAATTTTGCGGGTGGCTCGAAAATGTCCTCCAAGTCTTTTAAGAGTTTTTTGATTGTATAATTGCATCAGCTGTTGCTCTGATGTTCTGATGTAAGAAAAAGTGTATCAGTGTTTGGAGGAGCGTGCGTAGTGTGTGCTTTTGAAAAAAAGTGTAGTAGAAACACAACAATTGTAGTAGGGGGGCAAGGCTGATCAAGATTGATTCCGCGAAAAACATTAATGTCGATGAATTAAATTTCAAGTTAAAAATGAAATTGCTAGAGAGCGTATTACGTACTAATCGAAGGATTCCTCAACTATCTAACCGAATTTTTGAATTCGTTCGAATAGCTGGATTTTGCTCTCACATCACAATCAAAATGTATATACATAGATATCAACCAACTACGAACAACAACAATTTTTAGAGGGAAGTGTAAAGGAAAGTACATTTTAATACAATGAATCGCAATGATCCCGACTCGACATAGCGTTGCCACTTTCATTCATCCATAATGCAATATATAAACTAATGAACAATATCAAACTAAAAAAGTATAAATTATTCATTTCTATGTAGTACATATTTGTTTACGAATTGACCATTTTTAAGAGCATTAACACTTTATTACGGGGCTACATAGCGGGTTTGTCGTTAGATAGTTAGTTACCCGTTACTTTTTCAAAACAGAGAAGCAAACCATATACATACAACAACATATTTTTTTATTATATAAGCTTTGTTTACTTATGCGCCAGACAAACAAAACAAAAAAGCATTACATAGGATCTCAAAGAAAATAAATGTTATTAAAGCATTTATTTTGTTTGCCTTGAAATTATGATTTTTTTCAATTGTGATCTAAATTTAAAAAAACAAAAACCACAAGTTTAAAAGATTTAACAGAAGTTAAAAGTTGTACACACATCACAATTTCGTGTATTTCAGTGGCGAACTGCCGAAAAATACATCGAAATACATCACATCTTAAATATTCTATTAGCGTATAATTCTGAACGTACGTTGTGCCAGAAGTCCATGTTACGGTACATTCTGTACAGAAAAATGTATGAAGATATGTACTTACAGGAATAAATAATAAACAAGAGTCAAATGGAGAATAATTTTCTTGTATCTTCATCCTTTTATAAATGAAGTTCTATATTTATCTTTCTAAGTAACTTTGAGCGGAAGCAGAGCTAAGTAACACCTTGAACCAAAAGGTCACATGATTTCTTATTAAAAACCGCTTGTTTTATTCATAAAATCTAAAGAAAAATAAAAAGTAAGAGTGTGAAAAAATATCGATACCTTCCCGTAAGAATGTATTAAGCGACAATTTTTTCGAAAATGACTTTTTGATGTGGAACTATACTAGAAGTTAAACGCCACATTTTGGCCTGGGTTTCACTGCCCTATCATGTTTGCAAAAGAAACTAGAGAGAAAATAAAATTGTAGTAACCGCCAAGTATTCTCACTGGAATAATGTTGCTCCCTGAAATTTGTATTATCCGCCAGTAAAATTATGCTAAGCGACATTTTTAAAAATATTATTGTCTTAAGCAACCAAACGTCCATGAAAAAAAATTGTTATATGTCGCTTAGTTTAACCGAAATTTTCGCTTAGCACACTCATCCAAATAGAACTTGATCCATTTTTGTCGCTTATAATACTCCAGATATGGTTATCTTTGCTTTTCAATACTATATGTCTATCAAGTAAGCTACTACCTTGTTCCCATTTATTTAGTGTTTTTTTGTTGTTGTCATCATAAGTCCATTTGACATTGTATCAAGCGCCAATGCTTTGACCACGAAAATGTACTAAGCGACAAAAACTTCTTATCTGATTAAAATTTCGATTTTGCAATGGTGTCAAGTTTTGTATTGTAAAAATACCTCTCCAAATCTGTTTCTTCCAATAAAATACACACAAAAATAACTAAATGAGACGTTTTTTTCGTTTCCTGAACAATTTTAAAAATGTCGCTTAATACATTCTTACGGAAAGGTATCGATATTAAAAATACCAACTACCTACTGCCCGAAGTTGTCCATAAATTCAAATAGATTATAGTTTTTAAGACGGTTTTAAAATTCGAATATTCTTTTAATCATACGGAGTGCCATCTAGCAGACGATGGTAAAAGTAGAGTATTAAAATTTTGAGTTTCGTCCAGGATAGGTTAATGTCTAACCAAATATAGTCAAGTCACAAACCATTCATATGTTTGTCTTTGATAATTATTTTCTTGTGACATAATGTTGAAAATACTCGCAAATATAAATAATTCACAATAGCATCTCGAAAGTATTTAATTAAAATAAAAAAAAAACAGAACAGGTATAAAATATTTTAGAAAATAAGTTTTAAAACGCATAAATTTCATGGCCGGATGCATTAACTGTGTGCACAAATAACTGACCCCAGATTTAAAAAAAAAGGTTTAGTTAGCCTGCTAGATATGGCACAAAATAGTGGCCGGACATTGAAACTAAGAATTTAAAATCCGACCGGTTCTAGTAAGCGAATTGAATTTTTGTTTTTAATTTTAATAGTATTGCTATTAATTAAAATGTTGGTATACACGTAATAATAATCAATGATAATCCGAATAGCATTTTGCGGTTGTTATAAACTTAAAACCCCTGTGTTTTGTTTGCTCTTATGTTCCAGTACTTTGGATGTCGAAAAATGTATTTATAAGAACATGGATGTTATAAAACATCATGCTGTCCCTAGCCTTAAAATGTCGCCCAAATTTTTCGTCTTCTTGATAGTACCTTTGTATATAAAACTTAGGTTATATATACAAAGATAGTATTCTATAAGTTTTATATACAAAGGTAATATCAAGAAGACGAAAGATTGTGGCGACATCTTAACTCTTAAGGCTGCAACTGTTAGATTTTTTTTTGCTAATTTTAATAATAAAATATTCTCTTTTTACTTGCGATATACATACAGATATGGACATTAAAATAGAGACAGTTGCAATTTCTTAAAGTAAAGTCAAATAAAAACAACAACATCCATGAGAACAAATTTTAACTGTTATCAACAATATAGTAAGACTCTATTATGGAAAATAACAAAGCCGTTAATTTGTACTTGCTTGTTTACTGATTCCAAATTAACTGTTGTTTTCATAAAATGACTTCTTCAGACGTGTTTATTTTTTTGGGTCAAAAATATCAATTATTATTTCTTAAAGATTTTACTTTTATAAGACAGTAGGTTCTTTCTGGAATATTGAATTTAATAAAGTAAATTAAATTAATTTAAATTAAATTAAATTAAATTAAATTTAAAACAGCTTGGCCAACCAAGAAAAACCACGGTAAGAGAAGATTGCAAGATCATTCGGGCTTCAAAAATGATCCTTTCAAGTCTTCAAAAGACAATAGAGCTGAACTACAGCTGAATATTTCTGAAAGAACAGATCGCAGAAGACTTGTTGAAGGTAATTTGCACGGAAGGATCGCAAGAAGAGCGCCTTTTCTTAGAAACAAAAACGTGGCGTCTCGTTTAAAATTCGCTATCATATTATAAATTGGACTGGGCAAGAAGGAGCTAAAAAGTGGAGAAATGTTTTGTGGACTGACGAAACGAAGATCAACTTGTTTGGAAGTGATGGCAGACAAACCGTTGGAAGGCAACCTTTGAAAGAACTCAGTCCACAATACACCCAGAAAACGGTTAAGCATAGAGGCGGTAGAATTCTTCTTTGGGGTTCTTTTTCTTGGTATGGCGTAGGCCCAATTCATCTGATAGAAGGAAAAAAGGATCAGGTAACGTACGTTAACATCATGAAGAACACGATGCCGCCTTAGGCTACGGCCACGCACTGAGCGACGAGCGACTGAACGATTGAGCGACGAGTCGCTGAGCGACGCAAAAAAATTAAAACACATGAAATTGTATGGAGGTGGCCACGTAAGCCCTGAGCGACTTGTGATTTTTTGAAGCGGCAGAGCGACGTCGCGTCGCTCTGCAATCAAATCTGTTTTAATTTTTCAGTCGATCGCTGAGCGACAAAGTTAGTCCATGGAGAAAATAAGTTTAAAATATGCAATTTTTCAAAAGTCTTTTGGCATTTAGGTCAAAATTTAACGAGTTTAAAAAACTTGAGATGAAAAGCGACATTCAGAATGTTGTTTTGGCAAAACTAAACAATAAAATTAAAGAATAAATAAAATGCACAACTGGATCACACGAACTTGCTCTTATGTAAAAGTACTTTGGAATATAAAGCATGGATTTAATGAGATTAAAATGTTCAAATGCATGAAATTGCCGTCTGATTTTCAGAAAAGTATGAATTAATGCAAGCAAATCTCAAAAATCGTTTTATTATTAAAGTAATTTTGTGTATAAGAAATTTCTTTAAAATTTTTCAAGAACGAAATTTGGGATGCCAATTTTAAGTATTTAGGAGTATAGAATCAAGGACATGATTTGAAAATAAACATTTTGAAGATATTCAAATCCAAAAACTATTTCTTCGAAAAATTTAGTAGACCATTATAGACCATATTTTTTCAAAGGAGATCCTGCATACAAATTTTAGTTTAAACCGTTAGAGCCGTTGATGAGAAATTCCAAAATCAAATAAACGGTTCATTCATTCATTTACTCATCCATTCATTCAATGTAGTCCATGCCTAAATACGATTTTGCATTACGGGTGAATACCCCCCATACCATTACTTTTGGAGCTAAAAAAATTCAATTTCCTCTCTAGGGAATCATCGAAGACCCTTATGTACTAAGCTTGAAGAAAATAACTCTAATAGCTTAAGCTAAAGATCGAGGAAGAGACAGACAGACGGAATTTCCGGACCCATTTTTTTTGTCTTCGTCAACTTTGATCAAAATATCGAGTTGAAATTTTTTTATGTACATATATCGCAAGTAAAAACTAACTTTAGTATCTAATAAAATTAGTCGCTTTTCTGCACTAATTGGCTTCCTTTATTTTGTTAATCTTGGCCGAACTTTTTCCAACAGCAAATTGAAAGATTCTATTGACATACGATAGTATTGATAAAATAGGTCTGGATATTTGCGAGGATTCAACATAATTTGTCCTTTCGATTTATTGGGTATACATCAAACCCTAGTTTTCTTGATCTTATAGCTCTTTAAATATGAACGCGACTTTCACCTTAAAGACTACGACGAACTACACTTGACAATTGCATTTTCGCAACTAATCGCTCAGCGATGACGCTCAGTAAATGGCCACCCATCGCTCAGACTCGTCACTCTATCGCTCGTCGCTCAGCCGCTCAGTCGCTCGTCGCTCATTGCGTGGCCGAAGCCTTATGCTGAAGAGAATATTCCTCTCAGATGGGTCCTACAACAGGATAACGATCCGAAGCATTCATCCAAATTTGCCAAAACCTACTTCAAGGACCAAAAAATCAATGTTATGGGGTGACCTTCCCAATCGCCTGATTTAGTTTATGAAAAATTGAATTCTTAAAACTTTTTTTAGTGTATCTATTTTAATGTCCATATCTTTAGGTACTATAGGGCAAGTTCTGCATTTGGAAAAAAAATCGAACTCGAGATTTTGATCAAAGTTGACATTACGATGATAGCGAAGACGAATAAAGAGGGTCCGACAATTCCGTCTGTCTGTCTGTATGTCTGTACCTCGATTTAGATCCTAGGTTAGGTTAGGTTGGAGTGATGGCTGTCTAGTTGTTGTTGACTCCCTTAGACCTCAAGGATCCGTTGTGATACCACTAAAGAAGTTACTCATGGGAGAGTAATGAATTTAAACAAACCATTTCGTGCTTTTAATAAAGTTAGAGAGACATTTTGTGTCGATCGTTGCCAGTTCACTGGTATTATCGAAGAAGGGATTACCGAGATAGTTATTCCTTCTATTGGAGAGTGCTGGACATGTACATAGAAGGTGTTGGACTGTTTCCTCTTCCTCCTCGTCCATGCAGCTTCTACAGAAGTCATTTGTGTAGACTCCTAGCTTCAAAGCATGTCTACCTATGAGGCAGTGTCCTGTTATAACTCCGATTGTAGAGCTTATATTTTGTCTGCTCAGGGAGATCAAGTCTTTTGACCGTTTAAGGTCTATGCTTGGCCATATTTGTTTGGTTGCCAGGCAGGTGGTACCCTGTGACCATCTAGCATTTGTTGATTCTAGAGCATGTTGTTTGAGTAGATATTTGCATGTAGCAAGTGGTGTTCCTATGTTATGTTTTTGTCTAACAGTAGGCAGAAGTGTTCCGTTTTTGGCGAGCTCATCGGCTTTGCAATTTCCCGGAATGTCTCTGTGGCCCGGCACCCAAATGAGGTGAATATTAAACTGTTCTGTCATCTCATTGAGAGATGATCGACAATCGTGGACTATTAGAGAGTTTGTGGAGACAGACGCGAGAGATTTGAGAGCGGCTTGGCTGTCCGAGAAGATTCGTATATCCTTGCATGATATAACGTTTTCTTTGAGCCAGGATAGTGCCTCTTTAATCGCCATTACTTCTGCCTGGAACACACTACATTGATTGGGAAGTCTATATGAAAGACTGAGATTCAGTTGTTTCGAATAGATACCACTTCCAACGCCGTGATCGGTCTTTGAACCGTCTGTATAGAAGTGTACCGCATTGTCTTCCAGAGGTCTCTCTTCTTCCCAAGACGATCTTGAAGGGATGGAAACAAGGAAGCTGTTATCGAATACCATTTTTGGGGTGGTATAGTCTAAGCGATCTGGGATAGATCTGAAATTGTCTAAGATGGTAGTATGACCAGTATTGTTACTGATCCATTGAGAGGTGGCTCTAAGCCTTACGCATGAGTTGGCTGCCACCATTTTGGAGAAGATGTCAAGAGGTGTTAGGTTTAAAAGCACTTCCAGGGCTGCGGTTGGTGTTGAGCGAAGCGCTCCTGTGATGCACATACCTGCTGACCGCTGGACTTTGATGAGTTTTCCTAGATTTACCATCTTGTCCAGTGCGGTCCACCATACGACAACTCCATAAATGAGTATCGGTCTGATTACCGAGGTGTATAGCCAGTGGGTTATTTTTGGGGAGAAGCCCCATTTTGATCCTAGATTTAGATCCTAAGCCACTGGACCTATTTTCTTCAAACTCGGCACTTAAGGGTCTTCGGTGATTCCCTAGAGAGGAAATTGAAAGTTTTTTTTAGCTCCAAAATTAACGGTACCCCCCATACAACCGTATTGCAAAATCTTATTTATCTCGAAAACGGGTGTAACGATTTTGATAAAAAAAAATTGAGTTAGATATTATGGATATGGACTACAATTTAGTAAAAAAAATTTGTGGCAACATGTTAATGGTACCTGTCATAGAAACGTTTTTTTGATTTTCGATTTTCTCATTAACGGCTCTAACGATTTTAACCAACAATTTTTACCAGGAGCCCCCTTAAGTTTAAATTATATACAATTATTCGAAAAAATATTTTTTTTTTTGTTTTTTGAAAAAAAAAAATCCAATTTATTTTTCGAAAAATCAATATCTTGAAAACGTGTGAACGAATATTTTTTGAAATTATTTCCTAAAATCTATATTACTAAGAACTTAAAATTGGCATCCCAAATTTTGTTCTAGAAAAAATTGAAAGAAATTTGTTATGGTATACAAAATTACTTTAATGAAACGAATTTTTGAACTTTATTTGCGTAAATTCATACTTTTCCGTAAATAAGACGGCAATTCCATGCATTTGAATATTTTTATTTCATTAAATACATGTTTAATATTCATAAAATGTATTTTAAATTCCAAAGTACTTTTACATAAGAGCAAGTTCGTGCGATTCAGTCGTGCATTTTATTTACTCTCCACGGTAAAAGCGTGCGCTTATTTCTGCGCCATCACCAGGCTAGCTTTCGCAATACAAAATCACGCTCCATGGTAATACTATAGGACCTATAGTAGACCTATAGTATAGGTTATATATGTATACAAAGATAAATTCATTTTTTTTTTGTTAAAACATCTCCTAGAATACTATGAGGTTAGAAAAATAGAATACTGTATGATTTCTAGAAGAAATATGAACTTTTGCAAATAAAATTCAAAATATTACAAACAGGAGTTTGATTAGTAAATTGATTATTTTTTGTAATTTTTTTAAATTTTTTTAAGTGCATGTCGATACTATTAATAAATCCTATTTATAAATTAAAAAACACCTAGAAGAACTTTATTTAAAATTTTCAGGATCAATTTTACCGATGATGAAGCATAACTTAAGTGTGCGTTAAATATGCATAACCATCCTGGGTTAAAAAAAAAAAAAACGGGAAGAAAAATTCAAATATTTTTTTTTTTAGTACGTTTCATTTTAAGCACCGCCACCGGTAAGATAGGCCGATCATCAAGCATCAT
The DNA here is from genome assembly GCA_963931855.1 of Philhelius festivus. NCBI lineage: Eukaryota > Metazoa > Arthropoda > Insecta > Diptera > Syrphidae > Philhelius > Philhelius festivus. The sequence continues at coordinate 139,467,509 of OZ007555.1, read as the reverse complement.
ATTGACAAATTATGTTTTCTTTTAGGTTAAGTAGTTTCCATTTATTATTTTTTTTTAATTATAAGCCTCTCATCTTTAGATACGCGAAAAAAAAAACTCTAGAATAAGCTTTCATTTCATCAAAATATGAATTTTCTTCCAGTAAATAAACTATGTCAAATAAATATGAAGTTGAGCCCAGACTTAGTTCCATAGATGCAGTAGTCATCTGAAGTGTCCTAATAGGACGAATCGCATTTAGCCGAAATTGGTTTCAAAACATAAATTGCCAAAATCCATTTTGTATAAATAAAATATGAAATTTTGTTCCACAGGAGTAAGTTCAGATTCTTTTCAATAAGATTCCATTTTATATGAAAATCATAGTCACTGAATTTGATTACCATTTTTCTACTTACTTATATTCATATGTATATAAAACATCAGTTACAGTAACATACATATAAATTTGTTCATCAAGTCAAGAAAAATAAAAACTCATTTCATCTAGCTCCCAATCATATTATTTTTATAGTATGCAAGTCTTTTATATTTGACAATAAAAAAAAGATGTCAAAAGATTTATATAAAAAACAAATAAAACCTCAATTTTTTTTTACAAAATTATCATCAACTATTTACATAATATATATGTACATATGTATGTATACATATACATATGTATATGATTGAACTTCCATAAGAATGAGTGTTAAGGCACATCATGGTTCACATCCTGATGCTTGACGTACTTCTGCAAAAAGAACAAAATAGAAAACAGATAAATTTATTTAGGAGGTGATTCAGACAAGAATAAAACATCATTTGAACTTGCAATATATTCATCGTATGCTTACCATCCAACACTCCAACAGTAAGCAACCAAATGTAAAAATTTAGGAAAACAAATTATTTTTTTTGAGCATTAAATACGATCGCACCTACTGTCAGCTTTCGGTTAAGAGTATTTTTATTAATATTCAATGCTGAAATTTAGCTTTTGCTCCAGTATGTTTAAAATTAACAAAGAGTTAGTAAGTACTTTAAAGTAAGCAAATTGTTAATTGTTAGGCTGTTGACTTTTGTGTCTCTTCAATCTAAGGGGCCCAGCATGTTGTGACAACAGCAAACCGGGTCTATTACTATATTTCATATTCATTTTGCATTTTCCGACAAAACATTCCTTCTGCAAGTTTGCACCTTTTCTGTATCATATTGGAAATTGAACGTGAAACCAATTATTGTATTAAAACCTTTGTTCTGGAATTTATTTTTCTTGTAATTGGACCAAATATATGAACTTGTCTACATTTTTAATTTTTGTATTTATTTCTAAAATCAGAAAAAGAAAATCCTGCCAAATGGGGTGGCTGTTATTGTGAATTTTTGCCGTTCTACCAAGGCTAAATCCTGTAAGAACTGGCGAAATTCTAAAGTTTTTCAGGTGACAGCTTATACAAAATTGAAGCGTTGATAAAGCCAGATCCAAAGTGTTTTGAAAATATTGGATGGGCCGTCTTCTATTTGATGTTCGCGTTGTGTAATCAGACCAAAGTAATAAAGGGAAGATCATTGTTATCTGTAACTGGGCGAGCATACATGATTTCTTTGAAAGTTTCCAATTTATTGACAGGTAAGATGGAAGCTGTTTGTACCATTCTGCCTTATTGCTTCTTTCACGGTACATTTGTACATTTCACAATGTGTTGAAAAGCATCCTATTCCATATAAGCAAGCTCCAAACAGGACTTACATTTTCAATGTGAATTCTAGAGTAAATAGGTTCTACCCATACAGTTACATCAGGATAGTAATATGTAGATATCTACATTATCTATATGAAGGTTTTTATAATGCAAAGTCTATATACTAATAAAATAAATCAGCCAAAGAAGCCTTAGCACTATTATTGGACTTGTTGAATTATTGATTCAAAATAGCTTTTTTGGCCACAAAAATTGGCGTTTTGTCCCGGCGATCTCACATAGACTCATCAGTTGACTGTGAAGACCTTGTCAATACGCAATTTATGTCAAATTCAGTTCATCCATGTGAGATCGAATGGACGAAATTTTTCCCACCTGGCAATGGCAAAAATTGTTATCAAAAATTAACAGGCTATGAGTCTATGACTACCGTCTACGAATCCAAAATAAAACAGTTGTGATGCCACTGACGAACACAAATTTGACATTGATATTCAAAAGAGACAAGGAGAACATATAACCAATCATAATTGTACCGAAAATACATTGATTCTCTCTTAATCTACTAAGAAAATACTAGGTAGTCATTTTAACTACCTTTGGGCAATGTAGGTATATGTTTAATTTCTCAATGAAAAAAACTCAAATAATATCAATATTTAAAATAGACCTCCCTTTCAATAAATTAATAATTCACACCCAAAGAAAAAACCTTAGGTGGACTGTATCCCAAATATTCTACATTTTAAGATGAAAAGTAGTCATTTTGACTCCATCGGGCATTCTAGTGTTAAATTTGTATAAAAGTAGAAAATAAAGAAAAATAAACTTGACTTCTTCATAATACGGCAACCAACCAATTATATCATTATTGGCTTCTCCCCACACAGCAGTTGACTGTGAGGACTGTGATAATTAAAAGTTTTTTTTTTGGACTAGAAGCAAAATCTTAGAACCAAGACTGAAACCAGTCAAAAAGTGCTGCAGTCAATAAGCTTTAGTTGATTAACTGCTTTTTCTAACTGCATTAAAAATTACTGCTAATTGCCTAACTGAAGTATTATAAGTCTATTTGTAAGTTTAAGGACTTAAAAAAAGTCTTTTTATTTAATTAACTGAAGTACTGGAAAGACTGCAATTTATACAACTCCTGCTATAAATATGTTATAATTAATTTGTTGTTGTTACACCTAATTTTAATGTTATGGCCTAAGGTTTTAGGCATATTAAAACCTAACTTATGTTGTTTTTTTTTTTATTTTCGGAGGCGTAGAAATTAATGTTATTGTCAAACCATCTTTAAAATGTTGAATTATTTATAATGTTTTCGTAACTTTCTCGTAAAACCCAAGTGTTTTTCTCTTTTCATGACTCGTTGGATTTTCCCTTGATTTTCAGGTAGCTTTATAGCATGTAGGTTGTATGTATATACAATTATACATCTGCTTGGATGGGAATAATAATTATTCTTAATGATATTTATAAAAGTTCTAGAACTTGGAAATTTATTTTTATGAGAAAAAGATCAATTAAAGAGAACAAAATAAATTTAAAAACTTTGATAATTAAAAGTTTTTTTCGATTTTGTTTTGTTTTTTTTTTACAGACACCATTTTTGTTTGGATATTGGGTTGGATTAAAAATAGACTAACATACTTCCCATACCTGTGATATCTTGTTGTATGCCATTATGCCTAGGAAAAAGTGTTTGCTGAGAGATCGGTTTTTGTCACTGCTGCGAGATAGTCAAAAAAATTCTTACAATCATCAGTATATTACAAAGTTTTAATCTTCTCCTTCAAGAATGTGATATTCATATCACTTTGCTTAAACCTAGTGATACGTTATTGTGAGTTTGCAAACATTTATCACTTTTGTCTCAAACTAGTGATATTTTTAATATTGAAGATCCTTGTAGGTACTAATGGGTTTCTAAGGTATTGGTTTAAACTTTTGAAGGAAATTGAACTTTAAAATAAGAACCAAAAGTTGTGAGAAGAGAGTTTTGAAGATTTTCTAAAAACCGACAACCAGAATATACGTATGAGAGTTTATAGGTGCGACGAGTTCACATTTCCAAATCTCCAAAAAATTACTTTATCCATGTTTCTTCGAACGGTAATTTTTAAAAAAATAACCCCTGGTAATGCTAACTTGACAGTCAAGTTAGCACTACCACCCCCAAAAATAGGGTGAAATGAACTCGCAAAAGACAAAGGACAACGTTAATTATTTTCGTAAATTTGTCGTAAATATATCGTAAAAGAAAAAAAAATTTCGCATCATTTTTTCTCAAAAAAATGCAATGAAAATACAAAAGTCCATAAAAAAGCATTTTTTCATAAAACCTAGCACTACCACACCAAAACTATCTATTAGAACTAATTTATTATCCTGTAATTTGTTTAAATAATTTTCGTAAGACGTCTTTGAATAAGTTCCGTCATAAAATAATTTGTCGCGCCTATCGGTGCGACGCACTATGGGACCAAATGATGAAATCCATCTCAAAAATGGTTTTGATGAATTTCGTAATTTGAAAAATCTAATGATGGGATTATATACTAGAAATAGGGTTCTTCCAAACACATTAAATTTTTTGTATCTTACTTTTGTTCTAGGTACCTAAAATTACCGTTAAAAATGACATTTCAATATTTTTATTTTTTAGAATTATTAGAAGTGAGAGTTTGAAGTCAATTATTTCGTATTTTTCTGGACAGAATGTATATGTATTATACCTTTTCGAAAAGCCCAAACCCTCTTCTTTACAAAACAGTTATAGTTTTTTTAATTTAGTTCACCAATAAATTAATAAAAAAAAATAGTAAGGTGCAGTATCTTTTTCATTTTTTTGTTTTCAATTAAAGTTTTCTCTGTTAGCTCCGGCTGCCTCCGTTTAGTTAATGGCTGTTTTGTATTCTAAAACTATTTTTAATTTGGAAGAAAAAATAAAAGCTTTCGCATTTTCATGCATTTTTGTTTAAGAAGAAAAAACGTATGATGAGAAGGAAAAATAAGTTTTTAGAATAAAAATTCGTATTCTTATAACTTTATTGTTAGGTGATGAAAAAAATTAAAATTTGGCAAAAAAGTGGTACCTTTATTGATGCACATAAATATGTATTCCAAAAAGTTTTAGACCATTATTTTATTACTTTAGCTCAAAATTACAAAAAAATTTGTTATTTTTTGTCAAAAATTCAAAAAAATAACTGTTAAAACATGTGCAACACATTTTCATAAACATCATATAAGTGACTATGTTTCCACAAAATTTATAAGTTTTTATCAGTTATTTCCAATATTATTAAAATTCATTTGTTTTCTAATTTTAAACTTCCTTACTCATATTTATATTAAAAAAAATCATAATTAAATAAAAATAAATGCCAAGCATTTGAGGGTGGTAGGGGGTCTGTGGGGTATGTTGCATATAATAATGTAGGTACATATAAATAACAGAAAACAGAAGAAGACAAAAAGTTAACAGTTCACTTAAAAGAGAACTGCATACAATATGTAAACTGAATCATAAACAATACCAAAAGCAACAACAAAAGCATGCGAAAAGAGTCTAAAAGGTGATAGAGTTGGCACGCGACACAGCGTTGTTCCTGGGAAGCAAAATGTTGGGGCCATTTCAACTTTTTTGGGGCCACTTCGTTTTTCCATATTCGATAAAATAATTAAATAATAAAACAGAAGATATTATTTTATTTGTATTTTTGCATTTTATTCCATTTTTTCAAATAACTTAAAATCTATGTTAGACTTTTTTTTATCAATTCTGGAGGCGGAATAAAATTACCACAAGTTTTATTTTTCAGAAACCCCTTAAAGCTCATAAGCGAATTTAGAACTTCATAGCTAAGTCTATTGCGATTTTCGGTTTTAATATTAGGTGTGTTTTATTCACTGCTTCATAGCTAGCGCAGCAAAATTTCCCTCGACAAACAACAACAATTTGATTGCTGGAGAAAAAGAAGCCAGTAAAAAAAGTGACAGTTGTGCTGGTGATAGAACTTTAAATTATTGAAATTAAAATGGCGCTATGCATTACATTTTAGAATTAAACATATGTACATACAGTTTTGACAATAGATTTTGATATTTTCTATAATAATGGGCAACATTGAAATATGAATTGAAATTGAAATTGACATATGGAGTGAGTTTGATCGTTTTATTCGCACTTATATGCTGCGCTGGCTATGCAGCAATGAATAAAACACACCTATTATTAAGAGCTGAAAAAACACGTTCTGCACAGGCTGTAACGAATTTGATTCTGAAAAAGTGAAGAACTTAAATATGAGACAGAGAAAAAGAGAAAGACAGCCGGTATGTGCTACTGTCAGTCGATGTGATGTGTTGAATTTTTCAATGAATGCGTTCAGCCAAATTAGCATAAATATGAGAGTAAATATCGACTACTTGGATATTATCGATCTCTAAAATAAAATTTTGTTTTTCAATGCTGTGCAAAATGGGTTGCTTTATTTTGAAAATTTTACAATTTTGGGGCCATTTTGTGATGGCCCGGGGCACCGGGCCAAAATAAGAATCTTGGGGCCAAATGGCCCAATTGGGCACTTTAGCACAACGCTGATGGGACAGCCAAATTGTAGTCGTAACATTAATCAATCAAGAGGCAACATTCATAGATAATGTAATGAGATGACTAAGCTTTTATTCTCAATAAAGCGTTTGAAGGATTCGCATTAAATTAAAAAACTAAAATGAGAGAATTTATTTGCAAGAAAATGTTCAAGATCAGCTACGAAGGAAGATGTTTTACATCTACACACTTTATTATATACATCTGATCCGCATATATCTAGTCTGGGAAAACTGTTGCCAAAATATTCTCCGCGAACCGACTTTAAACTTTTACTTGGAATATTGGAAAACGTCTTCTCAATATTACACAAGTCAACACGAAACGATTTATTGATAAATTGATTGTATCAATAACAAAAATATAATAAAAGAGAACACGATCCCGACGTACACGTGAAGTTGAATATGAATTAGATATGACTTATGAGTTAGTTGATGTGTCAAATGCCAAGTCCGCGAGGTTCAGCAACAACAACACGTCCAGTGCTGTCTCCCGCTGCTCAGTCTAAGGGGTGGGTTCAGTTTGATATGCCTTTTTAATCCGATCCGATTAAAGAGGGATATCAAAAGGAAATAAAAATGATATTGAATTTATTCAATGAAATTAAAAAGAAAGTTAGTACGGGAGCGTACTGACTTCCGACAATGGGCGCCAGGAATTTTATTTCGTACTGGATTAGTTAAAATTCCAAAAACTAATTTTTTTTTGTCTGTAAGAGAAATAACCAATTGTAGCGAACGAACAGGAGAAGAAAAAAAAAAACAAAAACAATTTCGTATTACTTTTAAATTTATTTGGGAAACCTTGGGATAATTAAATCCCTGGATTAAAACTCAAAATTTTTTCAAACAAACGGAAAATACAAAAAGTGATTTTGTGGTTAACGGAGGACCGTTTAACCGAAAATTAAAATATGTAAAAAAAAACCAAAAAATGAAAATGGGCCGTTACCGATTTTAACACCGAAGAAAAAAAACTAACACCGCGAGTTATTAATTTACTTAATATTTTAAACAAAATTAAATTGAATTAAAAAATAAACCCGCTATATATATATACATATATATGAGTATATCTTTATATATATATATATATATATAAAAAAGGTAAATCTATCGGAGAAACAAAAAAACTCTACTTATCTTTCCTATTACTCCTCGCCTGGTCTACTTATTTTTCCTGTTTCTTCCACCTCGATTCCTTTATTTCCTTTATTACCATTCGTTTTCGTGATTGTCGGTCACGGTATCACGGCTTCCTGGAAGCTTTGTCGCTCCCGAGAAAACCACCGTTGTTGACTTCTCAACGAAACTTCGCTCTCACGCACACATTCATTAGATTCAGCAAGTTATTGGAGGTCTTCCAAAACTTGCCGAATCTTAATGGTCGAGTTCAGACCCTTTCCCAGCTATTCATCGAGAAATTTCAAAAAGGATAGAAAAAAACGAGAAAAAGTGTTTTCTGGGCCTTCTCCCAGTTACCGAAAAAAATCTAACCGCGTGGAATTCGAAACGCAAGGAAATCATTCAATATTATATCTCTGTCAAAGATCAAAGACGTATTTCTTCTAACTTGAAATCCTCTCCGACGGATTCATTTATTATAGTAAGTAACAACTCGCTAACGACCCATTTGTACAAATATATATATAACTAGCCGCCCGTGCTCGCGTTGCTAACTACGAATATTTTTTTTTTTTTAATTGTGAATCTAAACCATTCTCAGATCCCCTTGAACACACACAAAAAATTTCATCAAAATCGGTCCAGTCGTTTAAGAGAAGTTCAGTGACATACACACTCACAGAAGAATTATATATATTAAGATTTACGTTAGTTTTAAATGTCATCAAATTTTACGTTGGTGTGAATATAATTCACTCGTCTTTGGGCGTGGGACAATATCTTCATGCCGTCTCCTTGTTCGCAATCATTTCGTCGACGCACTGTCTTACGAACTTTTGTGGACCGACCGTCACACAAGTTAAAAAGTGCTCTCGTGTGAACCCTCGTCACATTTTTTTTCCGTACAACCTGAAAGTGGCATTTCGAAAGTATTAGAAGAGCAGGTCTCTGGCTGATGGACCAGGCTTGCACTGAACTCTTCTACTACTTTCGAGCAGCGCTAAATGAGTATTATTAGTGGGAGAGATCAAATGGCAGATAAGACTTGCTGTGGCCAATTTTACCGCAACAAAACCAAGAACAAAAAATGATACCAAAGCATTGTTTGACGAGGCTAGAGAACTTTTAAACATACATTAATATCGACACATAACCTAGTAATAAGATACTTTTGAATTACGTTTTTTTTTTTGTCTTAAGGGTGAAACACTTTTATATATCAAAAAGGGGCGTGGCAGTTCACGGGTTTTACTAAAAAATAATACTTTTCATAAATTAATTTCTACACATAAAACTTAATCAAAAAAGAATCCTGCTTTTAATGTACTTTAAGCTGAAAATTAAAAAAACGGGGGCGTGAAAGTGGGCGGGAAAGTGGGCAGAAAAGATATGCATCTGATGTCTTGAGTTTAAAAAACCTCAAACAAAAATGTTCGGCTCCCTGGTCACTAAAAATAAAAAAAATAACAAAAATAAAAAAAATATGGGCGTGGTAGTAGGTGGATTTCAAAAAAACTACTTTCAGATGTTTTTACCGGTAAAAGAAAAAAACTGTAAAAATTTCATCCAAATTGTTGCAACGATTCTTGCTCCAATAAATTTTGACCATATAAATTAAACAAAATCTACAAATTTGTTATTTTATTTTATTTAAAAAAAAGAAAATAATTTATTTCTATATAAAACGTTTTAATATTTTAAGTTCTTGGTTATACAGGTATAAGTGTGCAAAATTTCAAAAAAAATATTGAGAAACGAAAAAGTTATGGATTTTTGAGATGGTTTGCACCATTTGGTCCCATAGTGCGACGTCTTACGACAATTATTGTTTAAACCAATTGCAAAGTAAAAAATTAGTTTTAATGGATAGTTTTGGTATGGTAGTGCTGGGTTTTATGAAAAAATGCTTTTTTATGGACTTTTGTATTTTCATGACATTTTTTTGACTTGACTGTCAAGTTAGCATTACCAGGGGTCAGTTTTTAAAAATATTACCGTTCGTAGCCGCAGGCTTACCGCGATAAAATTTTTGGCCTTACAGCATATTTACGACAAATTTACGACAATTATTAACACCGTCCATTTTCATTTTTGCATTCATTTTACCCTATTTTAAAGGGTGGTAGTGCTTACTTGACTGTCAAGTTAGCATTACCAGGGGTTATTTTTAAAAAAAAATTGCGCTAGAAAATTTTCGATCTTAAAACATATTTACGACAAATTTACGACAATTATTGACACTTGCCTTTTTTCTTTTTCGAGTTCATTTTATCTCATTTTGAGGGATGGTATAGTGCTAACTTGACTGTCAAGTTAGCATTAGCAGGGGTTATTTTAAAAAAAAACAAGCGCGACAAATTTTTTCGTTTCACTACAAATTTACGACAAATTCACGACAATTAATCCAATTATTACATTTTTAAAATTTTGAGGTGGTAGTGCTAACTTGACGGACATCTTTTCTCGTGGATTTCCGTATAGCTTTCGATTCAATCCCCCAAAGCTTTGAAAACATGAAACTTCAAGGAAAATTATAACTATCAACAGAGCCAGGTTCGAGGAAAATTTTGCGAGTGTATGGTAAATTCCTGTGATGTTCACAGGAATTAAAAATGACATGCATGTTGATAAAAAACAGACTGGAACTAAACTGTAAACCCTGTAAATTAACGCCAGTGGCAGGTATTCCAGAATGGAAAAGTGGATTCCTGATGATGAATAAATAGAAATTGTCAAAGAAAGTTTTTAGGATTCTGGATTACTTCAAACCTGAACGTAAAATAAAAACTAAAATTTCAAATTATATGAAACTAGATGTGCTATCTGTTCCGTATAAAGCGCTTGCATCAACAAGAATAACGTGTCTCATACAGCGTAAAACAAGTTCGTAGAGTTTGAATGTCTACACTCTTTTATGGAGGTAAAGAATGTCAGTACGTTTCTTGGTTGTTCACTGAATTAGCTATTTACTTTCTCTAGAAAGAGGATAGTTCCGTTTCTTTTGGGATATCCTGAAAGTTCATTTCGACTAGTTCGATGGGTCTTAACAGAATTCTAAAAGTGGTATTCTCGCAAATGATAAATTCTGGTGGAACTTTTTACTTTTGTAAACGAGTGGGGAAAACTTGCTGCTGAGTGTTGAACAACTTTAACGTTATCAGTAATTGAAATCCTTAAATAAATTAAGCTGAAATTGAAAAACCTTCCCCAGAAAATGATAAATTTTACTTATAATACGTTTATTAAGGAACCCGAATCGTTGCAATTCCGAACTTACTACGGCAAATTGAACGACTTTTTAAACAACAACACTTCCTTTTTGGATCACAGCTCTTCAGAAAAAATCAACACAACATTTTAAATAAGAGTGGAACTTTAGGCATTTAAATTTTACACTCACACTAATCTGAACTGCTATTGCTGTACGATGTATGCAACCTTAAAGTGAAAGAAGATATGCTTCGGTTTCTTGGAATATGTCGAATTTTAAGGAAGTTTCGTAGGCGTTACTTTGGCTTAGAAGTTCTGGATCTAACCAGAAGTAATAAAAAATTTGATCAGAGAACGAGGTTGGGACCTGTTAACGACAATATTGTAAATGCTTTCCTTACAGAAACTCTATTGTGCAAGAAAAATTTTTAAAATCTGCATATACATTATTACTCGTATATGTTCCAAGAACCCGATATTATTTATTAGTATATATTGTAGATAGAATTTTCTTCTAATCTACCTAAAAATAATGCAAATGTCACTCTGATAGTTTACTTTAAAAAAAAATAGAATTAATATTATATATATTTTTTGAAGTCAATAAACTAAACTAAACTTTACTACATATATGTAAACTTTACCCTACATCTCGAGTTGAAAATGAATTAAGATATATCTTTTCTTGGAATATAGCTAAATATATGTTTATGTCTGAAAGCTATCGAATCTCAAAATGTCATTGTAAAAGAGAATAAGTAGTATAGTTAGTTCTGCCTTTATCTTGTCAAAACAACCTATAAGAATTTAATTAATTCATGTCCTTAACCATATTAGTTCGTTATTATTAAAGCTTCAAAATATAGCCGTAATTTGCTTTTAGGGCTTGTCTCCATTTCCTTTTGAATTTAAAACAAACATCGGACTCACAAGCCACCTCATTACATACCACCTATTTACTCAAACACACAATTTGCGGTATGCGCCTGTCCCACATCCTTTATCGTGATGACATGGAAATCCTTTTTCTGCTTTGTTTACATTCATCCCTTTTAGATTTCTCCTTGATGATGCTGCAATGCTGTTGTTGGTTGCTGTCCTCTGTAAGCAAGCTTTGTAAATAATTAATTTTTCTTATTATGAAATTTTTTTTTTAATATTTTACAGCAGCATAGATACGAGTATTTTTCTTTCTTGTAACGAAAGTTTTTTTATTTTTTTGATTTGTATTTTTCTTACGTTTCTCTTTTGAAAATGTAAATAAAAAAAAATCAATTCAATTTAATTAAAGAAAATGAATGAAGAAAAAATGTTGATTACTTCTACCCTGTGAGATACCTGTAGAGACGAGCTTCTGATAAGCAAAAATTTATCTGCGAATGCAAAATAAACAAAAGCCCGGAACTACAGGGTAGGTCACGGGAGCGCTTTAACGATGTCATAGATTTTTCAAAAAAAAAAATTATATTTATATTAAAATAACGTGAATAATTATAATTCTAAGAGGAATTTATTTATTTCCTGGGTTAGCTCTAAAGATAAAAATATTTTTTATTATTTTGAGATTCATTTTAAGTTTCACAGTGCTTAAATGTTAAGGATAATTTTAAGCAAATTACAAGCATAGCATCCCAAGCTGCATCGCAAATTTTCTTAGGAATTTCCTATACATTTGCATACAATTATTTTAAAATACTTACAAGTCATTTTAACAAACATTACAATTCGACCTCACAGATTGTTTTTGACATTTAAGAAAAAAAAAAAAAATATAAGACAATTCCATTTGTGTGAGTTTATGATGTTAAATCAGTGTACTCGGTGAAGTATCCCTATGTTATGTTGTACAGTGCGAAATATAAAACACATGTTGTCATTTAAAGTTGTTTAAAAAGGCCGTCGTCTGTCCAATTTTAGGTAAAAGTGCATGCGAGAAATTTATTAAAGTTGATACTGCGCGTAGAAGAACTGAAAATTGTCGAAAATATGTTCGAAGGGCTAGGTTGCACTAAAAAATTTGCTCCTTCAATGAGTTTAAGTTGTCTCTGTCGAAAACACCACTTTTAAAATATTATGATCCTAATCTTCCAAAGCTTTAAGTAGATGCCAATCAGTCTAGTGCAGGTGCTGTATTACTACAAGATAACCAGCCAGTGGCGTTAGCTCCTCAGATCGAAGAAGAAGAAAAGTAACCATTAGTCTCTGGAAACTATTTTCAAGAAGCCCATATACACCACGCTCCTATGCGTTTACAATAAATTATGCTCCAAGTTCTTCAGTATCAGCCAAGGGTGGTTTATTTAAAAGGCAAAAATATACCTGTCGCAGATACACTCAGCCGAGACTGTCACAACCCAAAAAATACAGAAAAAAATGACGAGCTAGAGGTGCACGAAATTCTACAATTAACAGGTATAACAAAAAAAAAAAAAAAAAACGACTCCAAGAAGCTACAAAGAACGATAAAAATTTTAAAAATGGTTTACAATACGTTAATTCTAAGTGGCCTGAAACAATTCAACACGTTTCGAACGAAATTAAAAATTATTTGACATTTCGAAAATCGCTCAGCAGCAATGAAGGTCTACTCTTCAAAGGATCCGAGGTCATTGTTCCAGATGACATAAAGAATGAGATGATTCGCAAAGTCCACCAAGGCCTTTGAATCCTGCAGTATTTGTCAAAGCCAACAACGTTCTCAGCCGAAAGAACCAATTATCATCAAAAAGATTCCTGAGCTGCCCTGGGAGATAATTGCAGTAGAATATTTAATTTTAAAACTAATAAATATCTTCTCGTTGCAGGTAGCTATTCCGCTTACTTTGATTTTTGTTAAAGTGACACAAAGGCCAGTCAGACGTTTATCTTGCGCTTCTCAACTACCGCAACACACCTCGAAGCAACGATTTGCTATCGCCCAATTAATAGGTTGATGAGCCTAAGAACTAGAACAACAATACCATCCAGCAAACAATCGCTTAAACCTAAGGTTGTACAAAACGTTCAACACAAACTCATTGAAGCACGGAACAGAAAAACAATCTAATCGAAACGGATCTCTGGAACTGTTGTAAAACATGTACATATATTGTACAAACGGACAATGGATCAATCTATCGTAGAAACAGCAGTCATTTGCATAAGAGCCAACATCGTTCCAAAAAAAGATATCATGATCGATCCAACAGCTGATAAGACAACAGCAACGACAAGTTCTGCAAGTGATGTTGAACCAACCAACCAACGAACACCTTAGGGTGTATGCCTTATGTCACCAGGTCTGGAAGAACAGTGAAAGCGGTTGTAAGATACAATCCATGTAACTAAATTTGTTTTCTTTGGAACATTTTTTTTTATAAAACTTAAATTTTATATTAATTTTTTTTGTTAATCTTTATATTTTTATTTTTTATTTTAGAAAATCTTACATATTATGTAAGTATTCTTAATGAAAGAAATCTACACAGGACTTTTTGTTTAATATACTGTGCTGACTATTAAGAAATGATCCGTATAGTTTGTGAGTTGAGTAAAGACTGACTTTATTTAAAAGAACATAATGTTTGTGTTGTAAACTGTTATACAGTATTACAAATACTCTAACATCTTCAATTTTCTAATATTTATAAAATTAATAGCTAATTATAATATATGTTTAATCTGAATTAAGTATGGTGTAATATCAAGTTTTAAACTAGTTTTTCGTTATTGATAGTATATGTAATTCATTTTAGAATTCAATATAATTAATTAAATATGTAACAATATTATAATAAAACATTAAAATAAAAACAAATGTATTTTTAGTTTTCATATGTCAGCCGGTTAGGTTGCCGAAGTTTTCTTCCAAATCTAGAAGTAGCAATTTTGTTATTCTTTGAATCAAAAACTAGATTTTGATTATTGTTATTACTATCACTACCTTCCGGGCTCAAAGCTGAACTATCACTCGATGGACTACTTTCGTATACTTTGTTGCGCGTCTTGGATGGTTTTCTTAATTGTTGTCTGTTACGTCGATATATTTGATTGTATTTATCTTGAATTAAATACGATCTAGGCTCAGAGCACTTTTCTAAAACAACACCTGGGTACCAAACTGATTTGGGGAATTTCTGGTAATAAACATTTTCACCGTCTTTCAAATCTTTCAGAGGTTTTGTTGAGCGGTTATAATATGTTTTCATAGTTTCATAATTGTTTTTAAAAGCCAAATTAATCTTTTGTTCATCGACTTGTATTGGCTTTAAATTTTCAATATGGGTTGGAATTTTGGTTTTAAGTTTTCGATTCATCAGTAATTCTGCGGGTGAATATGATGTAAAGTTTGGAGTAGCCCTATAATTTAACAATGCTATATACGGATCAGAACCGCTTTCAAAGCTCTTCTTTAACAATCGTTTTACGGTTTGAACTGATCTTTCAGCGAGACCATTTGATCTGGGTGTGTAGGGACTACTTGTCTTATGCTCAATATTCCAATTTTTACAAAAAGAATTGAATTCTGATGATGAAAAAGGTGGTCCATTATCACTTACAATGATTTTCGGAATACCATGTCTAGAAAGTATAGACTTAAGTTCAACTATTATTATTTTACTTGAGTAGCCAGATCTTAAAAGAGCAATCTCTATAAACTTTGAGTAATAATCCACAACAAGCATGTACATTTTCTTTTCAAATTCAAAAAGATCTATTCCAATCTTATGCCACGGAAAGGGTATTATCTCATGAGGCATTAACGGTTCCTTGGGATTAGAAACTCTATATTTTAAACAAATTTCGCAATTATCTACTAAATTTTTTATTTCTGCACTCATGTTGGGCCAATAAACTAATGATTTTGCTAGACTCATACATTTTGTAAAGCCCATATGCCCTTCATGTATGAGTCCCAACGTCTCCGCACGCATTGATTCAGGAATAACAATCCGATTGTTCATAAATACTATACCATTATTTACATTAATTTCATTCTTAATTTTATAATAGGGCGTAACTAAGCAATCTACTTTCTTTTTGACGTCTGGCCACCCATCTCTGTAATATTGCTCTAGCTTAAGTAAAGTTTTGTCTAATTTTGTTTCTTCTCGAATTTGATTTACTTTTTCTTCACTAATAGGCAATAATGAGGTAATAAGATTGCAATGTATTTCGGTTTCCTGATCAAATTGTGGTAATGCTTTTGTTTTTAAGGCTGCTCGTGACAAAGTGTCAGCAATAACCATCTCTTTTCCAGGCTTATAAGAAACTTTTAAATTATACGCTTGTAATTTGAGCATCATCCTTTGCAGGCGCAAAGGCACCTGGTATAGAGGCTTTTCAAATAATGGTATAAGTGGTTTATGGTCTGTTTCCACCAAAACTTCCCTTCCAAAAAGATATTTGTGAAAACGAGTACAACCAAAGAGAATGGCAAATAATTCTTTTTCAATTTGCGCATAATTTTGTTGGCTAATGGTTAAAGTGGCTGATGCATACGCAATTGGCTTATTGTCCTGCTGTATGACACCCCCAACTGCGGATTTTGACGCATCGACAGAAAGCTTGATTGCTTTTGTATAATCAAAATAAGCTAGAACAGGTGTTTTTGAAATCATTTCTTTAAGATTTAGGAACTCATTTTCATGCCTATCGTCCCAATGCCATTCAACTTCCTTTTTTAATAATTGTCTTAGGTTTTCATTATTGATTGCTAGCTCTTTAATAAATGAACCCAAATAATTCACCATTCCTAAGAATCGTTGAAGTTCTTTGACAGAGTTAGGACGTGGCATTCCCATTATAGCTTCAATTTTACTTTTATCAGGACGGATTCCATGTGCATTAAAAACGTGACCTATATATTTGATTTCTTTTACTGCTATACAAGATTTCGTTTTATTAAATTTAAGTCCGATTTCTTGAGCTTTTTCTAGAACCATTTTTAAATTTTTATCATGTTCTTCTTTCGAAGCACCATAAATTAAAAAGTCATCTATGTAAATAATAACATTTGGAATATGCGAAAAATATTTTATCATTTCGCCATGAAAAATTTCGGGAGCCGCATTGACTCCAAAGGGTAATCTCTTAAACCTATACCTACCAAATGGCGTGTTAAACGTACAAAGCTTTGAAGATTCTTTTTCCAAAGGAATCATCCAGAAGCCACTATTGGCATCTAAACTACTAAAATATTTTGCATTGGACAACCGAGATTTTACTTCATCAATATCTGTAAAAGGAAAATGAGGACGCATTATTACCTTATTCAAGTGCCTTGGGTCCAAACAAACTCGAAGACTTCCATTAGTTTTTCTCACTAAAACAATTGAGTTAACCCACTGTGTTGGTTGATTTTCTTTAATTATCACGCCAAGCTTTTCCATACGGAGTAGTTCTGCCTTGAGCTCGTTTTTTAAATCGAATGGTATTTTTCGTGGAGGCTCTACAACCGGTGAAACATTTTCTTTTAACAATAAACTACACTTGCTTTTTAAACAACCCAACCCATTAAAAACCTCTTTATACTGTTCTAAAATTGTTTCTTCTGAACCTTTTATTCCTTGATATTTAGCACCATTCACAATATTTATATTTTTAGTACAAACTAAATTCAATTTTATAGACGAATCTAAACCAATTACAGTTTTGCAGTTCATATCAAGTATATAAAAATCAAGACAAATATCATTGTTTCCAAAATTACACATCAATTTACATATTCCAATAACTTTAAGTTTTTCTCCTGAAAATGTTAACAGATTAATATTAGTTCTTTTAATTAATTTTTTATCCAAATTTAACATTTCAAATTTTATAATTGACATTATATTGCCTTCGGCACCTGTATCAATTTGTGCTACTACAATTTTGTTATTTATTTTTATTTGTACATTCCACGTATTCGTTCTACTGCATGCTGTAGATGTAGTTATTTTTCCAATAAAAAGGTCTTCTTCTTCAGATGATAATGATAATGAAGATGCTTCTTCTGCTTCTATGTTTCCGACTCTTTTTCTCATCTTATTTGTCATACACATTTTTGCAAAGTGATTTTTTCCTTTACACTGATGACATGTTGCTCCCCACGCTGAACATTTCCCATAATGCCGTTCACCGCACCTTCCACATATATAATTAGGTTTTTGATTTTTATTAGACATAGACGCACTTCTTGAATAGTTTGACTCTTGCTGAATTTAGCTTTTAGGTCGACCATAATAACTATTGTTGTCTCTTGTTTTGTGGTTGCTTGAGTTCTGTTGTCTCCCCTTTTCTCGAATACTGCCAACGAATTCATTTTTGATGCTCTCACTGTTCTCTTCAGCATTATTCCCCTGGATGAACTCGTTTGATTGTTGCTTTGCGATTTTCAACGATTTAGCCATTTGCATAATTTCATCGAGATTTTTCGTAGATTCATTTAACAGTTTTTCGCGGATAAATTGATGGCTTTGATTTAATCCGCATATGAATAAGTCTCTGACCAATTCATCCTTGAGTTCACCAAATGTACAGGTTTTGCTTAAATTTTTAAGTGCCGTTAAGAATTCATCAATTGACTCTGTTGAGTTCTGACGTCGTGAAAAAAAATTAAACCGTTCCATTATTATATTACACTTAGGCAAGAAATATGTGTCAAACTTTCTTATTAAATCTTCATGCTTTATTTTTTCCTCATTCACATCGAAAGAATCAAAGATTTCAAAAGAATCTGTTCCAATATGATGGAGCAGAAGTGAGTTCTTTCTAAAATCTGTTGCATCCAAAAGATCACTCGCAGCAAGAAATATTTTAAATTGTTTTTTCCAAATTTTCCACGCCGATGCCAAATTTGTGGATTTTAAGTCGAGTGCACGCAAAGAACCACTGTCCACACCGATATTATTATTGATAATATTAACTTTATCTTCCGACATTGTATTTTTTTTTTTTTTTTTTAAATATTCACATCTGACACCATATTAAGAAATGATCCGTATAGTTTGTGAGTTGAGTAAAGACTGACTTTATTTAAAAGAACATAATGTTTGTGTTGTAAACTGTTATACAGTATTACAAATACTCTAACACTGACAGTTTTCGGATCTGCCATTTTTTTATTCGTAAATTAAAGAAAAATATTAAGACCTCAAGACCATTTACATTTGATAAGCAATTTCCAAAAAAAAAAAACAATTAACGTAAATTGCTTACACTTATTTCTATCCATAATGTCCCTACCTTCAGACAAGAATCTTCTGGATATCGAAATCGATGCAGCAATTGTCAACTTTGAACATGCCGTATCTGATGCCCTGGACAAGCAAAAACAGTGTAAAACGTCAAAAGATAGGTAGCAGCACCTTCCCGAGTACGTTCAAAATCTGTATGCTCACATACAACGTCTAAAAAAACGTCTCCAGCGGATCCATCAAACTGAACTGAATAGAACAAACAGAAACTACCAGATATTTTGGAATAAGCTACAGCAAGTCAACATCATGTTCCGGAACTCCATTCAATACCACAATAATATCCAATACCAGAAAAGATTACAAGCAATCAAGCCAGGACCAGATGCTTTCAAAAATATCAATAGGATCATTGGAAAACAGCCACAAATTCCGGAAATCATCATCAGCAATGATACTGAACCTACCTCGGTGGAAGCGTTCGCCGACTACTTCGAAGGAAACTTCACACCGAGCCCACCTACTGACCCAACTTTCTTACAAGAAGTTGAAGCAACAGTTCAACAAACACTGCAACCATATTCGGATAAAATAAATTTTAATATTATCAATCCAGCAAATGATCCCACCGTTAGTCCACATTTATGCAACCTAGAGGAGTTTGTAGAAATCATCGGCAATTCTAAGCCAAAAAAGTCTGCTGGACCAGATGGTGTCTCCTACTACATCCTGAAAAGGCTGCCACAGACGGTAATGATTTTCTTCACAATCATTTTAAACAACTGCATCAACAACTGTTACTTCCCCCAGAAGTGGAAAATAGCGAAGATTGTGCCAATTCCGAAGAAAGGTGCTTCCAACTTAATTTCCAACTACAGGCCAATATCACTTCTAACCAACATCAGCAAATTACTGGAAGAATTTATCTTACGAAGACTGAAGAAATTATGCTGTGAAAATTCAATCATCCCTGACATGCAATTCGGCTTTCACGAAAAACACTCAACCTTGCATCCACTGCTAAAATTCCAACACGATATCACCACAGCCCTCAACAGTAATCGTGTCACCGTCGGATGCTTTCTGGATGTCGAGAAAGCATTCGATGACTTCAGACCAACCTTCACCAATTGGATGAGATCACTATGCTGATGACTCGCTCACCTACGCCACATCAATGTCTGGTTTTCCATCTCGAAGACAGCTATGAAGGAACTTCAACTATTCGAAAGGAAGATACTGAGGATCTGCTTCGACCGTCAACGACAGAAACACTACAGGAACGAGCGTCTCTACAGAGCAGCGAATTTAATCCCACTGGACAAATATCTAGTTCATTCAACTAAGAAACTAATGGGGAACATCATCGACCACCCGAATCAGCTTATGAGAAGGATGACCACAGAACAAAGACATCCCGAGCCGAGGTACGGAGGTGTGATGGAAACTCTGGATGACAACGTAATCATGGACCAGGACGAAGTAGTCTCGTTCTACGCTGACATTGGGTCAGTCTACCACCGCGGCTAAAACGCCATCCCTGCCCACATACCACAAAAATCACCACTGACAACCAGGAATGAACACCCTGAGGACAATACAGTCAACCGACCTTTTAAATTTAATTTTTTTCGTCCTGTAAATTTTATATAAAAATAATTAAACTTAAATCACTGTATATAGTTAGGCCCCCTATGAGCCAACAAATGTAAATTTTCATACATATGTAGTATCTTATTAGTTGTAAGCCAAATTGTAAATAGTATGTTCAATAAAATAAAATTGAATTGAATTGAAATCGAATTGATTTCTATCCATACAGAAAATTTATTGGAATAATTCAAATATTTTCTTCTTAAATTATCTCTTCCTTATATATCAATTTATTAATCTTTTTTTTTATTCATTAAATTTTAAAACACTTTCCTATACTCGTATGTGGCTCATAAGATTTATGATAAAACATAAAAACTTTTCTGTTTATACAACTTTAATTTAACGTATTGCAGATAATCAAATTTTGCACCCAAAAGCCCATTGGCTTGATATACATAAATATACTCATCCCGAAGGGCGCAGCAGCTGTGTTCAAGTTCGCAGTGCATTCTACCGTAGGCCATTAAAACGATTTATGAGCTCTCCGAAGAAAATTTTCAGTAGAATTGAACTTAAATACATATTTACGTTCGAATTTATGAACATTTCTATATAGGAAGGAAACAACATTTGTAGCAGTTGTTTTGGGTCTTGTTAATCCGCCTGTTTCGACCACAAATTCACCATCACTATGCCAAATACATGTATCGCGAATTTCCGCCAAGCGCAAATACAACTGTTTAGCTAAATTTATGTTTGTTTTCGCCAAGGGAAATTCGGTTTTTCCCTCGATGGTTCCAAAACATTTGTCCTTCAAAAAAGCCATAGGTACCCCCATTTGAGCATGCTAAAAATTCTTGTTTACTTCAATACTAAGTTTACGTATTGGTTTTGTTGGCTTCAATTGAAACATCGTTTTTTGTCTAAATTTATGTTGCTAGTCTGTGTGCGACAGAAACATGAAAAGAGCCTAATTATGAATTTTGTAAGGAAACATTACTCTTGTCAAATTTGAATAAAATTAAACCGTCCAACTGTGTTGTGTTTTCTAATGTCAAATTTATCCGTATAATAAATTATTGACCAATTAATATACGGTCTCTGGGCTCATATACAAATCGGTGCGACATACAAAAATCTCACTGAAACATTTTTCCTGAATTGTTTGTTACTTCTTTTAAAAGGAAATGATTTACGATTTACTCTTGACAGGATTTAAAGGTGTTTCTTCGCGTACCTATACTGGTATTGAAACGTTTGAATCCTAGATAATGTATGCATGTGTTAGAGGGATGAAAACTATGAGTGTGTGTATGTGTGTGTGCAGGGGAATTATCACAAGGACTGAAAAAGGTTCACTGGAGAAATTCGTTTAAAGGGGAAAGAGAAAGTTAAATACCTAAAACACAGGAATAAGATGGGAAAAACACCAACAAAATGGGAATACAATGTTATCTCTGTCAATGGCTTTTTTCCTTACCGAACTACAAAGGAAATTACATTCTAAAAAGAACGGAATCGTTATACATAAATATCAACGGCAAGTCATTATTAATGTATTTATCTACAAATACATTATCGGTTGTCACATGTGCATTCTATTGAAAACAATAAATATGAGATGATAAAGTGCGTGTCATATGTCAACTATAGCGATAAATTAATTATGTTCAATAAATATACTCGAATAATCAGTTTTGATTGTCAGCATTGGCGTTGCCAGACGTCCCGGTTTACCCGGGACATCCCGGATTTCAGACATAAATTCATCTGTCCCGCCGGAGCAGCTTTTTTCCCGGATTGTGACTTAAACTCACAAAATAATGCCTAATGTACCTTAATATCTTTTCTAGATAAGGAACAATCGTTGCATTGTGATTTAACCTTAAGAAATCGCTTTTAAAATTTCAATCAAACAAGCATAACTTAACGAAAAATGTATTTTTGCAAACTGACATCTGTCATTAAAATTGACAAATGACGAAAAAGTCATTTAATTAGTAATTAATAAAAGAATGTATTTATTTGTCCCGGGCAATATGTTGAAATCCCGGAATTTTTCATTATTTTACATATTTGTCCCGCTGAGGTGTAAGAAAAATCTGGCAACTCTAGTCAGCATTGAGAATTTAATAAGGAATGAAGGAGGGAATAAGATTTTTACTTAAATTTATTTATTTCAACAGCAAATTTATACTTCTATTTTGGCCACTAAAAATTAATTAAATGTTGGAACTTTATTTACACAAAGCGTGAAATTGTCGGTTTTCCAAAAAGTACGCAGTTCGATATCATTATCAAAATCTTATTAAATATGTAGTTGAAATGTTTGCTAATTTTTTTTGAATTATTTAAAGTGTTTGCTTCTAACTTGCAAGCAGGTTTTCAATAAAATAAGTCCAATTACATTGTTGTAACATTCTTTGTAAAATTTATGAGTTTGCTGTAGCAATAAATGAATTAAAATATAATTTTTAAATACAGAAGCTCCTAGAACATCAAAATTTTTCAACAAATATTTTTTAATGTCTGATAAAAATAAAAATGTAATTTTTTCTTGTAAACTTAGTATGAAGAAACAATATATATTTTTTGTATCAAAGTGGTCATTTAACAGTTTTTTTTTAACAATTTCTAGAAATGGAAATAATATTCTTTTATTCAAAATATCGGTAGGTAACTACCGCACAAATATTAAATAATTCTAAAATAAATAAAGTAGACATTGAACAAGTTGAACAAAGAATTTTAAAAATAAATGGCGCAAAATTCTAGTTGAATTAGTACGATGTTAAAGGTGTTTTAGTATGAAACTTGGTTAAAATGACGATTTTGCCAATTTTAGTAGAATAATTTGTGTACTCTTTTATTAAAGTTAAAGTCATCGAAAACCTATTTTAGTTTTTTACTATCGTGCTTACTTCATATGACTCTTTGAAATTTACAAACGTCAAAAATGATCTGTTTTTTGAATGAACTGTCATTACTTTAGGTGTTTTCAGAAGCAATTTATTAAAAAAATAGCCTTAGCATGATATTTGTTAGAAAATGTTTAAAACTAAGAAAGTGTTAGTAATCTACTTAAAAGTTAGCAAATTGTTAAAAAGTATCATACTTTCACTTTAATACTTAGTTGTTTAAAATTTTCCGCCAATGTTATTTAAAACAATTTTCATAAGCATTAAATAAATTGTTTAAGATCTTTCAGTAGATAGTGATAGATAAAAACAGAATGCCATATGATTTCTAAAGCAAATTTGAATTTATGCTATCATAAGTCGTTGAAGCGATTTCTTAAAAACAAACTTCTATATACAAAATTTTTGAAATAATTTTAAGAAGAAATTTCGGAGCACTAAGCTTGAGTTATTATTAATTGCAAGGAAAAAGTTTTATCAAAATTCAAGACGGCGTTTTCGATAAAAATACGATTTTCGAAAACGATTTTTTAACATTTCTATTTTTCTATGGTATATATCGTTATGTTTACTTAATATAATTTTTTTTTCTCACATCTTGTAGATTGTAGTTTAAAAATTTGACTTTATTTATAAGATCCAAAAAAAAAAAAAAATTTTTTAAATGTGAATTCACAATACTATCCAAACTCTTGTGGAGCTTTAGCACAACAAAAGTGATCAAAATCGGTTTAACCGTTTTAAAGAAATTTGGCCGAGCCGTTTAAGCTGTAGTTAGTCACATATAGACAGACACGCAGACAGACAGAATTGACCCACTTTGTTCGTCTTCTTCGCTTTCAATGTAATGTCAACTTTGATCAAAATCTCCAGTTCGATTTTTTCAATGGCTAATACAACTTCTTTAGTATTTGGAACTAAAAACAGAATGCTAAACAAATATAAATTTATGAAAGAACAGTTAAACACTTTAAAGAAAAAAAATTGGTAAGCCAGTTTTAAATTTTTATTATTGTAAAGATAAGATCTTAACATAAATCATTGATTCATTTCTGGGATATCACAAAACATTTTGTTAAAATTAAAAAAAAAAAACTGATTGAAATCTGTTTTGTCAATAATGAGAAAGTTAAAAATCAAAAAAAAAAAAAAAATGATACACGCCGTGCCTTTTTGGAGAATAATACGATCTTCTTAAATTTTTAAATAACACTTATATGTTGGGTACCGTTGTTTAAATTATGTTCCTTCATATTGTAAATAGGCTCGAGGATGTGGTTTTCGAAATACATACTTTAGCGTAACAAAAATTATCAAAATCAGTTGCACCGGTTTTTTGAAAAAAATTGTTCTATGAGAGTTATATCTAATAAACATTTATCGGAAAAAATGTTCAATCATTACCTAATTTTTGCTAAATGAATTGGAAATTAAAAAAAGAAATCTGTCGAACTGTTTTTGAGAAAAAAAGATTTTCTAAAATTCCGAAAAAAATGTTTGGTAGGTACCGTTATTTTTGGTCTTAAAAAAGCAAAACAAGAAACATGTTGGGGTACAATTTAAAAATGTCATCTGCTTGTATCGAAAGATAAACCATATCTACTACAGTAGGGCATATACATACTACGAGTATGTATGTAACGCGTACGTGGCGTAATCTAGAAATCTAATTTTTACACATTGTAAATCAATAGATGTTCGCTTTCAAGTTCTCAATTATTTCTGGTTTATCATCGTAGATACCCATGCACTTTTCATATCCCCAAAGAATACTGTCTGTCATCAAGTTTTTCGCCAATTTAAAGTTTAAATTTCAGTTTCTCTGAACAAAATCTTTAAAACTCTCATCGTTATTTCAAATTTAATTAAAATCTCTATTTCAATTTCAAAAATTCCCTAAAGTACCTACCTCCCTGTAGTCAAAAAAAGAAAAAGAAGTCTTCCATTTTTGTTTCATTTTGTCGACATTTATTTAAGAAAAGAAAAGTACATTTAAAATTGAAGCGTTAAGTAATAGTAGAAGTTAAGTCACAAAAGTTCTGATGTCCAAATTAAAATGTAAGCTCTTAAATAAATGGAATGACTACTGAAGATCACTAGACAATTTGTGTCCATAAAGGGGATAACTGCACGCTCATATCATTTATGAAATTATCATCTACACTAATCCTGATAAATGGGGATATTGCCCCACCAAAATTAAAAAAAAAAATGAATTAAAAGATAACATACTTAAAAAATACCTTAAAAAAAGGTGCTATCAAAAATTTTCAAAAGACTAAAACTCAAAACTTCAAAGCTGCCTTCGCATTCTAAATGTTTCAATTTTTGACGAATTTTGTTGATTGACCTACGACTGGATTGGTTTTGAGCTTTTAAGTTGTGTTCAATAAATTTAGGTCATACATTTTGTTTGTTTTTTTTTTTATATTTAACTTACAAATGTAACATTTTCAAAAAAAAATACCGTTGCAGTCCAATTCATTTTAGACTTTTTATTAGTTGTTGCTAGCCTTATATTAATGATACGAGTACTTTCATTGTTTGTTTACTATACAGTTGATGCCAAACCAAACACACACTCTAAAAACACAAACAGGTGCCCTGAAATCAAATAAAGGCTTTCAAACTGGAATGAAGTTCGTCTGTGATGGGTGCTGTCTCATCATATAATAAAACGGCAAACATGTTTTTTGTGGTACACTTTTCTCCAAAAGTATTTAACCGATTTCGATAAATTTTATATGGTTGGAAAGCCACAGTTACGGAGATGTGCAGAATATACTTGAGACACGCATTTACACACTGTGGGTCATTTTTGTTTTTGCACTGTCGAACACTTTGCATATTACATAAAATAAAATTTAATTTAATAAATTTGCTTGAAAACACTGCCAATAATATAAATAATAAATAATAAACAATAAATAAATTGGCACTCGAATTTCGAGAGCTGGGTCGACTAGTTTTTATTATATACCTATAGATAGGAAGACCCTGATGTACATATATCATGATTTTACTTTTCATTCTCATCAGGAGATAAAAGCCATGGAGTTGTTGCTAACATTATTTCCAGACAGAATTCCACCCAACCACTCAGATCCAGTTTATTAAGAAGAAAATGCACACATCCGGTTCCGTCGACCCAACGGCCATTGCATAATGAGGTAATGGTAATGGAAAAACAAAAACTACGAAAACTGTATGTAAATTTCATATTTCCTTGGAGATTTCCTTGAATTTCCTTGATAATGAAGAATGCAGAAAAGAAACACTACGACAGCGATAGGATAAAATAATTCTAACCACATCAGGGAATGTGATGACGGGCGTAAGGGAGGCAGGACATGAATCCTGCTCGCAGATAGTTATAAAAACAGTGAACCTTCCTTGAACGAACAGCGACGCCGACGGACCGGGCGGTACCAAAGTGTTTTTTTTAAGACTTTTTTTAGTTTCGACATTCTCTTCAACGCTTAATCGATTGAAATAAAAAACAATTGATTTTAAAACAAGATACTCTTGGTACTACTTTCAAATTTAAATTAAATGATGATTTTTACTTTCAGTAAAGGTTTTTATTATCTCAAAATCGTATAGAGATTTTAATTAAATTTGAGTCTGTAGATCTAGTTGACTGTTCCTCGATTCCCCGAAGTATAGCTTAAGCCGAAACAGTTTTCATAAAACATGAAACTTGGAATAAAAGGGATATATGTATTTTGCTTCTCAAAGTTTGTGTATTTGTTGTTGTAAAGAAAAGAAAATGCACGACTGGGTCGCACGAACTTGATCCTATGTAATAGACTACTCGTAAGAATTTCGAAAATGAATGTTATTAGAGAAAAACTGTTCATAAGCATAAAAAATAATTTTTTAAACGACTAAAACAACTTTTTTAGTAGTTGGAGGTACAAATAGAATGCCATTTGATTCAAGCAAATATAGGTTCATGCAAGAACAAAAATTATAAGTCTTGTAGTGGTTTCTTAAAAAATAAGCTTTTATATGGGTCGTTTTAAATAAAATACATTTTTAGTGTTATAGCTTCTATTTTCTTTGCATTTCAATTTAAAGACTTGAAATTTGGCATGGAACTGTGTTTATATGTCAGCATTATAAGAAAAAATTTGCAGATCGATTGATGGTAACGAATAGCCATGGTAATTAATAATGTGTAATCTCCGTGGCCTTTTTGCGATGTGATTTTCATGCTTAATCAGTTTTATTAATATTTTTAATGATGAAAATGATTTTTTATTAACTTCCCATAGGGAGTTATTGTAATCGGTCCGATTTGTCAAATTGGAATTTTTGACATTTCTCGACGTTTCAAGGTCCCTAGAGACTATATCAATCATTTTTAGAGAGATGTCTGTGTGTGTGTGTGTACGTACGTTCGTACGTTCGTACGTTCGTACGTCCGTACGTTCTTGTACCATTTTTCGTCGTCGATATCTCAAGAACGAGTAAAGATATCGACTTCAAAAAAATTTTGTTTCATAGATAATAACTTCAAAAGAGGCTGAAAGGGCGTTTATTCAAATTCAGTGAGTAGTTTTTTCACTATAACGGTTTAAAAAAAAAGTAAAAATTTTGGTTAGTTTCAAATATCTCACGAAAAAATAATGCTTTTGATTTCAAATAAAATTTAATGTACTCAATATAAGGTCATACAGATTTGGTATTAATTTGGAAAAAAATGAACATACCGTTATTTTTTTAAATAAAAAAAACTGAAAAAAAAAATTCATAACCCAGATATTCTAAGAACGGGAAACAATTTGAAACTCAAAATAATTTTATTTTACGAAAAATAATGTGTTTGACAACTGGTGAAAATTTCAAAAAAAATCAGTTTACAGTTTTTTTACAAAAAATAAAAAACTATATAAAATTCTATTGAAAATTGGTAAAAATTGTTTTTCGACTCAAATTTCTCGAGAACTAGTAGTGATATTGACTTCTAATTTAGTTTATTTTATACATAGTATAATTTTGTACAATTGGTAAAATGTTGACAAATATTGAATTAATAGTTTTTTTTTAAATAAAAAACTATTAAAAATTCAAGGGAAAACTAGTTAAAATTGTATTTCAAGTCGAATTTCTTGGGAATGAACACCGATAGTGCCTTCTTAAGTATGTTGCTTTATACATCGATACCTTCCCGTAAGAACGTACACTAAGCGACATTTCTAAAATTGTTCAGAAAACGAAAAAAACCAAGAAAGTGTGCTAAGAGACAATTTTGGTTAAACTAAGTGACATCTAACAAATTTTTTTGTTGCTCACGACAATGAAATCTTTTTTAATGTCGCTTAGAATAATTTTTTCTGGTGGATAATACAAATTTCAGGGGGCAACATTAATTTAATGAGAAAACATGGCAGTTGATAAATTTTTTTATTTGTACTCTAGTTTCCTTTTCATGCATAATAGGTTGGCGAAACCCAGGCCAAAACGTGGCCCTTAACTTATAGTTTCCTCATCAAAAAGTCATTTTCAAAAAAAAGTGTCGCTTAGTACATTCTTACGGGAAGGTATCGACATAACACAATTATTAACATATGGTTAAATTTTGACAAGTATCGAATTGACAGTTTTAACAAAAATAAAAAAAAAATCTACTAAAAAGTGGTATTATTTGTTTTTCGACTAGAATATCTTGAGAACGCGCAATGATATTGACTTTGCCATTATTTAATTTTATACATAATACAATTTCTAACAAATGGTTTATATTTGACATATATCTAGTTTAAGAGCGGATATATTTTGTAAGTACCCTTCCATCAATAACCAAACCATATCTTTTATATTTGAATATTTCGTTTTTAAATTTTTTTCAATTAAAATGTTTGGAAGGGAAATAATAAAGTAATTTCTATAATATAATACATAATTTTATAATTTTATTTTCAACTTAGTTTTTAGAAGAATGTATGTACTGTACATACGTATATGAATAAGGTTGTTCAGTTTTACCTAAGTCCCACATATTCAAATTCCATTAATATCTATGGTAAAATTGAAGAAAGCGTCACAATATGTTTTTATCTTTTTGTCCATGAAAAAGATGTAAAATTCTACTCAAGGTTTTTTTACCACAATGGGAAGTTATCAGTGTGGGTCGCACCCAGCCTCTTTTATTTAATTTTGGGCCTTGCCGTTTGAAAGGCCTTCTCTCAAACTTCAATTTTATGATATGCAAAAAAAAAAATTGTTTTGTTGTCCGAATACTTAGTTGAACGAGTGTGACAAGATTTGGAAAAAAAAACCTAATTAAACATTTTCGCTTTTTCACACAACTAAACAATTTTTAATAATTTTTTACGATGCATTATCTTATAGTACGTCAAAAAACCTTTAATTTCATGTTTTATTATAATTTAATTATTGCAGTTAATTCCTTTAAAATTTGCATACACAATAATTTTTTCATCCGAGTAAAAATTCAGTGTAATCTCCGTGGCCTTGTTATCTTTGTACCGTATAAATATTTTTTAGTCTAACCACCGCCAAAAGAAAGGTATTTACTCATACTTGAACCTAATATAATTTGGATGACATTGAATTACATTTACTATATTAAAATTAAGAAATAGTCGATTTTGTAATCTCCGTGGCCTGTAATCTCCGTGGCCATTTTCGTATTTGTTTTTTAATAAATGTTTTTTTAGTTTATAATGGCTCATATCATTATTAATTTTTTTATATTCTAGATAAATATACTGAATTTCATCATTCCTTACAATATTGGTACCGTAAAAGTTCCAAGAAAGTTATGTGCCGTTATTTAAAATTATTTTTTTTTGTCTTTCATGCTTTTAAACAAAATCATTTCGTAAACAAACAACTTTTTTATTAATTATCTTATTAAATTTAGTTGCTTTCCACAAAATTTCAACTATTTATTGTTACTATTTATTTTGTGGATTATTGTTATTTTATGCAAGAAAAGAACATTTTTAGTACATTCGAAATTTAAAATTTAAATTTTTATCAAAAAATACTCGTAAAATGGAAAATTTTGAAATACAAAATTTTTAAAACATTTTTAAGAAAAAATTATGGTACGCTAATTTAAAGTTTTTATTATTGTTTGAATAAAATTTAAATTTACAAAAAAATACTGAGCCGTTTTCGAGATACTGAATTTTCAAATTTTTTTATTAAATTATAGATCTTTGAAATTAATTGAAAGAACAAAAATTTAAGTAAAATTCTCGGAACCGTTCTCGAGAAAAATACGATTTTCGAAAACCATTTTTTAACATTTGTATGGAGGGTACCGTTATTTTTAGGTAAAACAATTTTGTTTCTTAAATCTTATAATTTATATTAAAAAACTTTTACTTATCAAGTTTTGAAAAAATCGAGCATGGGGTTTTCGAAATATTGAGTTTTCAAAAAAAAAATTTGAAATTTTTTTAAAAAATCCAAAAATTTTTTTTTTTGAAAATTTGAATACACAATAAAATTGAAACTGCTGGGGAGCCTTAACATAAAAAAAATGATCAAAATCGATGGTACCGTTTTTTAGAAAATCAAAAACAAAAAAACGGTTGCAAGAGGGGTACCCAAAATAACCATTTTTTGGAAATTTTTTTTCAACCATTACCTAGGTTTAACTAAAAGAATTTTTTTTTTAAAAATCTGTGGGACAATTTTTGAGAAAAAAAATATTTATAAAATTTCGAAAAAAAATCGTATGGCAGGTACCGTTATTTTTGGTTTTAAAAAATCAGATCAAAAAACATCCGGGGGAAAAAAAATTAAAACCCATATCTACCAAGTTTGAAGAAAATTGGCCGAGCCATTTAGCTGCAATCGAACGGACAGACAGACAGAATTGCGAGACCCACTTTTTTGGTCTTCGCTATCATCGTAATGTCAACTTTGATCAAAATCTCGAGTTCGATTTTTTTTCCGAATGCATAACTTGCCTTATAGTTTCTATAAGTCGCAATTAAAAATGAAGGCAATTAATTAAAAAATCAAAAACTTTTTGTGAAATACGAAAAATGAAAATTTCCGAATACATTATAAAATACGTAGCTTTAATATACATATACATATATATATACATATAGAAGAAGATATTTTTTTTGACAACATCAGTACTGCTCTTAAAATGAGTAGGTACCAAAAATTAATTTTTGCAGAGAAGTTTGTAAAGTAAGCATCGCACCACGCATCCAATAAATAGTTCATAAGACTTGCAATCGGTTATAGCGGGTCTTAAAATTTTTCAAAATTCAAAAAGCTCAAAAATCGTTTTATTATTAAAGTAATTTTTAATATAAGACATTTCTGTAAAATTTTTGAACAACAAAATTTGGTATGCCAATTGTAAGTATTTAATAATATAGATTTTAGGATATAATTTTATGAAATAATCGTTCACATGTTTTCAAGATAATGATTTTTCAAAAAAAAAAATTGGAATTTTTGATTTTCTCAAAAACGGTAAGACCGATTTCGATCAATTTTTTCTTACTTAAGCTCGCCAAAAACTTGAATAGAAAGAATTGTGTATTCAAATTTTCAAAAAAAAATTCAAAAAATCAAAATTTTTTTTTTCAAAACTCAATATTCTGAAAACCTTATTCTAGATTTTTTTTTTAAACTTGATAAATAAAAGTTTCTCAACATAATCTACAAGATGTATGAAAAAAAAAAATTATTTAACCTAAAAATAAAGGTACCTATGTACCTACCATACAAATGTTAAAAAATAGTTTTCAAAAATCACATTTTTCTTAAAAACGGTGCCTAGAATTTTAAAAACAAAAAAATTTAATTTTAACGATCTTTAATTTAATAAAAAAAAATTGAAATTAAGATATTACAGCTTGTAGCTACCATAGAACCATTTTTTAAAATTTTGAATTAGTCATTATCGACATAACGGATTTTAATGAAATTTTTTGTAGATATGCTTCTAAAAAGTTTAAAACCATTGCATTTCAAAACTTAAAAAAAATATTTTTTGAACTTTGAAAAAAAAAAATATTTTTTTTTGAAAATTCGATATTTCAAAATTTGGAAATTTAATTTTCATTCGTACAATAATAAAAACTTAAAGTTGGCATACCAAATTTTTTTCTTAAAAATCTTTTAAAAATTTTGTTTATAAAAGCTTTTTTTTTAAGAAACCACTAAAAGGACTTATAATTTTTGTTCTTGCATAAATTCATATTTGCATAGCATTCTGTTTTCATCTCTTACTACTAAGAGAATTTAAAAAATTAATTTTATCCTTATGAACAGTTTTCTCTAATAACATTTTGTTTTTAAAATTCCTAGTCTATTACATAGGAGTAAATTCGTGCGACCCAGTCGTGCATTTTATTTTTTGTAGTCCATGTCTATAATAGCACATATATATATTTTTTTTATCAAAATCATAAGAGCCGTTTTCTAGATAAATCAGATTTTGCATTACGGGTGTATGGGAGGTACCGTTAGTTTTGGAGCTAAAAAAAATTCTCTTTTTCCCCTCTAGGAAATCACCGAAGACCCCTTAAGTACCAAGTTTGAAAAAAATACCTCCAGTGGCTAAGGCTGTAGATCGAGGTTGAGACATAGAGACAAACAGACATACAGACTTACAGACATACAGACATACAGACATACAGACATACAGACATACAGACAGACAGACGGAATTGCGAGGCCCACTTTTTTCGTCTTCGCTATCATCGTAATGTCAAATTTGATCAAAATCTCGAGTTCGATTTTTTTTGCAAATGCAGAACTTGCCCTATAGTACCTATATCTCAAGTAAAAATTATGAGAACATATACGTGACCTTTTACTTTACAAAGTTTTCCATTTAAAGACCTTTACCATTTTGCGTTGGTTGGAGAGAGGCCGCAGATCTTGTGTTCATTTAAAAAGTCGTTCGAATTTCATTTTGCAAAATAACGATTTAAAAAAACTTAAATAACAGTTAAAAAATTATAAGAAAGGGGGTGGCAGACAAAAACCGCTAAAATTAATTTTGTTTTTGCCTAGTGCAGTTATCTCCATTGGGTGTTACAAATCGCTTGTCATCTGCCAAATCACTAGACACATTGTTGCCAGTTATATCACTAACAATATATTAATTCTTGATTGAATGAATGTTCGACATAATATGTATACAGTATTCCCCGCTTAATTGCACTGACCATTTTGTCAGATTTTTCGGTCAATTATCCGGGTGGTTCATTTAACGAAACCCCGCTTAATTGACCGACCTGTTCAATTAAACGAAACCCGTATAATTGCACGAGTCGGTCAACTAAAAATTAAAATATTCATCCCAGAAATTTACTATGAACATTTCATTGTCAACTTACGAAAACCTTGAAAAAACTGAAAAAGAATACACCACAAAAATATTTGAACACGTTTTATTTAAAAAATAAACATACATACATAATTAAAACTATGAAACAGAAATAAATTATTCTTAAAAAAAGTCACTTTTAGCTTCGAAAAAGATAAAAAAAATAATAAATACGATAGTAGGTATGTATCTCGAAAGGCTCATAATGGTTATTTGCATACATTGGTTTGGAAAAATTTGTGATTTGATTTTGATTGATTGTTTTGTTTTGAACAATGTTTTCTTGTTTTTCAGCTCAACTGTAAATTTATTTAGTGGTAAGAAGTATAAACATAGAATTGCAATGTCCTGAAGAATTTCGAAAGTCGATGGTAATATGGCTTCAAATTCTTCTTTTTCTTAAACCGTTTTTAAAATTTCGGCGTCTGTAAAGCATTGTACTTAAGTATGTTGTCTATGACCACGATATCATTTTCCGGCTGCTCTTTATCTTGAATAATACCTGTCTTTTAAAAAACCACTTCAGACGTAGGTTAAGTAATAAAATATTTCTAATATTTGTTTCATTAAAATTTATTGTACGTCCAATTATCCGAAAAATGTCCATGTATTTTTTTTTTCGGGTGCATATTTTAAAGTTCAATTAACCGAGTAATTCAATTAAGCGGGGTTCAATTAACCATCTAAAAAGCTATGCTACTAATACGGGAAATTTTGCAATGCAACTTTTTCGGTCAATTAAGCGGGATGTTCAATTAAGCGAGGTGCAACTAAGCGTGGATTACTGTATCTGTTGTTTAAAAAAAAGCTTTCAATTCTCTTTCTGACCGCAGAATTAGTCTACTCTAAATTCTACAATTATAGCATTGATTTAAGGACAAAATAGGTTAACATAGAAGTCTAGCTTTAAGTGCTTAAGTTTTTTTAAGTGGCAAAAACTTATTTGGTAGATTTAAATCATTGATAATACTCTGACAGAAGAACAGACAAAATATAATGCAAATGTGTTTTCACCGCTTGAAACGTCCATTAGTTTTCAAAACCTGTCATTTTTTTTTCGCTTTTACCATAAAAAAAACATATATAAATGGATTTTTGGCAAATGCTTCTTGCTGAAATGTTATATTTTCCAAAATCAAACAAAATGTTAAAATAAAATACTGTATATGCAATCCTTGCTTGTGGAAAATCTTTTTCAACCATGATTTCAATCCCCTTCCTACTTAAAGTCTTATGAATATTTTCCGATTATAAAGATGCAAATAATACTCTTGCAAGTAAACCGAAGTGTACATTTGCTTAACGAAGGGATTTTAATTAAAAGTTTTTAGTAATGTCGCATCTCGCATCGCAGTTTATAACAGCCATTAAGTCAGAATGGGCGCAGGATTCTCGCGGAATGATTTCATCTTAAATGGCGATAAAGAGTAAAGTTTGAGTTTCGAATTAAATAATGACATCAGTGCATACAACTTTTCTAAATAAATTAGTTCATGCAAGAAGTTGTCGCCATCCAGTTAGCAAGTAGCAATTAATATTCTTGAATTAATTTTAAAATCTCTCAGTTTACTTCTTGATCCTTAAATCAATTAGCCTTAAGATAATCCCCGACGAAATATTGCATTTGCTTCGAATTCACATGAGCGAACTTATTAAACGAATTGAATAAATCTATGTGCTGTGCATTTGGCCAATGTTGGCCTGTGTTAAAAATTTTGGTACATTGCCAACGAGATTTCCAAAAGGATAGCTTGAGTAAATGTGATAAGGGATTTTGGGTCGAGGGCAATATTTTATGTTTCACATCTGGGTGGTTTGAATTGAAGTGTTGCTATAGAAATGTCAGGAGCAACATTTTTGAGATATGAATGGTGAATGGCTGAATTGGGAAGGTTTTATCTTAACCAACAATATGGCCTGTTAATGGAAAAAAAAAAAAAAAATTGGCATTGATCCTAGTTGTTTCCGTTTATTGATTGTTTTTCCTCAAAAGGATTCGTGATTCTAACAATAATAGTTGGCTGATTTTAGAAAATGTGCACGTATTCTTGAAGTATGAATAAGGAGGCATGGCATGATTTTTCCAGTGTTTACCTTATAGAAATAATTTCTTTCAACAATTTTTATTGGCAAAGTGGATTAAGAAAAGGTGGGGAGGATTTTAAAGCAGTTCTATGTATAATTCTATATAGAATGGGACCCAAACCGGCACCTCTAAGTCTAGCACTACATATGCTGTACGATTCCTATCCAAAAAAACCAAAAGCCTGAATTAGTTTACAATACAAAGTAAACATTACCTTCAAGTAAGAGTTGGAAGGTGCAATAATTGTTAAAAGAATGGAATGATTCCAAAAACTTGCATTAAATTTAATGTAAAGGGTGTTTCTTTAGAGCCGGATAACTTTAGTTTGGAAAAAAACAGAATTTCGCAAAATTTAAAACAGCCTAGTGTTAAGGTATGATACTACTTAACAGTTTGTTAACTTTTAAGTAGTTTACTTACTTTTTTTTTATAAATACCCTTTAAGGCTATGAATACCATTATAATGATTGAAATACCACAGCGCGAGCAATTAGGAAATGAGGAGGGGATTTAAAAGGAGATGCCGATGCACATTGGTTTTAAATGCTTGTACATCACAATGAGGGGGGGAAATCGAGTGGGGTAAGGTATCCCACATTCTAAACATTTTGTGAATAGTATCGTGCTAGGCTATTTCTTGAAAAAATTGTTTCTGAAAACACCTAAAATAATGTCAGTTCGTGCAAACAACAAAGTAAACAGATCTTTTTTGACGTTTGTAAATTTTAAACAGTCATATGGAGTTCGCACGATACAAAAAAAATATAACACCTATTTAAAGGTTTTAACCTTAATAGAATGTTAAAGAAAGTATGATGCTAAACTCAATTAAAATTTTCAAAATCGTCGTTTGAACCAAGTATCATACTAAAGCAGTTCAAGCATCTTACTGATCCGACTAAAATTTTTCCCCAATGTTTTAAGGCGACGTGTACAATGTACATAGCGTTCTCCACTGCACCATAGATAAGGATGATAAGAGTGTTATAACGGGAAACTTAAGCTGCTCGAGAGAGGACTTTGCTACTCAATTGCTTTGTTAGTCTATCCGTTAGACTTCAGCATTGGTGTCATTTTTCATTGTCTGATGTAATAGTGGCACCTAGGTATGAATGAATGAATATTGAGAGGGGGTTTACACTGTGCCCTAAAGATGTGCCCTCATCCAGAGCTACATGCGTCGCCTACCCTACAGCTGTTCCCCCAAGTTTATCTTTTTGATAAGTTTGATTATCTGGAGTACCTTCAGAATGGATAAATAACTATCTTCTACCTGGTAGCGTCAAAGATAGATACTTTTTTCTTAGATGCATTAGTGCTTCGCATCTGCCTTTTATGTGTTCCGGCGATTCGTCATAAGTATTTCAGATCTGCATGTGGGGCTGTTTTCTAGGCCAAGAATACTCAAGTGTCTCTTAGGCTAGGACCGCACTTGCGATTTTTCGTTGAAGCGATTAAAAAGTGGTAGTCGCTACAAATAAATTGTCATGTACGCACTTGTGATTTTTTTTACGCGCGATTATTTAATCGCAAAAATAAAACACACTTCTTTTTATGTGAGTGCACGCATTTGCTACTTTTTTTTTTTTTTTTTTATAATTTACTCGCGCTCAAGGGATTATGATTACCCTTTAAATGTTTCAACACAGCGCGGGCGTGAAGCTACGGAACAGAAAGAAGGATAGGAAAGATGTGTGACACGATGTTGAGACTGAAGGTTGTTGTCTCAGATTTTTTATCTCCAGGGATGGCGGCTAAACTAAAGCGGAGAACTGCCGTGTCTTATTTCTATGTCCCTTATAATTCGCATTATTTTTTATTCGTATTCATCCTTGTTGGGCATACTAGTTTAACTCAATCACATGTTGTTAGTGTTATGCCTAAACAACATGTAATGAGTAAACTAGCAACCCATTAATGACAAATTTATTATGATGGAGTAGCGTGCGTTTTCATAGTCATCCTGCATAAACTGACAAGTTTCTCAGGGGTTCCAAAACAAACCATTGCTTTAAATACTTTGTCCCTGTAGATTCTATCATAAACGGTTTTGAAACCTATGGTAAAATGGTACGTGCAGATTTAAAAATTTCTGGGTATTTCTTAAGGTCTTGACGTCACTTGAGCCAGCGATGCTCCAACTTCTTTATCTGAAAAATAGGTTTTCTCGAGGTCTGCATAGTAGATCTCTGTGGTGGCCTTATTCGACTGAAATTTCTGCCCGCGACTGATTTTTTCAAGTTTGCAAACAAAAAAATAGTCGCACGGGGCCAAATCTGGAGAATACGGTGGATGGGGCAGCAGCTCGTAGTGCCATTCGACCAATTTTGCCGTGGCTCTGAAGTGGTCTCCCGGTTGAGCTTGTTGTCCGGAGTGAGCAATCGCCACACCCATCACGCCGACAACTTTATAATGTCCAAAATTTCATGGAGAAAATGACCCACCCGGTCTTTTGAGATGCCTGTTATAGCTACCTCGAGCATCTTCAATCGGCGCGCCGCGGCGGTCTGCCAATACGAGATCGTGGATTTTTGACACGTTATCCTCCATTGTAGCCATTTTCGGGGCACCTGGGCGGAGCTCATCAAAAACCGATCATTATATAATATAATTATATAATACAAAATGTTCATGGGTTTCGTAACTGTCAAACATTTACAGCCGTATCTATAAGATTTTCTTAAACTGTATCTTAGAAGTTATTTAGTTAAGCATAGATAAATATTTAATTTGTCTTTAAATGAGAAAACTTCAATTCGTACGAGTATCTTTAATGGATTTTGCATTGGTTCTTAACTAAACGATAGTTGACTCACGTAACGTAAAATAATCATACAAATATAATACAAACAAAAACAGCTGTTTTGTGACAGTTTGAATTAGTGAACAACATTTGGAAGACACATATTTAATTTTGTAAAATTTAGAAAATAAGAGCTATGGAACACACACCCTCCTCCGTCACCACAAACAAAAGAAAATGATCTGAAAGTTGGGATGCTTTCGACAAGGTAACGTCTTTATTTTAAAATATGCCTTAATAAATTAAGAAAAAAGAATCATTTCAATGCACAGATTTCCTCCAACAGCTTACTGAAGAGAAAACTTCGATAATCAAGGACAAGTGTCGATACAAACACTACAAAGACTAAGCCGGAAGCTTCGAAGAAAATTCTCTGCTCGAACATACATTAGGTATGTACATATATTTCAATCAATACAAAATTTCTATATTTTAGTTCTTTGTATTTCATAATTCTGAAATATCACAACAGACAACACAAACTCACAATTTAAAGACAATTGATATTTCAAAATAAATTTTAAAATTTCTTTAAGTGGCCTTTAAAAGCGGTGGATGGAGATTAAGTTAAGAAGCCTTTAAGTAACGTTACTTAGATGGGAAAATTGATTATAAATAGATGCCGATTTTATACTAAAGAGCTGTTTGGAGGTATTTTAACGTTAAGCACCCTTTAAAATGTTAATGCTGTTAATGTTACTCACAAAATTAAAGAACGTGTTTAAATAAAGGTTTCGAATCGACAAGATATATCCACAATATTCGGGTAGTGGCGTATTTTAGATTTGAAAAATGTAGAATGATGTCAGTAATGAAAAAGGATATACATATTATATTGATTGTCAAATACATATTCAGCGTGCCTTCAGAAGTTTATTTTGGAAAATATATCAAGCTACTTAAATAAATAAATATACAACAAATGACGAATGAACAAATGACTTATTTAAAAAAAACGTCAAATCGATTGGTCTCACTGAATCATTCCAGATTATTCTGTCAATACAGTCAGAGACTATTATACGAGTATTATACAAATATTTACGTCGCGAAAGTGTTATTTATTTAATAAATGTTGTATGGGATTTGTTTTGATGCCGCGACCAAGAATATCTAATCTTTCCCAAAGGAGCCGTAATGCAATTTTTTATTTACACAGTTTTAAAAAAATTAAACTGACATTCCATTTTTACTTGTGATATAGGTACTATAGGGCAAGTTCTGCATTTGAAAAAAAAAATCGAACTCGAGATTTTGATCAAAGTTGACATTACAATGATAGCGAAGACGAAAAAAGTGGGTTCGACAATTCCGTCTGTCTGTCTGTATGTCTGTACCTCGAACTACAGCCTAAACTACCGGAGGTATTTTCTTCAAACTCGGTAGTTAAGGGCCTTCGGTGATTCCCTATAGAGGAAAAATTGAAATTTTTTTTTTAGCTCCAAAACTAACGGTACCCCCCCATACACCCTTAATGCAAAATCTTATTTATCTCGAAAACGGCTCTAACGATTTTGATAAAAAAAAAATTAAGTGGTGATATTATGGACATGGACTATATTTTGGTCAAAAAAAATTTGGGGGGAAATGTTATTAGCGGTACCTGGCATAGAACGGTTTTAACCAAAATTTTTATGCAGGAGCTGCTTTGCATTTGAAAAAATATAAACTAAAAATTTTTTCGAAAAAATAGTTTTTTTTTTTTTTTTTTTTTTATAATTTACTCACGCTCAAGGGAATATGAATACCCTTTAAATGTTTCAACACAGCGTGGGCGTGAAGTTACGGAAGAGAAAGAAGGATAGGAAAGATGTGTGGCACGATGTTCTGAGACTAAGGTGGTTGTCTCAGATTTTTTTATCTCCAGGGATGGCGGCTGAACTAAAGCGGAGAATTGCCGTGTCTTATTTCTATATCCCTTATAATTCGCATTATTTTATTCGTTTTTCATCCTTGTTGGTCATACTAGTTTAACTCAATCACATGTTGTTAGTGTTATGCCTAAACAACACATAATGAGTAAACCAGAATCCCATCGATGACAATTTATAGAAGGTTTTTAATGGAATTAAAGAAGACATAGACGACGGCAGGAATCGAACCTGTTATGTTGAGGTTGACAGGCGAGCACACAACCATCGTGCCACGGCCACCCCTAAAAAAACTAAAAAAAATAAAAAAATAATACAATTTTTTTTTTTGAAAATTCAATATCTTGAAAACCGATACACGATTAAATTTTTAAAATACGTTTTAAAATGTATTTTATTAAATACTAACAATTTGCATATCAACTTTTTTTATAAAAATTTTAAGTAAAATTTACTACACAAAAAACATGTTTCAGTGTGTCTGTATGTCTGTACCTCTCACTACAGGCTAAACCACTGGACTTATTTCTTTCAATCTCGGTAGTTAAGGGTCTTCGGTGATTCCTTAGAGGAGAAATTGAATTTTTTTTTTAGCTCCAAAACACCCCATACACCCGTAATGCAAAATCTTATTTATCTCGAAAACGGTTCTAACGATTTTGATAAAAAAATTAGGTATGATATTATGGACATGGACTACATTTTGGTCAACAAAATTTTTGGGGCAAAATGTTATTAACGGTACCTGTCATAGAACCGTTTTTTTTATTTTCGACTTTCTCATTAACGGCTCTAAGGATTTAAACCCAAAATTTTCAGCAGTAGTCCCCTTAAGTTTAAAATAATATTGTATATAAAAATATTCGAAAAAATATTTATTGGGTTTAAAAAAAAAAATTTAAATCAATATCTTCAAAACCTATGAACGATTATTTTTTGAAATTATTTCCTAAAACCAATATTATTAAATACTTAAAATTCGCATCCCACATTTTTTTCTTGAAAAATTTTAGAGAAATTTCTTATATAAAAATTTTATTTAATAATAAAACGATTTTTTAAAGTTTATTTGCATAAATTCATACTTTTCCGGAAACCAGACGGCAATTTTATGCATTTGAACATTATTATATCATTAAATCCATGTTTTATATTTATAAAATGTATCTTAAATTCCAAAGTACTTTTACATAAGAGCAAGTTCGTGCGATCCAGTCGTGCATTTTATTTTATTTTGAATTTTGATAAATAAATTTGGGAATGGTACGAGTATGAATTTATTTTTTTTTAAATTACTCCAGCGATATTTTTTTTTTAATTGCATAATTTCATAATTGTATACAAAATCACATGTGATTCCTTTTTTCAGATTTAAATTCTTAAGATGAAAAAAATGTATATTTCCAAGTCTTTACAATTTCTTCATACAAAAAATAAATATTTGTATATGAAAATCGATCGAGGTATGTATGTTTCCTATGAACTCCAAAACATCGTGACCGATTTTGATGAAATGTTCAGGAAATATTAAGAATAGCGCAGCCATAGGATCAACTGAATTCTTGTTTGCCTTTTTTGCATCAAAGAAACAATTAAGTACGCATTGGGCTTAAATATATATAAACATGGAAAAATTTACGAAAATATTTACTTGCATGTTAACACATGAAATATAATAATTTTTTTGTATTAGAGAGAATGCACTTTTTTGCTTAAATCTGTTGAATGAAGTCAAAAACTAAGATGGAAGAGTGTAAGACCTTATATATAGTATTTCTCTGATGCAATGAATGCGGATGTTGCCGTTATCTCGTGCGATTCAAAGTTTGTCGCAGAAGGTTTTAAGTTTACTTATCGATTGCGATTTATTACTTAAAAATTTGAGTTGATAATATGATTGTGCGGTTTAATTAAACCTTCTCAGTGCGTAAAAAAAAAATATTTAAGTTCAAATTTTCTTCACTCTGAACTTATTTCCAAAACTAAAAAAAGAGAAATTAAACTGAACGGGGATAATTTTTGGAAATATGTTAACAATAAAAGTCAATTTGACAGTTACCCAGCTAACATTAACTATATAATAATTCTTTGAGTCATATTCCAGAGACTATACCTTAAGTTTGATTGTTTACTTTAAAAACGAAATTTGAAAAATTTTTTCAACAAGCATTTGTTCAAAGGAAGAACTGTCAACATTGCATACATCTTAATATGATAATCTTTTCACTTTCTAAAGTTTCTATATCTATGCCATTTTTAATCTTGATGACTATTTTAGTCCTGGACCAGAGGATGTTCCTTGATTTATATTGGAAAAAATGTGTTGAATCAGTCTCTAAAATGTTCAAAATATCTTATCATCTGGAAATAGTCCCACCTAACGCCAATTGATAAAAAGGACCCTTAGAATTTAATAACAAACTATCATGCTATTGTAAAACTGTTTTTCCTAGTCGAGTCTCTTGTCTGTGACATGCTTTCTCTATCTTCATATATCTTAAGGACTTTTTATATTCACGACTATCTGTCCCAATTGTATAGAGTATCTAGTTTTCCTGATCTTGCAAGTTATTAGATTTAAAATTTTCATTTATAAATCACTTTACTGTAAACAAAGCAAACAAAATACTTGTCTCATCAAATAGGCTTTTACATTGAGTTTCATGATCCATACTTTATGATCGAGTTCTACACACGAAATAAATCTCCCATTTTATCCTTCTATTCAAAGAGATTATTCGCAGTTCTGTTAAATTACTGGAGTAATTAATGTATCTATTTCATATCCATCGGTCCTTTGTCGAATTAATTTGAATATGAGTCGTTCTAAGGAGATTTTCGCACCTTGACAAGTAATTTCGGCCATTTATACTGCTAAAGCTAAATCTTTTAAATTGGATGTCATTTATTAAGTCCGTATTGCCAAATTAACATTTAGAGTACTAGTGTTCAACAACATGTGAAAATGAATTAATCCTTTTATGGAAAGTGGGTCGTATTTTGGTATTAAGTATTTTAAAAAATAAGATTATTTAATAAATTTCGAAACTTAGACTATAACTGCATTTCTTGTTCTTCAAATTCCAATTTCGGT
Source organism: Philhelius festivus (assembly GCA_963931855.1). Taxonomy (NCBI): domain Eukaryota; kingdom Metazoa; phylum Arthropoda; class Insecta; order Diptera; family Syrphidae; genus Philhelius; species Philhelius festivus. Next base: position 139,423,997 of record OZ007555.1, on the reverse strand, counting down.
ACAGTAATTAAACAATAATTTAATTCACTTAATAAAAACTCACAGTGTTTTACATAATGTACATGCACAAAACCATTTAATAAATGTTAATCACTTATGTTTTCACATTATCCAAAGTTTTAACTTACTGATACAAAAAAACGGAATAAAAAACTATTTAGGTACAGTTCCTTTAGTATTCCAGGATATATTTGATCAAATCCTCCTCACACTTACTCAGATATTTAAAATATAAAAAACAAAAAAAAATAAAAATGGCGACAGCCAAAACCAACAGAAAAATGACAACAATGACGAACTTCACTTAACCAGATACTGAGATTCATTTTCGGTCCATGGACATCACATCCCAGCAGTACTATAAGCTCCAATGCTAAAGTTCACACACCACCAACAACAAAAATAACTCTAAGTAAGTATTTGTGAAATCAAAAGGAAGCATTCGTTGGGTTGGATTAGGTCCAGTAAAGACACTCCAGTAGGTCCAGGAATAGGGGAAGCTGAAGCCAATATTGACATTCCCCAAGTATAAGAAATCATCCCCTTAAAATATTCCTGCGCACGCAATAGTTTTTCTTTTCAACGGAAGGTTTGCAAGAGATTCTCGCCGGAAGCTGAGAACAAAACACTTTAACATGGGGAAACTGTATCGCATGCATCCGGCATCCCGCAATACTACTGCAATATGCAAATTAGGTTGTCTACCTTTAGCAGAATATTGGACACGTATAATCTCCGTCGTGTTTTATTTACAAAGTTTCAATCCATCTTCGATATTCATTTCATATATAAATTTATTGTCTGAATAATTCTTGATTCCATCAACACAAAAGGTCATCCAGCAGGAGGGTAGCAGTATTTTATAATGGTTAACGAAACACGTGTAATTTGGCGGCCATTTTGAATTTATACACTCATATTGTGACACAAGGACGACGATGATGGGGTATGGCGTATGGGTTATTGTGCACAAACAAATGCTTCAATATATCCTCTAGCATCCTTGCTGTGTGAAATGTTGAAATTTAAGGAAGAAAGGGGATGAAAATTCAACCCTGCTCCTGCTGATGATGGCAGTGTCAGTGGATTATGCACTTCCAGCTTGTGACAGGGGAAAATTTAATCAATATTAAACTCTACGTCCTTTGCTCTGGTAGTCCCTGCAGAGCTTAAGGATTTCGGGGGTGAATTTGCGAGTGGGGGTCGAAAACACATGAGGTGTGTAGTTGGTTATTCGTAAAGTGTGTTCTTCTGGAAACTCTATAAACATCCTCAATGTTTTTGTTCAATAAGTTTTCGTATTTTTGTTTTGTTTTGGTGTAAAATTGTGCAGACAGAATACATTCACCCAAAATAAAAACGAAAATGATGATGACGCGATGAGTTGCGAAACTATAGGTAGGTACCTAGGTGTACAATAAAATGGAAATGAAAATAGGAAATACCCAAGTTTTGCAACCTTTATTGTCCTTCATGTTGCATGTTAGGATATTTCGGATGTTGTGGCTGCGTTTTTGTATGGATTTGAACGTAAGTATACCTAGCCCAACAGACACACAGCTACACACAGTATATGGCAAGGTGCAAGATTTGACCTCTGTCATCAACTCTATTTGTCAAACGATCCTATAGACACAACACCTGAGCGTAAGTGGTTGTTTTGTTTGGGAGTGGGTAAATGTGATACAGGCAACATGCCTGTTCAGATAAAATTATAGGTAAATATCTACATATATGCATATCTACATACATTGTAGTCCCACGAGTGGAGGATGCTTTTGCAATGAGTTTTTTGGCAATGTCATACATTTCTATACAGGAATTTTTTTTAATAAGGTGGAATGAGGAAGTATTTTATCGGTTCTAAAAAAAGTGTTTAAGGGGTTCAGTAGATCATTTGTGAACATATTACTACAATAAGGATTAGATTTAAATATCCTTAACTTTTATTTTTCCTTCTCTAAATTTATAATCAGGCTATAATTTCATAAATGCTAAATAAGATTTATACCTCACTATTGCTGAAACTACCGGATGAATTATTATTTTAGGAAATGCATGCGCTCTTGAAAGGGGTGGGGTCGATGCTTACCCAGTTTGAAACAAATTGATTAGATTGAGTTGCTTATGAAAATTAACAATATTCTGAAGAAAATAATTTAATGGGTAATACAAATTTCAGTTCATCCAATTCCGCAAACGAAGTGTCACAAAATGTTTAAACTAAATTTTTGAGATTTACTATTCCTACATATAATATAGAATGAGTATTATGAGTAGTATTGGAGTAAAATGCTATAGGTATATGAAAGTTTCCTTATAAAAAAAAACTCTATATACCTACTCCTAAAATACGAGTAAATCAGCAAGGAAGACCTAGGGCTATTTATATTGATTTTTATTGATTCAAAATGACTTTTTTTGGCCTTTCGTCCCGACACGTTCTCACTTCGACTGATCATTTGACTAGTGAGGGCCTATATGCAGAGACGCATTGTTAAATCGGCAATAAAAATTCAACTATGGAAGCATAGTTAACAATTATGCTAGCATAAAAATAATTCTTTATGAAGTCATACAGAAAAGCTCTCCGTAGATCTTTTACCCTGGTTTTATCGACTAACTGATCAAAAAAGTTGATAGTTTACATTTTAGAGAGGTTTTCAACAACTGAGTTTCCTTGAAGTAGACTTTCAAGAGTATGAATCTGATTAAAATATCTAAAAAAAATCAAAACAATAGTTAACCCAATAATCAATAGCAAAATCAATAATCAAAATCAATAATAAGGTAATATATGGTGACCATACGTCCCGTTTTTAGCGGGACAGTCCCGTTTTTGAGGTCTCTGTCACGCGGCCATAACTGTCCAGCTAAATGTCCCGCTTTTCTTAAGATTGTTAAAATGTGTGTAGGTCTCTACAATTCTCAAAATGAAGCAATTGAAGCGCTGAAAGGATGAAGATGTTAAGTGAAATTTTTTGAAATTTAGCTTTTATCTTACACATGAAATTCTTATATGGAAACTTAAATTTCTGACTCATCTGTATTCTTCTATGGCCTATAGTTTTATTGACTTTAAATTATCCATACAGTATTTTTATTATTTTTATTAAAAAAGTTATAGGCAAAAAACTTTAAAAGCTTGTAACTCAACTGTTTAAAAATGTCGCTTAACACCTTCATCCTTTCAGCGCTTCAATTATACATATAAATACTATTTCACATCTCTGTGCATACAACTTTGGAGCATATAAAACAAAAGTATGAGCTGTTAAAGGAATAAAATGAGTCCATGTTTATTCCATGTTAAATTAATTGTCACTTTTGCCTGTATGTCATTTTAAAATCGAAATGATGTGGTTTATTGGACGCAAAGTAGCAGATAGGTAAATAAAGAACAACTGAAATGTTAGCAAAATAATCAAAACGCTTCTACAAAAAATTCAAAAGGGATTGTAAATTCTCGGAAGACTTGAAAAAATATCTATTTCTTTAAGCGAGTAAACGTATCACATTTGCTTATTGTAATTCTGCGAATGCGAATTTTCAATATTTCCAGGAGGATAAAATGATGTAATTCGCCAAAGCAAACCAAAAGACAAAATCATAAGTCCAAAGTAATGGACTCTATTGCAGCAATGAAGTTGGATTCATTTTTTCGGAGTAGCGGTTACACAGATCGTGAGAAGGAGTTAGCACTTGCACAGGCAGTGATGAGTATCTATACCATTTGCCATTACCACAGCTGTAGATCAATGGACCACGGTAAAAAAAAACGCGCCGAGTACACTACCTCACAGGTGGCATGGAAATGTGTGCATATCATGTATAATGTGACTCTTAGAATCGCGATACGAGTATCTCACGAAATGGTAACTCTTATCATTAGGACCATTTTTGTAGAGAATTTTAAGATCTACAACTTTGGTTTGAGGTTTTTTTTTTGACAAAACTTACTGTTTATGAGAAAAATCCAAGAAACCTCAAATTTTGACCTTTGACCCCGAATAACTTTTGTAGCACACAAAGGATCGATGGGGATTTTTAAGACTTTATATGCAATGGTAAGCCCCAGCTTTCCACTAATATTTGGCTTTCCGGGAATTTTTGTTATTTGACCACTATTTTTATGTCTAAATTGACCGGACTATAAATCTAAGCCATATTAAATATTTAAAATAATAAATAAATAAATATAAATATTTTAAATATTTTTTCCCACAGAATTAAAAAAAAAAAAAACAATTCATAAAATTTAATTTAGTTAAAGCTAAATTTTTTTTCGAAAAATGGTTATTTTTGAAACCATTTTTGTTTTGTTTTTGATTTTCTCGAAAACGGTACCACTGAATTTAATAATTTTCTATATGGTATTGTCCTCTAAAGTTTGAACATTATTACTAGTGTTGGGCATAATCGAATGATTTAAAGAATCGAGATATTAGTATTCGAATGATTTAAAGAATCGAATGATCATTCGAATGATTTTTGAAGGAATATCATAGTAAAAAAAGCAGGAAACAAACACTCAATTTCAAGGCAAAAAAAAAGCAAAAACAAAACAAAAAAATCATAACATAATGGTTCTTGCTTCTCGTCTTTAATTTGCAATTCCATATTCAACTCTTAACCATGCATCGAGTGCAAAAATGAATATAAACATAAACCCAGTCATTGAATACATACACACGAGATACACAAATAACCAAATTCTCGAGTTCTCGATTTTGTGTGTTTTTTTTTTCTGTCTTTTCGTCCAATATTCGCTTCTCGGACTCGAATAGGCACTCGAGTGTTGAGTCCTCATTTCGCTTAGAGAAAGTAGATAAAAAAAATCATTCGAATGATTTGAGTATTCGAATGATTTGTGTGAAGAATCGAGATATCTCGAGATGTTGCCTGAATCGATTATAATCGATTATTTCATTCGAATGCGCCCACCACTAATTATTACGTATTAATTTTTTTTTTTGATTTTTAAAAAACAATTCAAAATTTTTTCTTGGAAATTCAGTATTTCGATTTGTTTTTTCAAACTTGATAAATAAAAGTTTCTTTATACAATCTACAAGTTGTGAGAAAAAAAATTTTGTTATACCCAAAAATAACGGTACAAATGTTAAAAAATGATTTTCGAAAACGGTTCCGCTTTGATAATTTTTTTTTCTTTCGTTTATCTATGATTTAATAACAAAATTGAAAATAAGATATTACTGACTGTACCTACCATAGAACCATTTTTTCGAATTTTGAATTTCTCATTACTGGCATAACGGATTTTAATGAAATTTCTTATAGAGAAACTTCAAAAAAATTTAAGAAAGATTGCATTTCAAGACTTAAAAAAAATATTTTTTTAATTTTTGAAAAAAAAATTTATTTTTTTTTTTTTTTTTTGAAAATTCAATTGGAAAATGATGTTCTTCTCAAAAACTTCTCCATTTTTTTGGATTTTAGCAGAAACCGTTAGTTTTCCAAAAATTAAAATAGCTTAACATCACGACCTGTGATGCCCAACCTGTAAGTTGAATCTCACATCATAAATGAAGGATTGACCAATAAACTGCGAGTGTCTAAGTGCGATTTTATATATGATCTGCTTATTACACGTCCTATGAAAAAGTTATAACTTCACAACCGCAGTCTTAAAATCGAAACAATGAGAAGAAATTGAAAAAACACTATTAGAACTTTGGAAATTGTTTTGTCCACATACGAGACGGGTTAAAAACACCATCAGCCTCATCCAGCATATTCCCCAGGTTTCTTGTTTCCAAACATAAAGAAACGGCTCAGAGGTAAGAGATTTGGGTCGAATAAAAAGGTCATCGTCGATACGCTTATTTTGAGGGGCTCGAGAAATTGTATTATTTTGAGGGCATCAACGAATCGGAGATACGGTGGATAAAGTAAATCGAGCTTAAAGAGAATATGTTGAGAAACAAAATGATTTCTTGATACAAAATATCTTTTTTTGGTCTAAGTCCACAAAAAATTGGCGTTTTGTTCCGGCGATCTCACATGGAATCATGATTTTTTTTGCCAAAAATAGTGTTTTTTTGCTTAATTTTTCACGGACTCATTGACTAAATCAGAATGAAGACATGATTCACAATTCCATAGAACAAGGAAAAATTTAAAGAAAACATTTAAATTTGGTGTAGTTTATTTGAGTGTTCAATTTTTTACTACCGCTACTATCACGCCTACTTTTTTAAATTTCTAGTATTTTCCTTATTTGTTTTATTCTAGGTCGTTTGTTTATAAGCTTTGTGTTATCTTATGGAACTTACTGCCACGAAATTGAGGTTTATGGGGCAGTCATGTTGTCTTATCTATTCTTCATTTTCATTTTGTTTTTTTGTTTTTTTTTTTTTAACTTCCCATAGGGAGTTATTGTAATCGGTCCGATTTGTCAAATTGGAATTTTTGACATTTCTCGACGTTTCAAGGTCCCTAGAGGTTATATCAATCATTTTTAGAGAGATGTCTGTGTGTGTGTGTGTGTGTGTGTACGTACGTTCGTACGTTCGTACGTCCGTACGTTCTGGTACCATTTTTCGTCGTCGATATCTCAAGAACGAGTAAAGATATCGACTTAAAATAAATTTTGTTTAATAGATAATAACTTCGAAAGAGGCTGAAAGGGCGTTTTTTTAAAATTCAGTGAGTAGTTTTTTCACTATAACGGTTTAAAAAAAAAGTAAAAATTTTGGCTAGTTTCAAATATCTCACGAAAAAACAATGCTATTGATTTCAAATAAAATTTAATGTACTCATTATGAGGTCATACAGGTTTGGTTTGAATTTGGAAAAAAATGAACATACCATTATTTTTTTAAATAAAAAAACTGAAAAAAAAATTTCATAACCCAGATATTCTAAGAACGGAAAACAATTTGAAACTCAAAATAATTTTATTTTACGAAAAATAATGTGTTTGACAACTTATGAAAATTTCTCGAGAACTAGTAGTGATATTGACTTCTAATTTAGTTTATTTTATACATAGTATAATTTAATAGTATAATTTTGTACAAATGTGGACAAATATCGAATTAATAGTTTTTTTTTTAAATAAGAAAACTCTTAAAAATTCTAGTGAAAACTAGTTAAAATTGTGTTTCAAGTCGAATTTCTTGGGAATGAACACCGATAGTGCCTTCTAAAGTATGTTGTTTTATACATCGATACCTTCCCGTAAGAATGTATACTAAGCGACATTTCTAAAATTGTTCAGGAAACGAAAAATCGAAGAAAGTTCTAGTTGAATCATAGTGTGCTAAGAAACAATTTTGGTTAAACTAAGTGACATCTAACAAAATTTTTTGTTGCTCACGACAATGAGATATTTATTAATGTCGCTTAGCATAATTTTTTCGGCGGATAATACAAATTTCAGGGGGCAACATTATTTTAATGAGAAAACATGGCAGTTGATAAATTTTTTTATGTGTACTCTAGTTTCCTTTTCATGCATAATACTCGTAGGTTGGCGAAACCCAGGCCAAAACGTGGTCCTTAACATATAGTATGTTTTCTCATCAAAAAGTCATTTTCGAAAAAAGTGTCGCTTAGTACATTCTTACGGGAAGGTATCGACATAATACAATTATTAACATATGGTTAAATTGACAAGTATCTAATTGACAGTTTTAACAAACAACAACTTATACATCAACAATCTCAATTTCAAATCTCTTTAAATAATTAAAATGCTTTTCAATCTTAAAATAATGTTTGTTTGAATTTTACAGCTAAAGTTTGTTTCGCTGAAAATTTGGTTATTTGAAAAAAACTAAATATAAAGTTTTCAAGACCACAAATGGGAAGTTATCAGTGTGGGTCGCACCCAGCCTCTTTTTTTTTTTATTTTCATACATTTAAGATAAATCACCATTACAAGTTATATCGTCGACCAACAAGCGCAATTGATACAACTTTATTATATCCCCCATTTAAGCAATACAAAAAAAAAAAAAAAAAAAAAAAAAACAACCATCTTCAGTGGCCAGACCCATTTTTGTATGTTTTTATATGAAGTTTCGTCAACAAACAAAATTGCCCGATCTGCGACGATCCCAATATACACTTAGTGCACCAAGTGGCAATACATCCACAGAAAGTCACGGTATAGTTTGTTGACCGGCACGCGGAGTGATCATCGTTCCGTACTTCAGCGAAACATATGCTATCACCTTCAACGGAAAGCTTTAATGATCGATCCATTATCCAATTTTTGTTGGATAAAATAGTGGCAGTACGTGCTAGGTGGTCCTGTGGGACGACTGATTTTAGGGCATGAATCTCTCACGAAGATTCGACGTTAACTCATTACTGATATCGCCTGCGATTGACATCCTTTGACTTTTTATTTTGGAGTTTCCTTACCTGCGTCGTACGTCTTTACCAGTAGGCCAAGCAACCGGTCCCATCAAATTCAGCCTGATCTACATATATGAGCCAGAGTCATTGAAAATTGGAGCTCGCCCCCCCACATAAATAATGTCATTGAAAGGCCTATCATATAAAACAAGAACTTTGTTCACAATCACACAACTTCTTTTATTCAGTTTTAGCATTTACCCGCTCCTATTGGTAGTCATTGTTTTTAAGTTCACTCTTTGTTATTATTACTTATTAATTAATAAGTACGGTGTCTAGAACTTTCCTGGAAACATATTTAATACTTTTTATAAATGGTAGTCAAAGTGACGTTTCTATACGCTTTTATTTTATTTTTTATCTAAATACTAATACATGCTTGAAGTTTTTATTTTAATAAATAACTCTTTTTTACTAAGAGCTTCATAATTTGTTTAGAGTAAAATCTTCAAAGCGATTTACAAGAAATAGATCTCCAAAACCTTGAAACTCAATTGACTTCTATTTGAGTGTATTAAAAATCTTGTTTTGCTTAAAAAAAAAAAAAAAAAAAAAAAAAGAACAAAAAAAAAAATACTAAAATAATTACAATAGCATGCTTTAGCTTTTTTAAGTCTAAGATCAATTCTTTCATTTTCTTTTAAGTTGCTTCAATTAGTTGTTTTTGAAAAATTTATATTCTAACCCAAAAATTTGAAAAACATTAAAAAAAATTGTTTGATCTTTTCATCGATTTTCAGTCAAAAACTCAAAACCTGGGGCCTATTTCACCAACTACAAATTACAAGCACAAATTTTTGACTTGTAATTCACAAATACAAATTTGTGGAACAGAATTCGGTTTCACAAAGTACACAATTTTCTTATTATAAAGTAGGCTTTTTCCTAGTACTCTTGAATCATGCACACTTCCAGACCTATTTAAAGCATTATAAAATGTTAAATCCGGACCACACACTAGCATATAATTAATCGAATGACTTCTATGTCTATCAACATACATACGCAGGTTCGAAATCACGCGGTGCATCTATATTGATGAAAGTTTTCAGGAATTGTATCCATTTCATCAAACCATCTTACAACATCTTCAAACAATATATCAACAATCGCTGAGCAAACCCACGCATCGGTATAACTGTGGCTTTTGAGATACCATATGCATATCGGAAACACCATGATACTGCCCACCATTTCCAATCCAGTGCAAGACAGTAAGTAATTCCTGCCTTGGAGACAATGCACAATTTTTGTCCCTTGTGCATTGTGACTAATCCGGCCTCCAATGAGCAAAATTATTTCTTCCACCTTGCAGAAACTCGAAACACGAAAACGGTCATTAAAGTAAAAACATTCCAAAATATTAAAGTTTATCCGCAGACCATAAACTCTTCTTCTGCGATTCAAAACAATATAATGAATCGTTTGCTTTGACTGCTACTATGCCTTCAGCGTAAGGCCATTTTAAACACCTAAAATATTATTTTCAAAAACTTGTATCAAAAATAACTTACGTCTTGGCTCGTGTAGAACTTTTTTACAAATAAAAGGAAACTTACGATTTTGTTTTCTTTGGTGAAACAGAAACACACAAGGAAACTCGAAAGCTCACAAATGTTTTACTTGTAAAACACAAGTCTCGGTGAAACTGAAACTTACTTTTTCACAATTTTTTTTTTATTATAACTTTATTGAAATCTAAAATAAATTACATTTCAATAATTAACAAATAATGGGTTAGCTACCAGGACTTTTCGCTATCACAAATTTTAAATTGTAATTTACAACTACAATTTTGTAACTACATACAACAAACTGGTGAAACAAAATTCATCGGATTTTCACAAATTTTGTGAAAAAATGCTTATAATTACAATTTTGTAAGTTGGTGAAATATGCCCCTGGGGCCTATTGCACCAGTTAACAATTTATAACCACAAATTTGTTATTGTAATCTACAAATACAAATCCTGTATACGATTTTTGTTGCACCATGTTCAAATGAGTGTGTTAACAAATTTGTAGAAATATTTACACACGGTCTTTCACCTGTAGAATTTTTTCACAAACTGAAACAAATTTGTGATCGCTTTATTATGATGCAACAGAAACAAACAAAAAAAAAAGAACAATTTTCACAAATTTTAACTTGTAATTAACAATTACAACTTTTTTTTTGTGCAACGAAAAATTCTATTTGTCAACAAATTTGTGACTTGTAATTCACAAGTACAAATTTGTGTTTATCAAATAAATTACAAATGAAAAAATCTCGATTTTTTTACAAATTTGTTAAAAAAAATGCTTAATCACAATTTTGTAAGATGGTGCAATAGGCCCCTGATGGTTTAATGTCTTCTTGTTTTTGAGAAAATTGAAAATAACAAAAATAAGTTTTTAAGTTATTTAAGTTGGTCTAGAGATTCTATATTTTCACTTATACGAGTAAGTAGTGAAGTATGTATATTTTGTTACTTCACAATTTTCCCAAAAATTTGACTACCTTAAAGCTTCATTTAGACTTTCGTTCTTGTCGTCTGTGTACGTTGTACGTTGTTGTACGTACACGGAACAACGAGAATGTAAATGATAAAAACGAACAACGAACTAACAACGAATGAAGAACGTACTCGTGCAAATTCAAAGGAGCTCGGAAATTTCCATATTCGTTGTTCGCTGTTACCCCGGCAACGTGTGTTTAAATATGAAAACTGTTTAAATAAACATTGTTTGGCAGTAGCGTGCAACTTGTAGGGACATTTATACATTTTTTGTATATATGTACAACTATCACTATATTTTTAATTATCCTTCACTTCAGGAACAAAAACAATGAGGAGAATTGAAAAAAAAATACACCTATCTCATGTTCTTTATAATCATTTTTCTTAAATACTTTCATAGTGTACGTTCATATTGATATTGCATTGATTAAAAGATGTCTGATTTAAGGAATTTATCAAAAGAAGTAATTAAGGAGTTTATTGACTTATACAAAAGCTTTTCATGTTTATGGAAAATAAAATCAAGAGTATAGTAATCGCGATGAAAAAAAAAAGCTTATTCAGTTTTAGTTAATAAACGCAAAGAATCAATTCCTGACTGCACAAAAGAGTTGGTGGTAAAAAAAATAGACTCTATGAGGGGAAACTTCCGGAAGGAATATAAAAAAGTTATAGCCTCCCAAAAATCTGGAGCAGGATCGGAAAATATCGGAAAATATCTATGTACCAACCAACATTATGGTATTATGACAAGATATTTTTCTTGAAGGACCAGGAAATACCTAGAAATATCAGTAAGACTTTTAATATTCAGGACCAGGAAAACACAATACAACAGGTAAGTTCAAGTTAAAAACTTTAATTAAACAATGCATTTAATAATATTTATGAAATACAGATTAAGTAAATTTGTGTTGCCATGGGACGGCTAAAATTCATTTTGAACATCCTTTTTGCTTCATTAGAAGCGTTTCTGTTGTTTCCAATTTGTATGTTATCTATGAAATTGTTTGATATAAGCCCGACTTCAATAGCTCCTGTGTCAAAATTTTCTGCATCCAGTAAGGATGTTAAATAGTTACTGCAATTTTTACTTCTAAGAAAATTATGAAGGTAGCAGCAAGATAACACCACTTTGTTAAAATTTTCTAGCTTCAAATTTATGGCAGTGTGAAAAATTTGAAATCTGTTACCTAAGATCCCGAAAGAATTTTCTACTACTCGACGTGCTCTAGATAGACGATAGTTGAATACTCGACGTTGATTATCAAGACCATGTTGTGAAAATGGTTTTAAGAAATCCTTTCGTAAAGTAAAAGCATCGTCACCAATTTTTTTATCACGCCACCGTCGGAAACTCTTCCATTAGTTCCAAAGTCACAATAAATAAAATCATAGGTCGTATCACATATAGCCAAACTAAGAAGCTCTTAAGTCTTAACTCTTCTATTATATTTGTATGTGATAAATGTTTTCTTTTCAGCAACCAACCGTTCGTCCAACAGGACGAATTAATAGTGCCGCTACTGCCAACAATGTGTTGTTATCCATTTTGTTGTTAAGAACGAACTAAAAACAAAACCGAATCAATGTGAATGCTTCTACGTTGTTCGTTGTTGAGAGAAGAACGAACAACGTACAACGAATGAAGAACGAAAGTCTAAATGGGGCTTAAGTATCAAGTTTTTCATGCTGTCCTTAAAATTAATAAGAGCATTGAGTAATAAAAACAAAAGTAATTAGTAGGTAATTAATGAAAAAAAAATTAAAAATTAATTTTAAAATTTTTTTTAAATATTTTGTTTCCGAAATTTTGACTTTGAAAATTAATTTGTGTAACCTATCAAGCAAATTGATTTAAAAAGACTATACATATAATAATTGATTTCTGGCCTTAAAATATGCTTTAGCATAATACTGTAAGTATGTATTGGTCGCCGCTATATGAAGGGCGTCTTCATCGCATAACTGATGATCATATAAATCTGTAGTTAATTTCTTCGTAAGGACATTTAAAGTTTAAATTTGCTATTATACTGATTTTGTGTAAATATTGTGGTTGAAAGCATTTTTTAAATTGTGACATGAAAAAATCTAACTTCTTCACCCTTCTCTAACACATGCAGATCATAAGGCATTTAGATATATTTTTTTAAATTTGTTCAAGTTTTTTTAATTGGATGTGTTTATTATTTTTTTTATTTTTGTGACATAAGTGGTGACAATTTGCCAAGCGCATGTGTTCGGTATACAGAACAGAATACTAAATACATACTTAAGTAGTCAATTACCTAAATAAACAAAAACAAACAAAAACTTGTGAAGATAATCGCCGCCCAAGATCCTCAACTCAGAATTCGTTCTCTTTTCAGCTTTAATCTTATGAATACAAAATTTGTATCCACTGGGGTTAGGATGTATCGAATTGGATATATTCCTTCCAGCATCCGTGAAGTTTAAATTAATTAAGCACCAAATAAAAATTCCTCGTGCACAATTTTTGTTTCAATGTCAAAATATAAAATCTTTATTTCAATCAATTATCATCACTCGACAGAATCATTTATTCTCTCTCTTAAAATTTTACTTATTACGAAAATTACCAATAGTCACCAGTAAGAAAAAAAATTAAACCTTCGGAACTGGAATCACCGGCTGGAACAAATTCAACCTCGCATCCGCATTTCCCAATTTATTGGTGGCATTGCAAAAATAATCACCATAGTCTCGTTCGTTGGTGGACAAAATGCGCAGGACCGAGTTTGTTGTCTCATGTGCAGTGGCCATATTGGTGATACGATAATTTCCACCTGACTGTAGCTGAGTACCGTCTTTGAACCAATATACTAATGGGGGAGGATAGCCCTGGACGGAGCACTCCATTTCGGCAGCGTGTGTCTTCATCTGAGCTACTTTTGGCCGAGCCACTGAGATCTGCGGACGAAATTCAACCTCGACGCGGACAATTCGTTCGTTTGGAACACCCACCCCGTTGTCAGCTATGCAATAATAGCCACCTCGGTCTAAGCGATGTGCTTTCCGGATGTGCAAAGTAGCTCCTCGATAGAAGTTACCTCCGGCGGGCATGATGGAGTTATCTTCTCTCTTCCAAGAAAGATTCGGCTTGGGAAAACCATCAGCATAGCAGGTTACCTCGACATTTTCGCCCTCTTTGACAACGACATTCTTGGGAGTCTTTTCTTCCGAAACTATTGGTGGATGCCTTACAGAGAGCTTTAAGCTCTTTGTCACCTTGTCAATAGCGGAGACAATCACTTGACACTCATAGGATCCCATGTCAGATGCTTCGATTTTGGTAATTCTAAAGGAGTAGGTAGAACTGGCAGCGGTTTTTATCTCCTTGATGGTGTACCTCGGATCCGACAAACTTAGGACGCCTCGAATCGAGAGAACCACACCTCCACCAGTGCCCAGATCGTTGGTGCTTTTGCTCCAACCGACAGCATAGTTCTCCACGTTTTCTACGGTGCAATTGAATTCAACGGCTTCTCCCACACTCACCACCTGGTCTTCTGTTATGCTCGAAATGACAGGTGACTTCGAGGATACTCGCAGAACTGCCGCCAAAATGAGCAGTAATTTGAACAAAAACATTTCAAGTTCGACCGACAAAACAACGCTTAATTCTTGCTTATGAACAGATCGCGACTAAACTGACGCGACGCGACGTCAAACGTTTCTAAATGAAAATTTCGGTTCGGTATTTCGTTGAGGCAGCGGCAGCTATATATGTATATTATTTTTGTTTAACTTTTTGCTGCAATCAAAATTAATCGGAAGCACTACTAAGCAGGAGAATACGGACTTGAATCTTAAATTCTGAGGTCATTCCATTACTGTTGATGCCGGCCTCACTCGTATGCTAATCTCACTCTTCTGGTGATATGGACTTTACTTGTGTATCTGAGAAGTCTTGGGCATGCATTGAACACTGGACTGCCCGACGGCGACGAACGGCGGCGTTTGTCGGCGACACAACGATGATGATTGTGGTTATCAATGTTCATACATGAGATATCTATAGTCCCGTTGTGTTTGCTTGGCCGGATGATAAGACACGAGGAGGAACTGCTTGATCTCCCACAAACAAAAAAAAAGCAATGACGGATGATTAAATTATGAATTTTTGTTTGTCAATCAAATTGAATGCGTCACTTGGAGGCGACTTTACACAGGGAACGGAAACCGATGGCGAAGAATCATTTGGGGCCCGAAAAAATGTTCCCACAGTTCCATGAACTTGGATTGGGCAGTTTATTAGTTCTTTGTTTACTTTTTGATTTTACTCGAGGGGATGATAAGAAGAAAAGAATAAATGTGATCACAGAAATCAAGAAAGATGTTCACCCGAACCTCACCACGACAGAACTAAGATCCGAACTCGAATTGATAAAAGATTTTAATTCTAACGGCTTTGTATTTGTTGTTGTTTTTATATAGCACACTGGTATTGTATCTCCTTTTCAACAGGGAACATTCAGTTGCTCGCTCACCTTATCCACGGGGAACATTCAGATTCAAGGAACGCAGGGGTAGGTCTACGAGTATCTAGTGTCGTCGAGGGTAAATTCTCATTGGATGATTGATGACCTCTGGCTAGGGAACAATTGTTTAAGTGGATGTGAGACGCAGCAGTTGGAAGAGTAGGTAGGTATGTGCCTATGGTTTGGCCTTGGCCTTTTTTGCTCACATTAAGAGCTGAGTGCGGCTGCATATGGTTTTTTTTTTTTTTGGTTTGCTTTTAAGGGTAGATAGATATAGATAGATTCACCTATGAATAAACTGTTTATATGTATGTGTTTTCTTTTTACTTGTACCAGTCATAGTTTTAGAAAAGACCTTGACTTTGAGCGATGGCTTAACACAGGGTTGCCAGAATTATGCAGATTTGCATACCTAATTTTTCATTTTTTCCAACTTAACGAGTTTTAAATAGTTCTTCCGTGTTTAACTCAACTCAGAAAGAAAAGTTTGGTTCTAGCTTTAAGAGTATTTTTCTGTGGCCTTTGACAATGGAGTAAGGCCCACATTGTGATTTTCATTTTAAAGGTAGTCGGAACCATTTAAGTACCCGTGGACTTAAAATTGCCAATGGCACATATGTCGCCAAGGTACGGAATCATGTGAAAGCTGTGCAGCTTTCAGTTGATTTTTGTCATTGTCTTATTTATAGATATTATTAACTTCCCATAGGGAGTTATTGTAATCGGTCCGATTTGTCAAATTGGAATTTTTGACATTTCTCGACGTTTCAAGGTCCCTAGAGGCTATATCAATCATTTTTAGAGAGATGTCTGTGTGTGTGTGTTCGTTCGTCCGTACGTTCTGGTACCATTTTTCGTCGTCGATATCTCAAAAACGAGAGAAATTTTGTTTAATAGATAATAACTTCGAAAGAAGCTGAAAGGGTGTTTATTAAAATTCAGTGAGTAGTTTTTTCACTATAACGGTTTTAAAAAAAAGCAAAAATTTTGGTTAGTTTCAAATATCTCACGAAAAAATAATGCTATTGATTTCAAATAAAATTTAATGTACTCATTATAAGGTCATACAGATTTGGTATGAATTTGGAAAAAATGAAAATACCGTTATTTTTTTAAATAAAAAAAACTGAAAAAAAAATTTCATAACCCAGATATTCTAAAAACGGAAAACAATTTTAAACTCAAAATAATTTTATTTTACGAAAAATAATGTGTTTGAAAATTTCAAAAAAAATCAGTTTACAGTTTTTTTACAAAAAATAAATAACTATATAAAATTCTATTGAAAATTGGTAAAAATTGTTTTTCGACTCAAATTTCTCGAGAACTAGTAGTGATATTGACTTCTAATTTAGTTTATTTTATACATAGTATAATTTTGTACAATTGCTAAAATGTTGATAAATATTGAAGTAATAGTTTTTTTTTAAATAAAAAAACTATTAAAAATTCTAGTGAAAACTAGTTAAAATTGTATTTCAAGTCAAATTTCTTGGGAATGAACACCGATAGTGCCTTCTAAAGTATGTTGTTTTATACATCGATACCTTCCCGTAAGAATGTATACTAAGAGACATTTCTAAAATTGTTCAGGAAACGAAAAAAACGAAGAAAGTTCTAGTTGAATCATACTGTGCTAAGAGACAATTTTGGTTAAACTAAGTGACATCTAAGAAAATTTTTTGTTGCTCACGACAATGAGATCTTTATTAATGTCGCTTAGCATAATTTTTTTTGGCGGATAATACAAATTTCAAGGGGCAACATTATTTTAATGAGAAAACATGGCAGTTGATAAATTTTTTTATGTGTACTCTAGTTTCCTTTTCATGCATAATAGGTTGGCGAAATCCAGGCCAAAACGTGGCCCTTAGCATATAGTATATGTATTTCCTCATCAAAAAGTCATTTTCGAAAAAAGCGTCGCTTAGTACATTTTTACGGGAAGGTATCGACATAATACAATTATTAACATAGGTCATTGGATATGTACACGATATGACGGAAACGGCAATGTCCACATTTATGATAGCCTCCTGGGTCACGTGGAAACAACTTATACATCAACAATCTCAATTTCAAATCTCTTTAAAAAATTAAAATGCTTTTCAATCTTAAAATAATGTTTGTTTGAATTTTACAGCTAAAGTTTGTTTCGCTGAAAATTTGGTTATTTGAAAAAAACTAAATATAAAGTTTTCAAGACCACAAATGGGAAGTTATCAGTGTGGGTCGCACCCAGCCTCTTTTTATTATTTAAATGGTTGCGTTTAGATTTCTATCCAACTTTACCTGGATAGCTTTTAAGCTTTTGTAACCCCTTGTAAAAGAAACAGCTATTTCAAAAAAAAAAAAAAAACAACTTTCAAGCTATTCTAAAAATTTAGTACACAAAGATGCAGTTCTGTTATTTGGAAGAATCTCAAATCAAATCATTAAAAATAATTGATAATGCGTCCTTAATGTGATCTGGACTCTAATTTGCTTAATAACTATTTTCTTCGAAATAACAATTGCAGTACAGAAAGCCTCAATGAAAATAGCTTGAATGTACTTAATATTTTTGGTGATGCTGAATAAAATCCAAATGCTTTTGAATTTCATTTTGTTTTTGAGTACAAAACAATAACTGCTATAAAAAAAAAGTCAAATCAAATGCAGTAGGTCATGATGGGATATCTCTTAAGTTTAGCAAAATGATTTTACCCCACATTTATTATACTTTCACGTACATAATTAATTGCTGTTTTACAAGATCGGAATTTCCAGCCATATGCAATTATGCTAAGGTTATTCCGATACCCAAAAACTCTAACAGAAGTACCAAGTACACCTGAAGACTATAGACCAATAAGTATTCTGCCATATCTATCGAAAGTTTATGAAATTTTAATGCGTGAACAAATTGATGAACATATTAAACAAAACAGTTTACTAACTTCTTGTCAATCTGGTTTCCGTAAAAACCATAGCTGTACAACTGCTATATTGTGCCTAAACATTTTTTAAGATTTAAGATCTAAATTTGACAATAAAAACATGTATCAATTTTATGCATGCTCGATTTTTCAAAAGCTTTTGATAGTGTTGATCACCGGATGCTTATTGAAATTTCAGCAAAACTTCACTACTTCTCGTTGCTAGCTACCTAAACAAAAGGTTTCAACAGGTTTGTATCAACTCTAAGGTGTTCTCCTTTTTGAGAGTTATTTGTGGTGTTCCTCAGAGCTCGATATTAGGTCCACTCCTTTTTTCTTTATTTATAAATGACCTTCCCGATGTTTGTCATGATGTTACAAGGATCTGTATGCTGACGATGCTCAGATTAAATTCTCAAGACTTATTGGCCTGATGTGTGGCGAAAATGAATGAAGACTTGGAGCGCATATACGCATGGGCTAATGCAAGCAAGTTGCAATTAAACCCTCAAAAATCTAAGGGGATAGTTATTTCCAAGGACTTTATTTACGCTTCTATATTATACAAGCCCTTATTTTAAACAATAATATATTAACTTACGTAGATGAAGTAAATAATCTTGGAATCATTATAAATCGTAAACCTTCATGCAAAAATCATATATCTAAACTTGATCGTCAAACGAATTTATTATGGTTTACGTCAATTTTATTTCTCTTCCAATTTTATACCGGTCTTAACTAAACTCAAACTGCGTCTAGTTCGAGCTCTATTCTTACCTTTCATTAATTATTGCTCAGTAGTTTATAGTAAGCTGGAACTTTTTGTAAGCTGGAACTTGCATTTAACTCTGTAATACGTTTTATATATGCACTTCGGAAATTTGACCATATTTCCAGATTCTCTTCTAATGTAGCTGGATGTTCTCTCAGACAACATATTAACATACGAAATTGTCTATTCTTGCATAGAATTCTACAAAGCCATCAACCATCTTATATGTTTGAAAAAATAAGTTTTTCGAACTCTATTATATTAACGAAGAATATATTTTTGCAAACTGACATCTGTCATTAAAACTAACAATAGAAAAATATTTGCAAATGACAAAAAGTCATTTAATTAGTAATTACAGTGAAAGCTCTAATAAGCCGACACTCATGGTCCCCCAATATTTGTCCGGTTATGAGAACTGTCCGGTTAAGGGAAAGCAATAAAAAAACTTTTTTTTTAATTTCATATTAATTCTAATTAATATTGGATCTACGATCTATATTCCCATTTTCCATGAACATCTTCTTTATTTCTTGAAATCTCTGCAGCTTGTTTTTTTTTTCAATAAATCTTAAAAACTTTGCATAGATAAAATATTTCATGTCGTGGCTGAAAAAAAAAAAACTTTTTTGCCAAAGCGCGAACCAATAAGTTTTTGTTGCCCAATGCATTGGCAATTTACAACTTTTCTTGCCTCACCCTTTCTTACCGTTATTTTAACGGACTATGCTCTAGTGAAATAGCCAGCTGCATTCCTCCCCTTAAACAATTTAACCGTAATATTCGCACTTCTAGGAATGCCCATCAGTTTACCCTTGAGCCTAACTTCGGAGGTACTGTGAAGTACAGAGATTCGTTCTTCAGCCGTACTACGCGAATGTAGAATTCCTTACCGCGCTCTGTCTTTCCCAGTCATTGCAATGTTCAAAAATTCAAAACCAATGTACACCGACACCTCCTTTCTGACCCCTCCCTTTTTTCCTAATGCTCACACTGTGTCTGACATATTAAGGGTATACAAAAACCTTTGAGTGTGATGAATGAGTAGCTGAAGGAAAGGAAATTACATGTGTAAAACCGAAACGCGATGAAAAAAGGGAACCATACCCTCTCAAAATTACACGAACTACCTCCAGTAACTAACTCGGGAAATCCCCTAATAACCTTTCAACATAACATCGCACCGTCCAGTTATTAGAGCTTCGCGTCCGGTTATCGGAGATTTTCTATAGATTTACTTACGTATTAAACATAAACTGTACTTAGAACAGATCTGATGTTCTTTTCCGTTACATTTTTGAGAAAAAATAATCCCTAAATAAAATAATGAGTCCGGGTATGGGAGGTTTTTTATCTAAAATGGGCAAGAAAACTTGTCCGCGTCCGTTTATGAGAGTGTCCGTTTATAGGAAAGTTATTTGTATGAGATTTTCGAAAAAGAAGTTTGTTCCCGAAAATTTGTCCGTTTAAGCGAACTGTCCGCAAGTAGAGCTTTCACTGTAATAAAAGAATTTATTTATTTTGATCTACACGCATATTATGATTTTTTATTTTGTCCCGGGAAATATGTTGAAATCCCGGGATTTTTCATTATTTTAGCCATTTGTTCCGCCGAGGTGTAAGAAAAATGTGGCAACCCTAATTTTATGTTATAAATTATTTATTAGTCTTGATGAACGTTTCTGTGTTGGCTTACCAAAATTATGCACGCACTAATGGTTAAAATCATAAATCTTAATTCTTCAATCAATCTTAGAAATTACAGACCTTTTCCTAAAAGAGATGGAAGCCAACTTTATTTTTCTTATCATAAGCTTCCTCTTTATTATGTATACCCGGATTTACAAATTCTTAGCGATTTTTGCCAACAGTAATCGGGATATTGATGTTTGATTTCACATCCATCAACTTTTGAACTGTATTGCCAGATCCAACGATTAAGGTTCTTTCCGATACTTTAAATAAAGAAGTAGTATATAGAGTTTAAAAAAGGTAAAGATTACTACACATAATATACACTATAGCATCTCGTCATAGATTCGACAAATACTCGGTAATTTGTGTATGTTTTGTCTTCTGCATCAGAGTACAAACCAATTAGATCGACTTTTGCCGGGAACAGTAGTACCATTGTATATAAAACTTATAGTAATATCAAGAAGACGAACGATTGTGGCGACATCTGAAGGCTATGGACTGTAATTGCTAGATTTGTCTTTGCTAAATTTAATAATAAAATATTCTCTTTTTTACTACTTGTTTTGTATGTTATCCTACTCTTCACTGTAAAAGCGTGCGCTAATTTCTGCGCCACCACCAGGCTAGCGTTCGCAATACAAAATCACGCTCCATGACAATACTATAGGTGTATATACAAAGGTAGTACGAATCTACGATGAGACGCTTAGTGTACGAAAAGAGTAATTCCCAAAACCGTGCACAATTCACAATACCTACCATCTTGGCTGACTGTTGGATATCCAGGTTGCGAATATGAATAATATGATAGGAATGTCGGAGGTCGAGAAATTTGTGTTTCCGAAGGGCGGTAACCCACAAGGGACCAGTATGGACCTACTGGTGATGGTTTTTCTAAAGGTCGAGGTGGTGGTGTTTGTTGACGCGATGGTGGCACATTTGGTGGAATTGGAAGTTGTATAGGGGGGCTATGCTTGTGTGTATTGTACTCGTGTTTATCTTCATCACTTTCATCACTATAACTACCATGAACACCATCATCATCATCATAATCATCATCATCATAAAATGAGTGCAGATTCCATTCGTCATCATCAAAGTAGTGGTTCTGTTTCGGAAAAAAGTTTTTAAAAGGATAAGTTGCTAGAGCTTCTGCATTAGTTTCTTCATAAAGTTGAAGAAAAACTGTAAAAATAGAAAACAATATATTGCAATTTTATCAAAATTTCAAAAATTAAAATTACCCAAGAGAATCAAAATAACAAATGAATTCACTACAAACAATTTCATTGTGAAGATAACGCCGAAACCTTTTGAAGTTTCAAAGTGAATTTGCTATCCATTTATATGAACTAAAGAAATAACTATACACGCTCAACACTCGACTTAAAATAACAAAAAAAAAATATTTAATTTTACTTTTACGAGCTCGTGAAGGCAAATTAAGTTTTACATTTCAATTAAGTTATTTGAATGAGTTTCAGGGTATTTATACCTTTGCATACTCATATGTTTCTATTTAGGTAAGGTACTTTTATTTTTACTTACGATATATAGGTACTATAGGGCAAGTTCTGCATTAGGAAAAAAATCGAACTCGAGATTTTGATCAAAGTTGACATTTTGATGATAGCGAAGACGAATAAAGTGGTTCATACAATTCCGTCAGTCTGTCTGTATGTCTGTACTTCGATATACAGCCTAAGCCACTGGAACTATTTTCTTCAAACTCGGTACTTAAGGGTCTTCGGTGATTCAATAGAGGAGAAATTGAAAGTTTTTTCTTAGCTCTAAAACTAACGGTACCGGTATCTAAATACACTTAATAAGCTATTCTAAGATAGCAGCAGTCAACGGCCAATATGTAATTTAAGCACATTATAACCTCTGCATTTATTTATGTCATAAGCACATACCCGTATGTTATAAATAGAAAAAAAAATAATAAAAACAATTAATTTAAAAATGCAATTATGAACCAATCGTTTAGGTAGATATAGGGATTTCTTTCTAATTCTACAAAAGTATATCTTATCCTGGAGTTACTATTTAACACACACACACATCAAATGAAAAAAAGTAGGTAACAGGAAAATGTTCAAAACAAAGCACAAGTATCCTTAAGTTCGTTTGCCTGTCGAATAAATGAAACTAAACGAATCTCTTCGTTAACTTCGACTTATGTACATAAAATGCCAAATTTTGTTATTTATTACCCAGCTTCCTGTTTCTTTAGGGTTGGATGTTATGGCCGGTTGACTGAATGCAATTTTGTAGGGTTGCTTGATTCTAATTCTGTCAAACAAACGTACATACATATGGACATAAAAACCTACATCCAGTTATAATAATCCAAAGTTATAATTATGCGTCCACGTACCAACCAACGCCAACGTAGATAAACATAGTTAATTCTGTATAAGTAGATATTGTAGAGGTATACGTTTGTATATATAAAACCTATTATGATGCCCCGCACCTAACTACAAACCCCCTAGATAAAATCTTGATTTAACTACATATTTGTAATTTTTTATCAACAAGTGAGTGAGCATTAGAATGTCAGTAAATGGAAAATATTACAAAATATATTTCTCGATATTTATTACAAAAATTAACAAAGGCAAAAGATGTTTTCATAATGCATTGATTATAATATTAATTATATTATTAATTAATTATAATTATATAAAAATTTCTTTGGTATTCGGAACCCTGATTATGTTCCATAAGCAAGACGTTACTAAGGGCGTATGTGTCAGACTCAACCTAGTGTTTATTGATGCGATACAAAGTAAGGGGGGTAGATTAGGTCTAAACAAGAACAATAAAATGAACCGCTTGATCGCAAATACTTGCTAGTATGTAAGAGTACTTTGGAATTTAAAATGTTCTTATAAATATAAGAACATTGGTTTAATGAAAGAAAAATGTTCAAATACATAAAATTAATTAAACAAATAAAATAAGTAATTATTAAATTAATTTCTTTTATAAGATATTTCCTTTAAAATTTTTTCTATACTCTGTCCAACAAAAATTGTCAGTACAGGCCTTATGGGAGAGCTTTTTATAAAGCAGTGGCGCCTGATGCACCCTCACTACAATGCGTTAGGAAAAATGCCACTAAAAACAGAGCAAGCCACTGACTTTTCTTAAGGAATTGTTGTTGTAATTCTTTGCAAAAAGTTGTACAACCCATCACGACCGTCGCACAATGTGAGAATTCGCAAATCTAGCGGAATTTAATTAAAAAAATGATATGCACAAACTGATGTAAAAGTTGGTTTTACTTGGAGCCTATACCTTCTCTACTAACCGATTTAGAAAGAACTGTTATGCGGGAGTGATGTAGAACAAAGATAATTGATGTCAAAGTTGCAATTAGTCATTTTTTCGGTGGCAATTTGCGAGTGAAGGTGGTTTAGCTATTTATTTTTTTGTGAGTGCATGGTTCAATTTTTATTGAAAGTTTTGCTTTTACATATTTCATTAACAGGATATCGGAGAATTGAAAAGTAAGTTAAATTTTAATTTATATGGTGTTTAAATATATTTTTTGGTGGATGGGGTACAAAAAAAAGCGTAATTTTATTCAATTTGTACATTCATTAAAGAAAAAATTAAATTATTCAGTGTTATTCAGATGTGAGACTATATGCATTTTAAAGTCTGATATGTCTGCTATAATTAACCGCTTTAAGTTGCTGCGCATAGGTGCGACGCCCATACATTTTTTTTTCATTTTCGAACTGGCCTTCAGCAAAAAATAAATGTCAAAATACTAGTAATTTTATTACTTATATTACCATGAAGTGCTACATTGACAAGATTTTTTTTGCGTATGTGTAAGGGAGTTCAGTTTGAGTATAATTTTCAATTTTTGGAGCTGAACACCCCACCCCACCCCCCTCTCATTGAGGGGCCATCTTCTATAAAGGGGTGTTAAGAGTTTTACGTGATATTTTGAAAACAGTTATTTTTCGCAAAAAATACTAACATCATCTTATAGATCATTAAATTCTCTACAGTTTATGTTAATAAACTTTTTTATGTAGAACAAAAAATAAAAAAGTTATAATTCAATAAAAAAACAATTTTCAAAAAAAATATTATTTTAAAGGTTTTCTTTCTTTTTTCTCGATTTTGGACTTTTACAGACATTTTTATTGAAAATCTGTTTTTAACTATACCTTTTTCATTTTCGTTTCAATGGTACAAAGTGTATAAACATGAATTGTAGAGAATTTAATAGTTAAAATCAATTAAATTATTATTAGTTTAATTCACATAATGTGTTGTGCTTTTTTTATAAGTTTTGTATGTCCTAAACGTGGTCTTTCGTGGAAGGTAGAAGTACATGTTTCAAGTGTAAGAGTACATTTTTGATACATGATATTCTTTGAATATTTCAGAATGTCTTGCGAAATTACGAAAAAACAAATTTTTGATATTTGGGTTTCAAAGATCAAAATAAAGCGGTTTGAGGCCGTTTTGTTCTTTGTTTTGACCCATTTTAGTTAAATAACTTTTTCCGAAAAAGCACTGAAGACACTAAAAGCTGCTTTGAGACAAATTTGTTTCAGATTTAGTGAAATGTGGACAAAAATTGGTAGACACCGTGACCTTTTCGATAAAACTCATTCTTCGTGGCTTAATGGAACCCTTACTCTTCCACAAGCATTTTTAGATGAAATTCCATCTTCGTCTTCAAATATTAAAAAAGTACGGAGGCCAAAAAAGAATTTTGAAGAGTGCTGTGAAAAAATAAAAAAGAAAAAAGTAAAAAGCCTGTTGGATTCATATAGCTTTGAAGAAATTGGGATGGCCTACGAAAAAAAAATTAAGAATAATTTGAAAAAGAGATACTGACTTTATGAATAGATATAAGTAAAAAGGAAAAACAATTTTTTTTCAGCGTAATTAAATTGTTCCTGATGTGCTTACCTAAGTGCATAAAACGCGTAGTTTCAAAACTCCGTTCATTAAAAACTTGGCTAAGTATATACAAAATTCTATTTTAATTTCATATTGGTATATATTAGTTATAAATATGACCAAAAACAAATCAATAATAAGCTTTTTTCTGAGCGAAATTCATTTGTTAAGAAGGGTCTATTAAATTGCAAAAAACGAGTACTTTCAAAGCTCTGTAAAAAAAAAAATTACAAAATATATTAATAATTGTTGTTAAATTTCATTATTCACATATTTATAATTAATCTTGCAAAAAAAGAATTATCAAAAAGTAAAACTTGTAACCGCTATTAATTTAATTCCGCTAGATGAGCGAATTCCCACACTGTGCGTCGTATCCCACTGCTGATGAGATACTTACAAGATACAAGAGTTTCAATTCAACTGGTGTCACTCAATACGATCGTGCGCTCTTTATCTACATCAAAACAGAGTTACCATTATCATTCTCAATTGCAAGCAAGGAGCTTTTTCAGTGGTTTTTATTAAGGAGCTTTTGGGATTTGAAGCTTTTGAGAACACATTTTAAGAAGATGAGTATGTTGAGTGTTGTCGTATTGCTTTTCAACTTTAAAAAAAACGCGGCTATTATCTTACCGCTTGGCGTTGTGGGAAAAGGTAAATTGAATATTGTTTTCAGTCGTTTTGAATCGGCAGACGGTAGCCCTACGCGTTTTTTACTCTCATTTGCGGCAATTTATAATGTAAACTACGGAACCCCTGTGAGAGCTTTAAAAGGCGACACACTTATGCATGGCAATGCAACCAGAATGAGAGACAAACGTCCTATCTTCCCTGTACTGACAATTTTTGTTGGACAGAGTATAGAAAAAAAATGGATGTCAATTTTAAGTATTTAATAATACAGATACATAGGCGGAAAATAGTTGAATTATTTCGATGTTTAAGCTGTTTTGGTATGAAACTGGGTTAAAATAACGATTTTGCAAATTTTTATCAAATATATCATCATCATTTCTCTACCCCTCCGTAACTGGAGGCAGCTAGCTAGGGACCGAGCTAGGTGGAGGGGCTTGTTGGTTGAGGCCGTAGTCCACCCTGGACTATGAGCGCCATCTAAAGTAAATTAAGTAAGTTATAAAAGTTAAGATCATCAAATGTCTATTTTATTTTTTTAGTATCGTGCTTACTTTATATTACTCTTCGACATTTAAAAACGTCAAAATAGGCTGGTTTACATAGAAAAAAGGCCCCGCGTCCCTTTAATAGACTTTCTGTTTATAAAAATGCATTTTATATGGGGAATTCAAAAAATTTTGATTTCTGGAACAGTTTTCGTTTAAGGGAATTGTCTGCTTATAGGAACCGTCCGCAGATACCTAAAGCTTTCTCTATTACATGAATTTTAACTTTCGATATACATACATATAAGGTAGGCGCGGGTAATAAGGCTTAGCTAAGGGAGACTTGAAATTAAACAGAAACTATTTATCAGAATGGACACATTCAATTGTTAATTAATGTATTAGATATAAGTATTACTATAAAAAAACGACAAAACATGGCAAACTCTGCCTTAAACAAAAACAATATTCAACATTTTTAAAAACCTTGTCAATAGGCTTTATTAAACTATAGTCGGGAAATAAGGCCTATAAGTTTTTAAAATTATATAGTAAACCAAAATTGAGATAAAAAAATATAAATAAATTAATATTGCTTTAAGCTTTAAATACAAGACATTATTTTTTTGTCTACCAGCCATCAGGACAGTCAAAATTGTCTTTATCATCCGCTGATAAGCCAATGCACTCTTCATAATACCACCTAGCGCATATACATACATATAACACTACCTCATATCTACCTCACAGCCGTGACAGTACCAACTCATCTGGATTTTTTTACCACTACTTTTAACTTTGGGGGTTGCGGTATCTTTTACTGCATTCTTAACTTTGTCAAATAGATCTTTGGTGGCTGGAGTTCCTCTGGAATCAATGGCTTTTCTTCTGGTTGTTGTGGATAAGCAGGATAATAAGGCCTGCCGTCAAATTTGATCAGACTTAATATTACGATGATAGCGAAGACGAAAAAACTGGCTCTCGTAATTCTGTCTGTTTGACTACAGCCTGAACGACGGAAAACTTTTCAATACATTTTGTTAGTAAAATTAAAAAGAAATCAATTATTTAAAGCTAGGTAATGGTTAAAAACAATATCCGAAAAATGGTTATTTATGGTAAACTCCGTAGAACCATTTTATTTTTGATTTTCTGAAAATTTTAATCTTTTTCTCCCTAACAGTTTGGATAATATTGTGTATTCAAATTTTCAAAAATTAAATGTTTTGGATTTTAACTAATAAAAACTTAAAGTTGGCGTACCAAAAATTTTTCTTAAGAATGTTTTAAAAAATTTTTAAATAAAAGGCTATTTGCGTTAGAAATACCGCACCATTCTGTTTATCTCTTGCTACTTAAAGAGTTTAAAAAATGAATTTTAAGTTTTTGAACAGTTTTCATAGGCGTGTTTTATTGGTAATCTATAGCTAGCGCAATAATACGAGCACCAAAAAAACCCTTTATTCACTCTTTAACTCACTCTTAATAAAGTTTAAAAACTTCAAAATAGGCTGGTTTACATAGAAAAAAGTCCACGCGTCCGTTTAATAGACTTTCTGTTCGGACACCATCTAAGCACCACCTCAGTGGCGTAGCGTACCATCTCGGCGCCCGGGGCGGGAGACTCATTTTGCAATACTAAATTCAATACTAAATTAAAATTAAATTTCGAGACATCATTTCACAGGCAATGAAGTATCTTTTATTGAAAGTAAAATATAGAATCAGCGGTTTCATAAACGGATTCTACGGGCCTTACGAATGAGGCTCGTGAGACAAAGCTGCATCTGCGGATTCATCGCCATGCATGCGGTTTTCCTGCGAATTCTTCTCGTTTTGAGTTCGATTTCGAGTTTTTTCCAAAGAGTCTTAGAAAAGTCGATTGCGGCTTGGACGAAACGGTCTCTGCTCTACACTAGGAGAGCTTTTAAAACGCAGAGTTTCTGAGCACACTTATCCACACTCAGTCCACGTTGCTGCAGGAAATCTGTGCGTCATCTTTTCCAGGTAGCTCTGCAGCTCAAAGCCAAGAAAAGTGAGGAAGTTGAATGACTGCATGACTGTCAGAAGAAGACTGGCTACCGATCCGTCAATTCTTCCAGTACCTCAAGAACTTCCACAAACTTATTTTTAAGCATCTTTACAGCTTCACGAGGTTCACTTCTTCTGCAGGCTTGTCTTGACCCTGCTCTGTGGTGGGACCAAAACGACTTCCAACTTCGACGGGAGGCACGTCTTCCTCTTCTGCCTGTAAAATATGTTATGCATTCCCATGAATATTGACCGGAGGACAATTGTAGGCCACTCACGATTGTAGGTGGAGGAATCTTACTTACATTGGAATCACTTCGACTGCTGCTGGATTCCGCCGAAGATGTTAACGTAGCTTTTGAACCAGAACTAGAACTGAAATATTTCAACAACGTTTCCGTCGAATCCTAGTTATCTTATCATATCTCACATATGCATATCATATGTTTCGGAATACTCCCTTTCAGTTTCGCGAGAGTTTCGGAACGTTTTGCACTCTTACGGCCCTACTCACCGTCTACGAATTCACGGAAATCAGCCGAGAGCGGTCAACGACGAACCACAGATAGAGTGGCAAATTTCAAATTTACATCATTGATGTTTGTTGACTTGTCAAACGATCTGTCATGAAACATATGATTTCTACTCTACCCGCATCACCTGCGACATTTTGCCGCCCCCTAGGCCTGCCGCCCGGGGCGGACCGCCCCAACCGCCCCCCCCTACGCTACGCCACTGCACCTCCTACATTTCAATATCTGAAACTCCATCTTTACTAAAATATTCTTTTCAATTACCTACCAGCTTATTTTTTTCACTTATAATTTGTTGTTGTTTTCCATGTACAATTTTGCGATGTAGCGTATTAAACTATTAACCATAAAACGTACTAACTAATAAAACATGGCTATTATTAAAATTCTTAGTCATTTTTTATTAGAGTTCGTACGACCAGTCGTGCATATTAATTCTTGTTCTACTCTTGTCTGCCTCCACAATTTTTAGTTGTGTTATTTATACTCTAGACAAAAAAAACTTACATATTCTTTTCTGTATCATTCCTATAAAAACGATAAAAAGATTCAACTATGCATTTTCTACCCAGAGCTTCCACGTCAGAATCCGTAGGTGGCTCCCCAATCGTATTGGTTCGTGATTTAATAAAATAGTTTACATACAAAGCTATACTCCATAATTTTTTGCTTCCTATAATATATTTAAATTCGCCTAAGAAAAATTGTGTTCGCTTATTGGTTGTTTAATAGACTTAAACAATTTAAGCTGTTATATTGAGGTGCAAGTACTTACTATACGTACAGAACTTCAAACAGAGATGGCGCTAGTAGTTGTCATATAGGTAGCACTGCAAGAATTTCGGTACGGGGTTCGATTTGTTATAAATACAGTAAATCCTTTTGAAATTGAACCAACTTTATGTACCAATAAATGTGGAGGTTCCTCTTTAATTGGACCCCACCACTTTATATTGCATATTCGTAAGTTAGGGGCGCTTTTTTTGCGTTATAAAAACGATTGCCCGTGTTGAGTAGTGACCTAAGCTTCCAGGAAATCCATTTGAATTTTACTTTCATTAATAAATTAAAGACAGTCATTTTTTTTTAAGTTTTTTTTTTTTTACAATGAGTATTTTTTATACTATGTGTATTTTTTCTCTATCTGATCTTTGAATATAAAACTTATAGTAGTATCAAAAAGACGAAAGATTGTGGCGAAATCTTAAGTATAGGGACAGTACTTGCTTGATTTAATAATAAAATAGGTATTCTCTTTTTTACTACGAGTACTTGTTTTGTATCTCATCCAGCGCTAATTTCAGCGCCACCACCCGGTGCTTAAGACTTCATGAGAGTACTATGAAGTTTATATACAAAGGTTGTACTTATACTAAGCCAGGGTTGCGAATTTTTGAATTAAAACATAATAGATGACTTGTGAATTTGTTTTGACTACATAATTATTTAATTATTAACGAAAGTAGATTTCAAGCTTTTGTGCTACCATTAGCTTATGAATTATTTTTTTTTTAATTTATTAGTCACTTAGTAGGTTGTGAATCAATTTTTTTTAATTCATAAGTCACTAAGAAGCTTATGATTTAAATTTTTTTAATTCACAAGTCACCAACTGACTTATGAATTATATTTTTTTTAATTTATAAGTCAGTACCTTGCTGCTGAATTACATTCTTTTTAATTCATAAGTCACCCACTAGCTTGTGAATTAAAGCCAAGCTTAAGTAAAAAGTGACTCAAGCTTTTGCAACCCTGTATTAAACTATTGTTAATTTGCATTGCTTAAGCTTAAGATAAGTAATGTTTTTATTATATCCGTTTCGAAATGAATTAAAATAAATTGTTTTAAACAAACTTTTGAAAAATACTCTTTATTTTTTATCAAACAATGAGATACATAGATACATCTTTGATACAAAAGCCGTGCTTCTTGGGAACGTGAACTGTAGTGTGGTAGGATTTTGCACGAATAACAAACACAACATCGGCAGTAGGAACACTGCCAATTAAAGCTAAAGTAGAACCCTACTATGGATGGATTTTGGGATTTTGATTGATACTTGTATGTATCTTGATGATTATGTGTATTGAGAAGTTCTATGTACGTTTTTCACGATGTGTTTTTCCAAAATTTTATTCCGCAAAAAAAAACATTCCTAATTTAATACTTCATTTTACAAAAAAATCTATTCTTTTTTGGGTCTCTTTTAGCTAATTTATTTTCTTTGGGTAGCGAAAAATTAACGTTTTTAATAAAATTGATTTTTATTTTTCATATGGTTCAAATAATTTTCTTGATTAAAAAAATCAATGTTTTTATTTTTAGAATTTTTCATGCTTTCTTCGATATTTCTTTAAAATTTAAAGCAAAATACTTTATTTTTTACTAGTTTCTCTAACACTTTAGTTATCCAGTGCTATAGATTAACAGCTCTGAAAAATCATTACATTTGAACTTGCGATTGTATGAGGGTATACTATATGGTAAGGTATGCATTCGTAAAAAAATCGAAGTCGAGATTTTGATCAGACTCAGTGATGCCATATCGTGGGTTTTATCCCTTTTTGTGGGTTTTTTTGGTCTTAAAAAAGCAAAAAGGGATAAAGGGTTTTTTGAAGCTCGTAGAACAAAAAAAAGGGTTTTTTCATAATGAGAATTTTCGTTTTTCGTTTGTTAAAAAAAAATTCCCACTAATCTAACTAAATCTTACTAATAAATAATAATACGTTGGATATTACAGAAAATATATTTTTGGGTCAAGAATACGAGGATTCCTTGATCTAGTTGGACAGCGCCGAAAGAGCAGATTTAAAAACAAATTGTTTGAATTTTTATAAATCATCCGTTTCAGAACTAATCAACCGAATGCCTTTTAGGGATGCTGTTGTTGGTCAACTTCAATTTCTTGGCTCAAATATAGCATTTAATGTTTTCTACTGTCCACAGTAGAAATTTTTCAATATCCGATCTTTTGAATCAAATTGGCATTTTGCTTATTAAGATCATGCTTCCAGGCCAAAAATATTTACTGCTACAATTTTGAAATTAAGGAGAAGCACTTAGCCGTACATAATTCAAAAAAGTACACATAAAATATGTAAATGTAATAATGTTCATATAGGTATCAGTTCTTGCAGTAACTGCATACGTGATTTTCTTATAAGTTAAGTGTGAAATAATTTTTTTTTTGCTTTTTTTTTTTAAAGGTTTAGGCTAAGACTGCACTTGCGATTTCAATCGCACGATTTTTTAGTCGCAAAAATAGAACACATGAATTTAAATGAGAATGAACGCACTTGCTACCAACAAATCATGACGATTTAAAAGTCGCAATTTGTTTCATTTTTCTTGCGATGCGATTATCGTAAACTTAAATGAAACACATGTAATCAAATGGATATGCCCACACTTGCGATTTAAATTACTACGACTTAAAAATCGTAGTCGCAAAGAGAAATTGGCATGCACGCACATGCGATTTTTAATCCACGATTTTTTAGTCGCAAAAAGTAAGACACATGGCCTTAAATGTGAATGCACATGCGACTTAAAAATCGTAGCGATTATAAAAATGAAACAAGTTCTATTTTTTCAAGCGATTTTTCTGTCCCTACTTATTTGTAGCAAATGCCTGCACTCACATAAAAAGTAGTGTGTTTTATTTTTCGCGATTAAATAATCGCGCGGAAAAAAATCGCAAGTGCGTGCATGACAATAATTTGTAGCAACTACGACTTTTTTATTGCCTCGACGAAAAATCGCAAGTGCGGTCCTAGCCTAGGTGTGAAATGAGTTTTTTTTTTGTTTTTTTTTTTATCAGACTGAATGTGTGATTTTTTGTTTTTTATTGTCAATTTTATTTTATTTTTAAGTTTGTTGAAGAATGAATAATAAATACTCGTAAGTATGTTTTGTTATAAAAAACTTGTTTTTTTTTTTTTTAATTTTAAAATGGATTATAATGAAAAAAACTATAAATTTTTGATTATACACTTCATGGGATATTTGTGGGTTTTTTCTTGTAACACCGTGGGATAAAAGGGTTTTTTTCTATTCATTCTGGGATTTTACGCTTTAAAAGTCTGGCATCACTGATCAGACTTGACATTACTACGATGATAGGAAAGACGAAAAATTGGGTCTCGCGGACCTATGTATCTGTTCGACTACAGTCTAAATGGTTCGGCCGATTTTCTTTAAATTTGGTAGACACAATTTTTTAATTTTTCCCGCATACTTTTTATTTATTTTTTTTTTTCTCAAAAACTGTTTACAAGATTTCATTAAGTTAAAGCTAGGTAGGAAATTGTTATTAATGGTAACCATTTTCCTTGTGTTTGATTTTCTTAAAAACGGTACAGCCGATTTTGATAATTTTCTTAAAAATGTTAAGGCTCCCCAAAAATGGACAATAATGTGTTTTAAAATTTTCAAAAAATATGTTTTTTTTTTCAAAACTCAATATATTTCGTTTTTTTTTTAAAGTTGAATTTTTAATAAAATCTACAAGATGTGAGAACAAAAAATTATTTTACTTAAAAAAACACCGCTACCCACCATACAAATGTCAAAAACTGGTTTTCAGCACCTAGACGGATAACGGATTTTATAGAAATGCTTCTAAAAAGTTTTCTAATGTTTTTTTTTTTTTTGAAAAATCAACATCTCATAAAGGTGACTTTTTCTGAAATTAAATTTTTATTCGTACAATAATAATAAAAAAATAAAATTCACGTTCAAAAATTGATTCTTAAAAATGTTTTAAGAATTTGTGTATAAAAGATTAATTTAATAAAAAACGCTTCAACGAATTATAATTTTTGTTCTTGCATAAACTAATACGTAGTTGCTTGAAAAATCACATGGAAGCGTGTTTTTGACTCCAACTACTTAAGGAGTTGTTTTAGTCATTTCAAAAATGAATTTTATGGCAATGAACATTTTTCTCTTGTAATATTAATTTTCAAACTTTTAGTCTTTTACATTAGAGCAAGTTCGTGAGATCCCGTCTTGCATTTATTTCGTCAGCACACACAAAATTTTTAAAGACATAGGTACTTTTACAGGAGCACAAATAATGACGCTCTGAAGATAATAAAATATTAAAGAGTGAGAGTCTGCGAATTATCTCTTTTATTTTATCTTAGTTCGCAAAATTGATAATACAATTCATATAAAAATATGAAGTCATTAAAAATAATAAGAAAATGGAAGAGATTATGACAACTTGTCCAGCATAACATTAAAATTGCGATATTTTAACTACCAACTATTATACCAAACATAAATACTTTTACTCAATAAAATAATCAACGGTTTATTCAAATCAAATCCATTTGAAATAGTTTTTAACATTTAAGGAAATCTTTGCACATATACTTTTACCGCTAAAATAATTTAACCGAAATATTAGTTCTCACATTTTCTTGATAATTCAAATAAGTTTCTTTTTTCGAGACGTTTAATTGTCTTCCGAGTTGATTATTTGCTTGAACCTCGACTTACTTCAAATTTTAAAAACCTTTACTTAAGAAATTCTCCCGATAAATATGTTTCTCATTGTAGCGGATTAGCGGAATAACTAAAAATACAATTTTAAACAGTAATCCAAACCACGAAGAAGTACAAATGTCAAAACGAAAATTCACAAATTTATGGCAAGCTGACGAAGAAGATAAGATCTTATCTTAATTCAGAATTTTTTTCTTTATAAAAATTTAAATAAATGTTAACATTGTGAACTTTAGTATATAATAGTTTTTAAAAAGGTTTTTTTCTTTTCTAAACGTTGTTCTTACATATGCAAATTATAAATAAAAATACAAACATTTAATTTTTGTAAAACAAATGGCGGCAAAACCAGAACCATGTGTGACTTATTTAAACCTGGATTCACTCAACCATCCACCAATGATGATGATAAAAAACGAAAATCAATACTTAGTAATCAATTTTATTGTGAAAAAAATTAATTTGTTAAATTAAAGTTATTTTTTTTTAATTTAAGTCATTGGAAGAACAATATCCACACTATCTGTCAAGAGCAAGATGCTATACGAAAGAGACAAGGCTAAGTAAGTATAATATGGTGATTGCATGACCCCATCCTGTAACGCAGGTCACCTATGAAGTGGATTTAATTTTAAATTTGATAAGCAAAATTCATGTCTTCATACAAATTATTGAGGTAAATTATAGCCATTGTCGAAAACCATCGTTGTAGAATACAATTTTAAATTTTAAACTTCTTTTAAAATACTTTTAATATTGCACATATCGGTTTTAACAAGGCTTGGAATATGTTTGTTGTGGCACAAGTCATCAGCGTAATCAAAATAATTAGTGAATTTAATTTTTTAATGTCTGGAAATCTAAAATGTATGTTTTCAATTATGATTTGCAATGTATAGTGTCAATGAAATCCAAAAAATTTTTAATGATGCCAATCTTGTCGCGGAGGAACTAGAATCAGACTTGCGATTCGTGCTTGCCAAGAACATTTTCAAGCAGAATTTAAACTATCGTGTGTTTCAACACATTGGACCCTTTTATTTAAATACACATTTTCAACTCTTAACTTTTGCTTTTTACTCACACGCTGATGTTGTCAGTAAAGATAGTTGGTAACTACGAGTACCAAGTACATAGTAGTCAAACTACAAATTGCGACCGAAGCTTCGGACTGGTTTATGTATTTTTAGATTACAATATGCATGTTCATATGTAGATCCTACTCCAAAACTCAATTTATCAACTTTTCAACGTTTTTTTAACGCTATCTTAAGAGTTAAGAAAATTTGAATACTTTGAATGTAAAATTTAATGAAAACATGGATGTACTGTAATTAATAAAAAAAGCCACACAATTCTTTTTTGCTAAGACATCTCCTGAAATAATATGATGTTAAGACAATAGAATGCGGTCTTATTTCTACAGGAAATATAAATTGAAATGCACCAATTTTATATTGCTTTAAATAAATTGGATGCGTTCACAAAATTTTGCAAATATTATTTTATTGGTTACAGAATTTAAAAATAAATATTTTGACATTAACCCCTGTTATGTAAAACCCATATATAGGACAGAATTTTTAATAAGAGTATTTTGACAAAATTATTGTAATCAACGGACAACACAACAAAAGTTGTCTTGAATCAATGTTAGTTTGAGATCTACCATTTTTTTATTGGATGAACTATTTTATACGAGTATTTGGCCTAAAATTTGAATTTTAGTACAACTACTTTGGGTAACCAAATACTAAGCTTGAGTCTTCGTTATGATTCGCGAAACGAAGATTCAATTTTAAATTCAAGATAATAGCAGCCCTGCAAGACCTCGATGGATTAACAAAGTTACGTGAGAAGTCCAACAATTTAACAACAAATTAAACAACTAATATTTAAAGCGATAATATCATCATTTCTTTAAGATTTAGATTTCCTTCGTAAAAAAGATAAATATCAAAAATGACCTCGAAAAAATTTACAAATTTCAAAAATTTCCTTGGTCAAAACAAAGCATACAAAATTTTCCTAAACACTAACAAAACATTTTTGAACTATATTTCAAACACTAAACATCTCCTCGGCTTAGGATAAAATCCTTTTTTTTAGATTATTCCAAATTGCGTGTTGTACCTTTGTATATATGTATAACCTTTGTCTATAATAATCTATCAAAGGGCAAGGTAGTGCCCAGCCAAGTTCTGGCACTACACCCTTTTTACAGGAACAAACTCAGGCCATTTTTGACCCCTCCCTATCTTCAGTACCAATGAAGTCAGAAACTTAAAACTCCGAATATTTACTAAGTTAGTCAGGCACAGGCGCCTCACCAAATTTCAAGCACAAGCGGTTCCTGAGATATAAGTCCTCAAAAATCACAAAAACCGTAACTGACTGACTCACTGACTGACTGACAGATCATCAAAATTATGGAGCACTTCCCGACATCGTAGAATCTTGTAATTTTGCACAACGGTAGGTCTTGTCATGCAACCAGAGGAAAAAATCGAAAATTTGAAATTTTCCATTCAGGGGGCGTGGTATCCGCCCACTTTCTCCGAATTTTGGAGCACTTCCCGACATCGTATTATGCAGCACTTTCGACTGCTGTAAAACGATGAAATTTGGTGAACCGGTAGGGCTTATATTGCATATAAAGAACCAAAAATAAACACCAAGGTTTTCCTTTCAAAAGGCGTGGTATTCGCCCACTTTGAATTGGTGTTGGTTGAATGGAGCACTTCCGACTGCTGTAAAACGATGAAATTTAGTAAAGTGGCATGGTTTAAATTGCATACTAAGAAAAAAATATAAAATTTGAGATTTTCCATTCAGGGGCGTGGTATCCGCCCACTTCCTCAGAACTGATGTAAACTATATATGGCAAAATTCCGATTGCAGTAGAACAATGAAATTTGATAGAACGATCGGGCTCAAATTGCATATAAAGGACCAAAAATAAAAATTGAGGTTTTCCATTCAGGGGGCGTGGTATCCGCCCACTTTCCGAGAAAAAGTTTGATTTATATGGAGCACTTCCGACTGCTGTAGAATGATGAAGTTTGGTGGAAGGGTATAGCTTAATATACATTCAAAAAATAGAAAATCTAAGATTTTTCATTCGAAGTGTCTTTTTATTGTCATTTTGAAACTATACATGCATTTTGAAATTTCATAACTTTTCTTAGAACTATAGTGCTCGATTTGGTACTCTATGTTATGTTAACATGAATGAAAAAAGAAAACATTTGCATACCTGAAAAAATTATGAGTTTACATGATGGGCTCATTTGGCAAGTTTTTTTTATGCCCAATTCGAAAGGTTTTAAAAACTTGACCAGTGAACCCATCAAATTTTATTCAGTAATCATTAAATAATAAAATTTCTCTATTACATTGTAGCTGTTTCAATATTATTCTACTTTAAATAAATATTCCGTATAAAACCTTCATGAAGTAAGAACTTGGCGCACTTTTAGATCTCAGTACTTTTCACGGCTGACTTATTACACAAAGGTTTTTGTATAGAAGAACTTGGCTCTTTTTTAACATTTATGTTTTTGGTCTGATAGTAACTATTATCATGGAGCATGATTTTGGGATGCCAACGCTATCCTGGTGGTGGCTCTGAAATTGGCGCAGGATTTTGTAGTGGATACAAAACAAGTAGAAAAAAAGAGAATATTTTATTATTAAATTTAACAGAGACAAATCTTTACTATAGCTATGCTTAAGATGTCGACACAATCCTTCGTCTTCTTGATAGTAGATACTATAAGTTTTATATACAAACGTGCGTTGTACCAAAAACCTTCTCGTATTTACAATCTATCGCTTACAAAAAGATTATTTTTCTCCTTCCTCTCGTTTTATAAAATATGTTCATATATGGTTCATTTTCAAATCAAGTTGGCGGAAACCCTATAAGGGGTTAATAATCAAAAATTAGCATTTAAACTTTTAAAAAGTGTTCTAATGATGGCATGTAAAATTTCTTTCCCGATTTAAATATTTAATTTTTATGGAAATCATAGGATTAAGTATGTAATACTTTACTATAGTTAAGATAGACACATGATAAGCACTTGGAAAATTTTTAAATATACATTTACTTACCCAAAGTGGGAAAACATTTAAGTAGAAGTAGTACGACGTGAAACAATAAATAATTTTATACTATCTTTAACATTTTATAAAAGTTAAGATCACCGAATATTATTTTATCTTTTCGTTCGAGTTCCTATCCCAAGTGTTATTCGAACTGTTCTGTGTCTGTTTTATATACGAATGATGTTCTTTTAACCTTTTTTCTCCCCCTCCCTTTATTCCCCATAGTTCTTGCAGTTTATTTAGAATATTATAAAGGGTATCAAAAAAAAAAAAAGAACAAAAATTACACGCACTTTCTCTTATGTAAAAGTGCTTTAGAATTTAAAAATTGTTCATAAATAAGGATAAAATAAGGATTAAATAACAGACAAATTAATTTTCAAATGTATCCGTCTGATTTCTAGAAAAGTAGGACTTTATGCAAATAAAGTTTAAAAATAAGTTTCATTATGAAATTAGTTTTTTATGAGAAATTTCTTTAAAATTTGTCTAAAAAAATTTGAGATTTCAATTTTAAGTCTTTAATATTATATATTTGATGATAAAGTTTCAGAGGCTAATCGGTTTCAAAACATTAATTTTTCAAATATATATAAGTATATTTTCGAAAAGTTTTATATAAAATATAATTTTTAATTATAAAGAAGCTTCTGCATACAATTTGGTCAGAATCGTTGGACGTTAATGAGAAAATCAAAATAAAAAAACGGTTGCGGCTTATAGGTACTATACGGCAAGTTATGCATTCGCAAAAAATTTTATAAATATTTTTTTTCTCAAAAACTGTTCTACAGATTTAAAAAATCCAAAAATTTTATTTAGATAAAGCTAGTTAATAGTTAAAACCATAGAATCATTTGTTTTGTTTTTGATTTTATCAAAAACGGTTCAATCGATTTTAATCATTTTTTTAATACTAAAGCTCTCCAAAAGTTTGAATATTATTGTGTATTCCAATTTTCAAAATAAAAATGTTCAAATGCATAGAATTGCCTGATTTCCGGGAAAGTATGAATTTACGCAAATAAAGCTTAAAAATCATTTTATTAAAGTAATTTTTTATATAACAAATTTCTTTCCATTTTTTCTAGAACAAAATTTGGGATGCCAATTTTAAGTGCTTAGTAATATAGATTTTAGGAAATAATATCAAAAAATAATCGTTCACACGTTTTCAAGATATTGATTTTTCAAAAAATAAATTGATTTTTTTTTCGAAAAACAAAAGCAAATATTTTTTTTCGAATATTTTTATATACAATATTTTTTTAAACTTAAGGGATCTCCTGGTGAAATTTTTTGGTTAAAATCGTGTCAGCCGTTAATGAGAAAGTCGAAAATAAAAAAAAACGGTTATATGACAGGTATACCATCAATAACATTTTGCCCCAATTTTTTTTTTTTTTTTTACAAAAATGTAGTCCATGTCCAGAATATCACACATAATTTTTAGAGCCGTTTTCGAGATAAATAAGATTATGCATTTTGGGTGTATGGGGGGTACCGTTAGTTTTGGAGCTAAAAAAATTTCAGTTTCCCCTCTAGAGAATCACTGAAGACCTTTAAATATTGTGTATAAAAATATTCGAAAAAAATATTTTTTTTGTTTTTTGAAAAAAAAAAAAACTGAAAAATCAATATCTTGAAAACGTGTGAACGATTACTTTTTGAAATTATTTCCTAAAATCAATACTACAAAATACTTAAAATTGGCATCCAAAATTTTGTTCTCGAAAAATCTTATAGAAATTTCTTAGATAAAAAATTAATATATGTAATAATAAAACGATTTTTAAACTTTGTTTGCATAAATTCATACTTTTCCGGAAATCAGACGGTAATTTCATGCATTTGAACATTTTTATCTCATTAAATCAATGTTTTATATTTATAAAATGTATTTTAAATTCCGAAGTACTTTTACATAAGAGCAAGTTCGTGCGATCCAGTCGTGCATTTTATTTCAAAATCGTTGGAACCGCTTCAGCGGTTTAGGCTCTACGTCGAGGTACAGACAAACAGGCGTATACACACGTACATACTTACACAAATATAGACATACAGACACACAGAGAGATAGACGGAATTGCAGGAACTTACTACTACTGCTATTTGTTAGGTAAAAGGGGTGTATGAATGGAGTATGGTACAACTTTGTAACATAATTTTTAAGAATACTTATATTGCTCTATTATAAGCGCACTTTTTGGTTAGTTTATGAAATAAATTAAACCAGATTTATATGTAGGCCATACTAATTCCTTATTTCGTATTCGTAGACAAATCATCAAACAGTCTTGTAATGCGAAGACCCCGCCGAAGTCGAACTGTTTTCACGAGAGATCAAGTAGCTGAACTTAAATACTATTTCATGCAATGCAGCTATGTCAATACGGAAAGAGCAGAACAATTAGCAAATAAACTGTCGATGCCTATTGGTCCAGTGAGAATATGGTTCAAAAATCAGCGCCGTAAAATGAAAATCAAATTATCTGAAATGCAAAAACGTATACCGGAAGAAACTGACATAGAATTGCCACAAAACCGACGGCATACCTTACATTATTTGCCGACTCTGACACAGCCGACACCATTACCAACGCCATCGCCATCGATTTCAGACATAGACATGAAATTCTCATACGATCCTGTATATCTAGATTCTTCAGCTTATAACTCAAAACAAAATACAGCTTATAATGTGAATGAAAAAGCTAATCAATGGCTGCAACATCTACCAATAATAAAATCTTCCCAAATGGTTTACAACTCAGCAAGTCCGCATCATGTCCCTATCCATTCATTCCATGATTCACTCATTAATTTCAATCGTTTGCCCTATACACTGCCATCACCAGCCTCAACAACAAGCGAAACTGGCAACTCTATGACTGTTAATTCTGACACATCAGACTATTTCTCACAAATGTCACCTGAATCGGAGATTATAGAACCACTTACACCGAAAAGTGTTCATGGCGAGACCGAGTCAGTCTTCAACGGCATTCTAGATAGTTTGAAGACTCCGCAGACAGTGCCTCCCATCCAAACGGTCTACGAGAAATTGACAAGTGATCCGGACCCAAAAATAAAACATGAATTTGATGCAGTTCTTGAACCACACCATCAATTACCAAGTTCGGACCAATCACTGTGCTTACAATTTGATTAGAATCTTTTCTAATTATTTATATTTATTTTAAAAAATGTTGTTAATTTTTTATATCTCAATCTGTCAGATGTCTAATTTCAATTTAATTTATATAACTAGCTATAGATTTTATTAGGTATATGGTTAAGTCTTAGGTTAAGTTTAAAATATTTCCCTTTAAAACGGTATGTGACTGTGTTTCAAAG
Organism: Philhelius festivus; assembly: GCA_963931855.1. Classification (NCBI taxonomy): domain Eukaryota; kingdom Metazoa; phylum Arthropoda; class Insecta; order Diptera; family Syrphidae; genus Philhelius; species Philhelius festivus. Next base: position 139,381,604 of record OZ007555.1, on the reverse strand, counting down.
TTTTCCGTGATTCATATCCGGCCCGATTGAATCAAGCAAATCTTTGAGACACGCGGGCCAAGTTCACTGCCAATGGAAAAATATTTTATATTATTTTTACACAATATCTGCCTTTCAATCAGGAAATTATATAACCACTTGACCGTCAAAAAAAAAGAATTTTTGACTTTAGCTTACTTTTGTAACGAAAATAATGTTTCCTTTTTTTAATTCAAACAATTTGAATTAGTACAGAAAGATCTAACATTCAAACTTAAAAAAAAAAATTCTTTGAGCTGAAGATTTTGTATCACGGTTTGTTATGTTTTAACAAATTAATTGCATACTTATTTTGGCTTGGACGGTAAGTGAAAGTTTTCTGTTTGAAATTGTAGATATTTTTTAACTGATAAATTAAAATCAATATTTATAAATTAATATTAAAATTAAAATTGTCCCTAGATTTATGCTTTGAAATTAGACATCTATAATTGTAATAAAATAAATTAACTAAAATAAGTCTGCATTTTATTACTGGCCAAAAAAAAAAATTTAAACTGTCCATAATAAATTAAAGTTAAAGCTTAAAATGTTGACGACAAAAATTTAAGGCTAAACTGAGAAAAAGATCGATGCGTAGACAGATATATGATCAAACAAAAAAAAACTTTTTTCGCATTGTCCATCATCGTCAATTCGTCATGTTAGGTAAAGAACTCTCCAGTATTTATTTAAAAAACTTTTCTGCAATAAAATTTTGGAATAACTTATTTTTATAGTGCGATAAAACCATCATGCAAGAAAACTATCATGTTAGATAATATAATGCGATATAACTGTTATACAAACAACTATTTTGCGAGAAAAACATTATATAAGAAAACTCTGTTACGAGAAAACAATCATGCCAGAAAATTATGATACGAAAAACTATCATGCTAGAAAATTATCATGCGCGAAAATTATCGTGTGAGGAAAATATCATTTGGGAGAACTATCATGCAAGTTAACCATCATGCGAGACAACTACCAAGTGATAAGCTAGTAAAAATGAATATAAAATAGTAAAAAATAGAAACAAGTAGCAGAAAGTAGTAGAAAGTACTCGTGGTAGAAAATGTAAGAAAATAATGAAAAGTAATAGAAAATAGCAGTGAGTAGTATAAATAAGTAGAAGTTAGTAGGTTCATTTCTTCCCTTTTTTGCCTGATACCGTTCTTTAATACACACACAAAATGGATTAAAAACGCTCTTTCTAAGAAATCACCAAACTCATGTTTTTGCCGGATTTTTTTTTTCGACTCTATAGTCGCTAATACTTTACTTTTACGATGACTTTTTTTACTTGCAACTTACAGGTACTATAAGGCAAGTTATGCATTCGTAAAAAAAATCGAACTCGAGATTTTGATCAAAGTTGGCATTACGATGATAGCGAAGACTAAAAAAGTGGGTCTCGCAATTTGTCTGTCGGTTCGACTACAGCCTATAAACGACTCGGCCGATTTTCTATAAACTTGGTAGATATCATTTTAAATTTTTCCCCCCACACGTTTTTTTCTTTTTTTTTAAGACCAAAACCAACGGTACCTACCATACGATTTTTTCGAAATTTTATAAATATTTTTTTTTTCCCAAGAATTGTTCACTTGATTTAAAAAAATTAAAATACAAAAAAATTTCATTTAGTTAAACCTAGGTAATAGTTGAAAAAAATTTTCCGAAAAATGGTTATTGAGGGTACCCTCCAAAGAACCTTTTTTTTGTTTTCGATTTTCTCAAAATTGATTTTGATCATTTTTTTTTGCTAAAGCTCCCCAAAAACTTGAATAGAATTGTGTATTCAAATTTTCAAAAATTTTTTTTTTTGATTTTTAAAAAAATTTTAAAAGTTGTTTTTTTTTTAAACTCAATATTTCGAAAACCTCTTGTTAGATTTTTTTCAAACTTGATAAAAAATAGTTTCTCAATATAATCTACAAGATGTGAGAAAAATAAATGTATTTTACTTAAAAATTAAGGTACACACCATACAAATGTTAAAAAATGGTTTTCAAAAATCGTATTTTTCTCGATAACGGCTCCTAAAATTTTGATAAGATTTTTTTTCTTTTAACTAATTTTTACGATCTTTGAATTAATAAAAAAATTGAAATTAAGATATTACAGCTTGTACCTACCATAGAACCATTTTTCAAATTTTGAATTACTTATTATCGACATAACGGATTTTAATCAAATTTTTTTTAGATATGCTCCTAAAAAGTTTAAAAAACATTGCATTTCAAAACTTAAAAAATGAATTTTTGAAAAACAAAAAAATAGATTTTTCAAAAATTCAAAAAATATTTATTTTGAAGTTTTGAAATACAATGTGTTCTGGACTTTTTAGAAGCTTCTCTATAAAAAATTTCATTAAGATCCGTTATGTGGATAGTGAGAAATTCTAAATTCGAAAAAATGGTTCTATGGTAGGTAGAAGCTGTATTATATTAATTTTAATTTTTTTATTAAATTAAAGATCGTAAAAATTAATTGAAAGAAAAAAAATTTTATCAAAATTCTAGGCGCCGCCGTTTTCGAGAAAAATACGATTTTTGAAAACCATTTTTTTTTTAATTTTTTAGCATTTGTATGATAGGTACCTTTATTTTTAGGCAAAATAATTTTTTTTCTTCTTTTTAGTCTTCGCTATCATCGTAATGTCAACTTTGATCAAAATCTCGAGTTCGATTTTTTTTTACGAATGCATAACTTGCCTTATAGTACCTATAAGTCGCAAGTAAAAAGAAATAGATTTGGGTTGATTTTGTAAAATTTAAGTAGGTAAAAAAGAAGTAGTTTTCAGTATTTTATTGATTGTGCGTAGATTTTAAAATATTAAAAAAAAGAAGTAGATCTACTTCAATTGAAGTTAAGTGCTGCCACTGCTCCTAGGATTACCTATTTTAAAACTTTGTTATCTATTTAACTGGTATGACCTAAACCAGTCCACCTTTAAATCACGAAGACCAGTTTTTTCCCGTTTTTTTTTTGTAAACAAAATCTTATGGTTGACCATGTCAAAGGCTTTTGCGATGTCTGTAAATAAACCACACGTAAGCTATTTTCATCGAGACTAGAGAAAACAAGTGAGCAAAAATAGTAGAAGAGCATCTTCATTAGATTTTCCATTTTGAAAAACATATTGGATTGGGCTTAAGAATTTTATTTTATTTAAAAAGGCAACTATTCTTTACTTTGACAACTTTTTCAAAAACCTTACCAACAGTTAACAGAAGTGATATATGTAGGTCTATAATAATTAGTCATCTTATCTGCACATTTGAGTTCATCTGGCAAAACTCCGGAAAAAATGTTTCTGTTGAATAATCGCGTAATCGTCTGTAAATTCACAGTTATCGATACCCGTACGAAGAACAGTTGGCTTTTTTAAATTAACAACTTATTAGGAATATTATTTAAAACTTTCCATTTATTTTTTTAAAGCATTTTATTTTGAATATTATGATTTTTTGTGTTGCTGAATTATATACTCGTATATTTTATTTTACCTTTTGTTTTTCTTCATTTTAATTCAAATTAAAATTTAATTAAAATGAAGAAAAACAAAAGGTAAAATAAAATTTTATTTTAAGTTTATTTTTAGTTTTAACTTTATACAGCAATTGACTAGCAATCCAGGGTTTTAGTCTTTTATGAGATTTTTTTCCAAACAAGTAAGACACAATTCGAAAATAATTTTTTTCTAATTCGATATTTCCATCACAAGCTTATGATATTTCATGAAGTTTAATTCTGAGCTGCATATGAATACATCTTTAAAATTGACGTATTTTATTATTTATAATACATGTACCTAGCTTTGCTTCTTACACAATTCACTAGAATATCGGCTGATTGTGAAATCAAATTAAATGTATAGCTCTTGCAGTTGGTTATATCATTAATTAAACGATTCTTAGTAATTAAAACAAAATAGAACTTAAGGACATGGGTATCAATGTCATCTGTGTACCTAAACTAGTTTAATGCATTTTAAATAAATGTGAGGGAAAACAACCTTGTACATTTTAAACCCTTGTTGGTTGATGTTTTGGCATGCATAGCAATTTTGTAACATACGAATGTAGGTTATTTATGAGGAAGATTAAATATGCAGAAGTTTGTTCGTAAAGGTATTTATTGGCCTTAGTAGGTATGAACTTGCTGATTTTCCTATAAGACTAGCTGCGCCGACATACTTTGTCCCGTTCAATACTTGGCGAAGATATAGAATAAAATCATTTCATGTATAATATCGAGGCATCTCCGCAAGTTGAAAATAAACTCGTCAATTTGTTGCCGTTGGTCTTTCGCTGTTCTGCGTTGAAATACACTCTTGGCCATTATCCAAATGAACTGCCAGATGCACAATAGTTTTAGATGTGGCTACATAAAAATTAACTGATTGAACCAAAGCCAGATTTGCTGAAGGGGCATTGGGCCTAAGTAAAAAGTAAATCTATATGGATCACATTTATTGATTTAAGCACCAAGTAGGAGAAGACGAACTAGTAATAAAAACCAACGCATATACTTTTTTTGTCCATCGCACTAGGAAGCCGACACAAAAATTGTATTTCATGCCACCAAAATAAGCTCAGATTGTAACAGAACCACAAAATGATCGGACACTGAAATTTTGATTATCATGCTCTAATCTTCACCAAATGACAAGTAGATCAACCGTCTTGATGGAATTGGGTGTTGCAAATCATCGCAAGATAATAAATGTGAATGCAATTTACAAAACGCTTGGAGCGGATGTGTGCAAAGTTTTACCAGCATTTTATGCATTCACAGGATGCGATTTTAATACTTCAATTTTTTCAAAAAAAAAAAAAACTCCGGTCATTTAAAATTTAAAGCCAATCAGAAAAGTTCAAGAAAGCATTTTCAGAATTGAGCAATAAGTCATGTGACGAAAAAAAGTTTATTTGAAATCCTGCAAAGTTTCGTGAGCCAAATGTACGGTTTTAAAAGCAAGACAGTTAATACAGCTCGATTCGAATTGTTTCTAAAGAAATGTAAAATCAAAAATTTCAACGAGCTATCTAAAAAAAATTATTGACAAATTTCGATGCGTCTATAGTTTGCCGTCCTGCGAATCGGAGCTACACCAACAATTTTGAAGGACCATATATAGGGTACATTTGGAGTCACGTGTAGATTGTGGATGATGCTGAATTTGAGCCCGATAATTTTGGTTGGAAGCGTAGCACAAACGAATATTTGTTTAAATGGTTTGATGGACCCAGTTGCCATTTTTGAGCTATGTTAATTTATTAATAGTTTAATAGCATTTTAAGCTTACTATTAAGACACTTCCAAAATTATGTTTGATCAGTTTTGATAAAAATTGTTTCGAAAGCGAGGTCGAAATTTGCGCGTAGAGTGGTAAATACCTATAAATACCTATGAGTACAATTTCAACTTACAGCTCACCGGTCTATCGCTTCTGGGAGCGGTCCCCCATTTACAATTCTGTGAACTTTTTGTATCAATTTGTATTTTAAAAATGCATTACTACACCAATTTTCTAAAATGGGGTTATTGGTTACGTCAAACGCTTTTAAATTAAATAAGCTTATTAATAATCTTATACCATACCTACCCATTTTGGCTCATTAAATTTTAAGTGTCATGAAAACGTCATCAGATGTAGCAAACAAGTGGACGTAGCAGCTGACATTTATGTTTTAAAACATTTTGATTTTCAATTTTTGGAAATACCGAGTGTTTTTTTAAGAGCAATCGGAAATTAAAAAAAAAAAAAACAAGTCTTTCTTAATTTGAGTGTTAGTAATATCCAGTATATTTTGTTGTTGTGGTGCAAAAAAAGTGTCACATTTTTACAACGATACAAGACCATTTTCATCGGATCGTGAATACACCTAATGTGAATTCAGGACGAGAGATTCAAAATTCTGTTTCCACCGGCATGAGATGATGTATGAGAACATCTATTTTGACAGCCCTTCAAAAATCGGATTGGAATTTCAGGGATGGTAGTGTATAACACGCAGTGACGTTTATTCGAAGGTACGCAGGTGTTCACCGCACACCCTACCAAAATCATCACATAAGTCACATCCCATATTTCATGTTCTCCATGTTCTCCTTATTCAACCGCACCACGGCAATTCATTCAAATGAAATGGATGAAGAATACATTTTCAAGCAAAATAACAAAAATAGTACTCTAGGGTGTTCTCCTCATATAAACGCACCGACCAACCTCCGAAACCAAGGTAAAACACAACCACATCCACACAAAAAAATGCAAAGAAGAGAAAAAATGTGTATATATAAATCCAAAATTCTATATTCCTTGGTGTTCACCTTCATCGAGCGCACCGCGATCCTTCATCCGAATGGACAGAGAATTCATTCTCACGCTACAATGTTCTCTCCATGTCAACGTCCCGACGAAAGGCAAGGGCAACGCGACGTAAAGCAAATCAACATACAGAAACAACTCAAACATCAAACTACACACTACAGAAAAGAAGGCAAATTGGTTTGGTGTATGGTGTTCAACTTCATTGAGCGTACCATCCTCAATTCGGCATCGAGAGAGACAGTGAACTCTGATATGATTCATTTTCATTATGGAGTGCGAATTCATTATATACCAGTTGTTGTTGCACACAAGGTCACAAGCAGCGTTGCCGCCAAAAAAAAATTTCGTGCCACACTCTTTGAAAAAACGTGCCATTTGTGACATTTTCGTGCCATATGAAAAAAATAAAGTTATTCTTTAAAAATAAATTTTAATTAAATACTTTTACAAACAAATAACAAACAAAAAATCACTTCCTCTATTCGTGTATAGGTATTTTCCAGAAACAGGAGTTTTTGGCAAGTTTATAATAAGTAATAAGTATGTAGATATTATGTAACTACTTACCTACATATATCACATCACATGATAAGTACCTATTATTATTATTTAAAAATATAAAGACGTAATAAAGCTTTAGAAAGTTAAATAAATAAATTTACTGGAGGTTTGAAATTTTGACAATTATTAGGCTTAATAGTTTCATTATATGACATTAGAGCATTAATTGTTTTGTATGACAGTCTGTTTTTGTTGTTTGTTTTAATATTATTTAGCCTTGAAAACACTCGCTCTGCTGATGCACTTCCGTGAGGCAACTTAAAAGAATCAACATAAATTTTGAAATATTAATGAACATTTTTTCTTCAATATTGTTTTTTAATTAGTACAACTTAACGTAGAACGTTTTTGAATCTTCAAGAAAAATACTTTCGGCTAGTCCAATCTCAAAACTTTTTCTTATTTCGCCAAAAAGAACATATTTCTCGCACTCTAATAGATGAGAAAATTCCGATACCAAAATATTGAAGTGTGGCAAAATACTTTGTATGTTTGGATTATTTTTTAATGAAAAAAAAAAACGTGCCATATTGAAACTTTTCGTGCCACCGTGCCACGAGAAAATTTCCGTGTCAAAATGGCACGATCGTGCCACATCGGCAACGCTGGTCACAAGTGTACAACAGAACAACACACAACCAGGGTTCGGACTTCATAAATCGCAGATCGCAGTAAATTGGCAAAGAAATCGCAGTAAAACCAAAATTTTCGCAGTAGAAATACATATATTTTTTTGATTAGGTAACAACAAATTATAAACAAAGGAACCAAAGTTAAATCACATTTAAATCATCGTTGATTGTTAAAACAACATAAGTGATGTGGTTTTTCACGGAAGAAAAAAAAAAAACATATTAAAAAATCCTTAAAAATCGAAACACTCTAATAAGATTTTTGGGTTAAAAAAATGACAACGACTACAAGGCCAAAAATGTAGGATTTTTTGTATCTCCTGTAAAAAAAAATTAAAATTTCAGTTATGTTGTTTTAACAATCAGCGATTAATTTACATAGTATTTGTGAACAAATATACTCTTACTCGATAATGAAAATTTATAGTTTTAGCAAAAATACATTAAGCTAGGTAATCAAAATAAATTTACCATCTACAAATTTGTACTTTTTGAAGCAAGAACAAATTAAAGAATAGTAGAACAAAAAACGTATATAGCTGACAAGACCTGCACTAAAGAGATAAGAATCTTGTTGAATTTTGACATTTTGTTATGAGCACATTTATTTCTATGATCAGTGCTGCTATTCAAACAAAATCTGAAGAATCGTTCTGGTCTTTCCGTAAAAAAATTTGCTGAAAATGAAAAAAATTTCCCAACTGATGGCTTCGAACGCCTTAAAAGTTCCTATGGTCCGTTTTTTGATTTTGTGAAGCTTGAGAATGAACTTACTCAGTCACAATTTAAAAATATTTCCATTAAGGACATTCCAAAAATGCTCGATAATATGGAACTAAAAGACTTTTTTTCGGAAATTTTTAAACTAAGCTCACTAATCTTGACGATTCCAGTATCAAGTAGCTTTGTCGAGCGATCTTTTTCTGCCCTTCAGCGCATAAAATCATATGCCAGAAATAAAATGCTAGAGAACAGATTGTCAGAACTGGAAATTATTTCAATAGAAAAATCATTTCTTAAGGAAATTAAAGCAAAAACTATTTTTTATGATTATGTTTTTTTTTTGAAGAAATCCCGTCAAATCGACCTTTATATACAAGTTAATATCTGTTGGACTGCGTTAACTTTACTAATTACTAAACTACTAAACAACACAAAAAAAACAAAAAAAAAATAAAAAATAAATATACAAAAAAATATAAAAAATAAAAACAAAAACAAAATAACGAAAAAAAAAAAAATGAAATGTCTATTACGTCCTCGTCGTGATCCTGGAATAAAACTTAAAATAGATAAATGATTAGAAAAAAAAAAGTTATAGTGAACACCCTACTGAAACCACCACGGCACGTCACTGATAACACGATAATTGATAGTTGATTATCACATTTTGTGCTCTATGCAATGAGACAGTCAAATTTATAATCGCTTTTTTGCGATGATTTCAAGTGACTCCTATAAGTTTTACAATACAATTGAATAGAATTAAATAATATGCAAGTTTTATAAAAGTTTAGCTTGGTTAATCGAACCACAAAAGCAATTTTGACTATCAACCATCGCTTTATATAATTCCACCACTCTATGTATTTTAGGATGAAAAATATCTTAAAAATTCTAAACTTTTAGTTATAAAAGCTGATTGTTTTTAAATGCCTTGTAATTGGAATTAATTTATTTTATGAAAAAAGTTTATAATATTTCTCGTTTTATTTCCAGGGCCGATTTTTTTTTGTTGTTGTTGAAAACAATCGTCGAATGTAAATGCTGACTTAGTACTTCTGGTTGCATTCAACTTCTTCTATTTTCTACAGGTCATTGAATTCACTCAGAAGTATATGAAAAAATACTTCGAAACTACGAAATGTCAAAGTTGAAAAAAAAAAAAAAAATGTTGACTATAATTTTGTTTTTAATCAAATTTCACTGTGGAAACTGTTTTACTATCTGTGGCAACTGGCAACAAGGAAAAACGACATAAGTCAGTTTTTGCTACTTTTTAGGAGAGCGATTTGAATGTTTAGTTTGCAATTACATATTATCAGGTACAAGACTTATGGACAAAGTTTAAACGCGAAAATTACTGAAATCACTGTAAGATCTTATTTGAATTTAAAAAGAATTAGTTTTATGTCAATTTACAGCTAATTTTCATAAAAAACATGACTTATGTCATTGTTACTTATTTAAACTTTAAATAAGGAGTAAGGAAAATGTACACAAGTCAACTTGTGTCTGGATTTTTTACGTAAAGGATTTTGGAAAAACTACACAAGTCAACTTCTGCGTGTAAGCTTCAATTATACTTTGGAAAAAGAACACAAGTAAATTTATGATCGCGATTAAAAAATATAATTGTTTTGGAAAAAGAGCATATAAGTAAACTTATGTGTCTGTTGATTTGGTTATTCTTTATGGAATAAAATCATAAGTAGAAAAGAAAAATTAAAGAATTGTACTTATGTTGTTTTTCCATACGCAAGTTCTGTAGATACTAACTTATGTCGTTTTTCTTTTGTCTTTAATTCCTTAACGGTTTGAGATAAAAATACGAAAAAAATATGACAGACGGAATGGCTTATTGCACATCGTATGATATCAAAAACTCATTTTCGACATAAATCGACTTATGCTGTTTTTCCTTGCTGCCACAGAATAATCAGATTTTTTTTAAAGTTTTTACCTGGTTGATCAAATATGCGTGTTAAAGTACCTGAGCTGGTAATAAAATTTTCAAGCAACAAACATTTCTTTGACTGATTCCAAAATAAAAATAAATTCATACAATTATGTACAAAAACAAAATAAAGCTCTTTGGAACAATTTCATTCTGAAGTTGTCTAAAACACTGTTTTATGAATTCTTATTATTTTATTTTCTTTCACTTATTTCTCCAAGCTAATTGAAAATCAAAGTAATTTTATATTTTACCTTACAATGTTCTAGAAAGTTTTTGACTTCACTCCAAAAGCACGGGCGGGCTCCAGTGACGCGTTAGAGGAAGACCGCGACGTTGATCGAAAAGACTTTACTTACCAACGACGCACCGGCGGGCGGGCGTGACACTACAAATAATTTCAGATTTGGGCCCAAATAACAAGCTTTTCCAGCCAGATCTATCCCTATCAGAATTCAGTTACGCACACCAAGTTGTTTGAAGCCCCTTTTGCCTGAAACAGATTAAACCAACAGCATCACAATCAATAGCAAAAAGCACGCTGGCCTGCAAATATTTTGACGCTGCAATGGTGGCCGCTGTTGCTGGTTTAATCTATTTCACGGAGAAGGGGTTTCAATAATAATACTGATAGTAGATAGATTTGGGAGGAAAAGTTTGTCTTTTGAGCCCCAAATCCGAAATGGATTGTAGCGCCAAGTAAAGTTTTCCGATCAAAGAAATATCTTTATACATAGGAACAAGCTAAGAGTTGTCGAAAAAAAAAGGAAATCTGTCCCCAAAATAACGTTCAGAAAAATGCATGAAATCTTTATTTGAATCGATATTACGGTCGATATAATTAAATGTTTGAAGATTATTTCATGCAAATGTTGGCCGCGGCTGCGTCTCAAATGATCCATCCGCTTAGTCCAGTTTTGGCATACTCTTTCTAACATTTCGGCCGGTATCTCACGAATATATGTATGTGTCAATATTGGATTCCAGAACGTCAATCGAAGCGGGCTTGTCGCTATAGACATCAGCCTTAACATAGCCCCACAAAAAATAGTCTAGAGGCGGTAAATCGCCCAATCTAGGCGGCCAATTGACCGGCCCCAAACGTGAAATAACGTGAAATAAACTGTTCACCGAAAACTCGCATCTCAATTAGTCCATTGTTACGCGAGTTACAAAGGTACCCATGCCGATCCCCATGACATCAGAAATCAACACATACAGCCCACAAATCATCTCTATTAAAATTCCAATGAGGCAGTCAGACATAAACAATGATGCAAAATCAATAACGAAGTCAGCATAATTCGACGATCGTGGGATCATCTCATCCAGCATCAACAAAATAACAAAGTCAGCATAATTCGATGATCGTATGATCATCTCATCAGGCACATTAGTCTTAAGCATTATTTTGTATCTTAGCTTTAAGTCAGTTCTTATTCACGTCTCAAATAAAGAGGATCTCTGAAGATCCATTTCAATCTTTAATAATTCGTTGTCTTTTCATTTGTTCCTCCATGTTGAAGGAGAAGAATATATTAATATATTTTTTTCAAATCCCAGAGGATTTGCAACATAACTCGCGTGCTGTGTGGCATGTGGCACCGTCTTGTTGAAACCACATGTCATGCAAGTCAAGCTCTTCCATTTTGCCCAAAAAAAAAGTTTGTTATCATCGCACGGTAGCGCTCACCATACACAATGCGATTCGCATCATCTTTGAATAAATACGGCCCAATGATTCCGGCAGCCTATAATTCGCATTAAACAGTGACTTTTTTTTGGATGCATTGGTAGCTCTTGGATTGCTTCTGTCTGCTCTTCACTCCAAATACGGCAGTTGTTGTTCACGTATCCATTCAACCAGATATGATCTTCGTCGCTGAACACAATTTTTCGATAAAAAAGTGGATATTCGGCCAACTTTTCAAGAGTCCATTCACCGAAAATTCGGCTTTGTGGTAGTTCTTTCGGCTGCACCAGCTGTATTTTGAAAGGCTTCACACCTAAATCCTTCCGCAAAATTTTCTACGTAGTGGAGTAATAGAGGCCCAATTGCTGCGAACGGCGCGGCGCTGCGCCGAATCGATAATTCACGGTCATCACTAACACTGGCCGATACAGCTATGATTATATTCCTCAGTTCGCACTCTACGTAAGCGTGTTGGTGGTTTAATGTCCAACAATGTAAATTTGGTGCGTAATTTAATCACAATAGCCAGAACAGCCGCCTCAGTAGGTCGATTGACCATAAAATGGAAGAAGCGCGCGATGAATTTTCTTAACAGAGCACGCACTTTGATAATAAAATTCAATAATTTGCAAGTGTTGTTCTATTCATGACGATTCATGGTTAAATTATAGACCAAAATGAAGATGTTTGACAGTGACACAAAACACGAAACTGTCAAAACCAGTGTTGCCAAAAAGAAAATAGCAAAAAAAAATCACCCTTTATTAAGAACAGTACAACGCCGATTTACTTCATCGTGTTAATTTCCAAGATTGTACATTTGGAGCTATTACTGTTCTTGTTCTGGATGAGGCAAAAGCATTCTGTATAATTGAAGGCAAATTCTGTAATGTTTGTATGCAATAGCTATGTATGTGTTAGTTTGTGCTATATCGTGATGTATCGTGTATTGTATGTCGTGTTAAAGTTGGTGGATCAGCATTCATCGCTGATGTCGAGGAAATTACCTTAAATGTTGAATTGTAATTTCGTTCATTTACAATTTCACACCAAAAGACTTAATTTGAAAACGATCATTGTACATCTTGATGAACTCCAAAAAATGGTTTGAATTGGGAGATTCAGCGTAAAACAGAGTTCGCAAAGAATATGGTGGTGGAAGCAACTCTGGAAATTTCAATGTATTTTTTGTTTAAAAAATCTGTCGAACAGATTTTAAGAAAAAAAATTATTTATAAAATTTTGAAAAAAAAAAAATGGCAGCTAACGTTATTTTCGGTCTAAAAAACAGACAGAATTGCGAGACACACTTTTTTCGTGAGGTTTGAGACATTGTAACATCAACTTCAATCAAAATCTCGAGTTCAATTTGGTTTACGAATGCATAACTTGCCTTATAGTACCTATAAGTCGCAAGTAAAAACGTAAATAAGAACTTTATTAGTTCATTCGAGTCATTCGCAAAGTTAAATATCTGCTATTACTTGTATCTCAAAATCTGTTGTTAACTTATTAAAATTAAATTTGGACAAAAATAAAAAACAAAAACCCCTCACGGGAGGGCAAATTCGAGACATCTGCTTTCAGAATTGCAGAAAAGGGCATCAGTTTTTACGAAGATGAATCATGATTCGGGAATATTGGTTTCCAAAAGAACTGCATCGACGTTTGAAAGAGAAAAGGCTTTCGAGTCGTCGCGTCATCCTGCTAAGAAACCACATCTCACAGAGGCAATGATAAAAAAACAAAACGTTTATCACGATTATTGATGACTGGAGTAAGTTAGGTTAGTAATGCAATTATCTAAAGAAATAAGAAGTTATTGAAAATGTAGTTTTTTATGTTGTTTATTTAATCCGATGAGTCATCATTTGAAATTTTGGCTGATATGAGCGGTTTCGTGAGGCCGTGTCTCAAGGAGGAATTCTATTCTCAATACCTCGTGGAAAGGGTAAAACATCTTGTAAAGTTATGGTGGTATTAGTAATCAGCACAAAAGGAGATTGGCGTCTCCAAATTGTCAAGGGAACCATGAGACATGACCAATATAAGGACATTCTGGGAACTCTTCTCATACCCCAGTTCCCAAACAACGAACCATATCTTTTCATGCATGACATGCATTCACTCATGAAGCTAAGACTTTGACTCAGTATCTAAATGACCAAAGCATATCTGCAAATATTATCGTGGCTAGGCAATTCCCCTGACATGAACCCCATAAAAAACCTATTTGAGAGATCATAGCCATTGCCAAAGCAGTTATTACAACCAAAGTATAACTTATGGAAAAACTAATAGAGATCTGGCACTGCCCAGCAATTCAATAATGATCTAAAACGTGCATTGATATCATGCCGAGACGTATTTAATTTTCTTAGTTTTTGTTGATTTAAAGTTATTTTTAAAGATTATTAATTTTAAAAAATCTATCTAACTACTTATTTTTAAGTAATAAAAGTAATAACAACCAATTTGAAAAAAATAACTATTTATCAACTTACACATAAGATTTTCATTAATTTGATATACAGAAATATTCAATTTGCTTAAAATCCATGACTTTATACCTATACTTACTGCAGATAGCAGTACGAGTAACTTAGTTCTTGAGTTATAAAAAATTAAAATCACATAAGATGTACCCAAAGGATTAACTTCTGCAAAGACATAAATCAGAAAATCAGTGTTTGTAAATCAAAAACAAGAAACTTTCTCCTTGCTTCCTATATAATCCTTTCAATTTAGAAAAGATTAACATATCCATCACGAAAGGAGCATCATGTGCATGCAATAAAGTTTTGAGGAGGATACTCTTTTGCTTAATGAATATTCAATGAAGATAGTTTACCCGGGTTAACAGTTCATCTTTATGAATGATGCACTCCTAGCGACATGACGAGAGCTTACGTTTTGAGAAAAAAAAAACATTTTCTACAAATTAAATATTCAGTAGTTCTTGCTCGTTTCCATTTTAAAATACTTTGTTGCAACTTTTTTTTATTATTTCTATATACTCGTATGCTAGTGCTTTTAACGCAAGAACATTTTTTCTTTGAAAAGTATTCTTAACAAAAAATCTTCGCAAATTTTTAAAGTTTCATAAGTTATCATTAATTTTCCATATTTAATTTGTAACGGTCAAGGTTTTTTCACTTGATAAATCATCTAATAATTATCGCGCAAAATTTTAAACAACCTGTTATTAAGGTTTTAGTATGATACTTAACAATTTGCTAAATTTAAAGTAGTATACTAACTCATTCTTAATTTTAAATATTTTTTAACTAGTATCGAACTAAAGCAATTTTCTTAATAAATTGCTGCTGAACACACCTTAAAAAATTACAGTCTGCAAAAAACTAAGTAAACAGGCCTTTCTTAAGTTTGTAAATGTTAAAGAGTCACATGAAGTAAGCACGATACTAAAAATAAAATGCACTTGCTCTTATGTAAAAGTACTTTGGGATCTAAAATACATTTTATAAATACAATGCATGGAATTGCCGTCTGGTTTCCGGAAAAGTATGAATTTACGCAAAGAAACTTTTAAAATCGTTTTATTAAAGTAATTTTTTATATAACAAATTTCTTTCAAATTATTCTAGAACAAAATTTGGGATGCCAATTTCAAGTGTTTAGTAATATAGATATTAGGAAATAATTTCAAAAAATAATCGGTCACACGTTTTCAAGATATTGATTTTTCAAAAATAAATTGGAATTTATTTTTTCAAAAAACAAGATAAATATTTTTTTTCGAATATTTTTATATACAATATTATTTTAAACTTAAGGGGGCTCCTGCTGAAAATTTTTGGTTAAAATCGTTAGAGGCGTTAATGAGAAAGTCGAAAATCAAAAAAAAAAAACCGTTCTGTGACAGGTACCATTAATAACATTTTGTCCCAACATTTTTTTTAACAAATATGTAGTTCAGGTCCATAATATCACACTTAATTTTTTTTTATCAAAATCGTTAGAGGCGTTTTCGAGATAAATTAGATTATGCATTACGGGTGTATGGGGGGTATCGTTCATAAGGATAAAATTAATTTTTAAAATTTTTATAGTAATAAAAGGCAAATACAGAATGCTATGCAAATATGAATTTATGCAAGAACAAAAATTATAAGTTGTTGTAGTGGTTTGTTAAAAAAATAAGCTTCTGTATACAAAATTCTTTTTTTTTTTTTAAGTTTAAAGTTTTGAAATGCAACTTTTTTTTTTAACTGTTTGGAAGCATTTCTATAAAAAATTTCATTAAAATCCGTTATGTCGATAATGAATAATTCAAAATTAAAAAAAAAATGGTTCTATTGTAGCTGAAATATCTTAATTCCAATTTTTTTTAGTAAATTATAGATTCGAAAATTCGATTTTAGAAAAACTTTTAAAATGTGTATGGTGGATACCGTTATTTTTATTTTACCTAAAAACAACGGTACCCTCCATACAAATGTTAAAATATGGTTTTCGAAAATCGTATTTTTCTCGAAAACGAACTAAGGACATCTACCATATTACCAAATTTTGAATTTGTCATTATCGGCAAAACGGATCTTGATGAAATTTTTTATAGAGAAGCTTCCTAAAAGTTTGAAAAACATTGCATTTAAGAACTTGATATAAATATATAAAAATTAAAAAAAAAATCATTTGTTTTGGAAAATTCTATATTTAAAAAATGAGTAAAAAAATGAATCAAAAAAATGTTTGGAAGATTTGAATATCCAATACTTTTCAAACTTCTAAGGAGCCTTAGCATACACAATAAATCAAAATCAGATGTACCGTTTTTTGAGAAAATCAAAGTAAACACTGTTCTATGGGGTGTGCCATTAATACCCATTTTTTGATTTTTTTTTTCAAACATTAGGATATTTTCCTAAGCTAATTGAATTTTAGTTTTTTTTTTTTAAATTTCTGTTTGTGTGCCGTTATTTTTTTGTCTTACAAAAAATTAAAAATTTAAAATTGCTTTCTATGAAGTTTAAAGAAAATCGACCAAAGGCTTAGGCTGTAGTCGACCAGACAGGCAGACAGACAGGCAAAATCTCGAGTTCGATTTCATAACTTGCTTATAAAGCCTGTATATATTTACACCAAGTACGAAAATAAGATCAAGTTGCTTGTTCAAATGGTTTAAATATAAATAACCTGGTGTAGGTGAAGATCTGATTAATTGTCTGTAAATAACATTTCCTTTTAAATGAGAGTCTTCCACACATTGTGACCAGGTTATATTTAAGAGATTTGAATCAGCTATGAGCAATATCTCGTCGTGCATTTCCATAGCATCACATACAAATTGCATCAAACCGACTTGGGAAGTTTCGATTTGGCTACGAGGCCTCAAATACTCGTACCACTAAATACCACATACAAAAATCATTTTTCTTTTGATTTTTCCGCCTGTTCCATGAAAACACCAATTAGAAAAAAAGTTTCGAGAAAATTTGGCCATTCTATTAGGATGGTAAAAACCAAGCATTTTAGTTTTTAAAACTCATTATAAGTTTTATTGCGTAAAATTTGTTTCACCTACCTATTCATTCTTCCTCAATCCACTTTTAATCCTCCTTTTCCATTTGCAGCTCCAAAATGCTTGTAGAGGTCAATTATTGGAAACAGGTAACCATCAACCAGAGTCCTGCTCTTAAGTATTTTGGAAAAGCACCCAAAATAAGTCGTCGTGTTTGGTAGCCTACAATAATACCATTAATCAATCAACAGGTGGTTCACCACCAAATAATTTGTGTGTGACTCACAGATGGTCCACACAAACTACTACTAATCACAGTGACAGACCGGTGGTGGTGGTCGGGTCAGCACCGATTCTAAAAGTAGCACGGGCGACATTTTGTTGCCCGAAGACGATGTAACTCTGTTTGAGAATGGCTGTTGCCCAACCTTAACCTATTATATGTATTAAATAATTTTATGTACAAGATCAGGGTTCGGATTTAGGTCTTAAATTTTCGAAGTAAATACGGAAAAAAAACTGAAATAGTTCGAAAATTTTCGAAGTATGTACATAGTTTTAGGAAATTAAAAAAAAAAAAAAAAACAAAAAATAAATTATATAAACATAAAATATAAAAGTAAATTCAGACTCCAGACTTGTAAAAAAATCAAATATAACTACATATTTTAAAATAAATTTTCCATCAGCAAACTTGTATTTTTGTATGAGTTTTATCAATTCAAAAGGTGGATCATAGATACCTTTACGTTTTTCTGTAACTGATCTCGAAAACATTAAATTTCCCACTGTGCTTAAGTTTAAACGATTCCTAAACTTGTTTTTATGTAATACCTATTATTTTAAAGTGCAAGTCTTACCTGGTATATGCAGAAAATGATGTACGAGTATACCTACATATATTTGGCGAACCCAGCAAAAGTTTCCATACTGACCTTTGGCAATGCATTTATTTCTGAAACGATTTTAAGCCAAAAACCTGGGTCATGTACTTTATTAATGATTTCCTAGAGTAAATACACTCTGCGAAATAATGATAAGGACAAAAAAAACACTTATTGTTCCGTCAGTTTTCATGAGAAATTATTATTAAGTAATGGCAACCCTTTTGTTTGATCTTATCTTTTTATAACGCTTAAACTTAATTTCTCTCTATTGTATCGTTTGTCTTACAACAATTATTGATTTTCATTGTGGTACGAAATATTTATAAGGCCAAGTGATTTTATTTAGAAATCGTTACAAAAAATAAAAAAAATAAGCAAGATCTTCAGATAACAAAGGTTTGTTAATTACAAATGCTTAATAGATTATGTAAATAAATTGAATTTATTAGATTTAAGCACATCATTATACTTTTATAATTATAATGCCTCGTGGAAAGCCATTAACTGATGAAGAGCGGGGTCGTGTTGCTGTTTACCGAGGACAGGGGAAGACAACAAGGCAAATCGGTCGCATTCTTAAAAGAAGTAAGACTGTTATAGCCAATTTCTTAAAGCTCAGAGAAAATTATGGAGTTAAGCGAAGTTCAGGTAGAAAACCGAAATTGACACCTAGGGATAATCGAGAAATCAAACGCCTAGCCGTTAATAAATCGATAAGCCCCGCGCAAATTGTTAACATTTTGAGTCTTAATGTGTCAACAAGGCGGGTGCAACAAGTTTTGAAAAGTGATCAAAATATTGGATATGTGAAACGCGTCCCTAAACACAAACTTACAGCACGTCACAAGGCGAACAGATTGACTTTCGCTGAAAAGCATCAATTTTGGGACGAGGAGTGGGGCAAAGTTATATTTTCGGATGAGAAAAAATTTAATTTAGATGGCCCAGACGGTTGCCAAAAATATTGGCGTGATAAACGATCCGAAAAGCAGTATAGAAATGCTCGCAATTTTGGAGGTGGTACGTTGATGGTTTGGGGTGCTATAAGCTGCTCTGGAAAGTCACCTATTTGTTTTATTTCCACCAAAATGAATTACCAAAAATATACGGATCTGTTGGATTATGTCCTAGTGTCACGAACACGAAAGAGTTTTTAAGTAAGCAAAATATTAGCTTATTGGACTGGCCTCCATGTAGTCCTGATTTGAACCCAATTGAAAACGTTTGGGCAATTTTAACGCAAAACGTTTTCAAAAATGGACGTCAATTTGACAATATAAAAGATTTGAAAAGAGTTGTTCAAGAAGAATGGGCCAAAATTGATATGTGTCAAATAAAATCTGTAATAAATTCAATGCCACGACGTCTTCGAGATGTTATTCCACTAAAAGGATCAAGCACCAAATATTGAAAGCCTTTTTAAAAACTTTTACCTATGTTAAGAATTACTTTTGAAAATTGGCCTTAACATTATTTCGTTTTAAAGAAAAATTCAAACCAAATTTAAATTATAAAGTAAAGTCTAATTTTTCATATATTTTTTTCCTAATAAGTTTAGTTGTTAAAGCCTAGTACTCACCTAGCGTGAAATGAAAAATTAATAGTTTCCAAATTACACGCGGAGACTAAAAATGAAAATAGAATAAACTTTTCCACGTGAATTTTTGATACTCACTTTGAATGAAAAAAAAAGACAATTATTTTTAAACTGATTCGTTCTTTCTGTTTATAAATTTTCAATTTTTTGTTTTGAAACAAAATATTTAAATTAACTGACAAATGTCACAGATTTCCACGCTGCCTTAAACTTTTTCCTGATGGTTGTACATTGGGAAATGAAAATTTGGCGTGGAAAAAGTTGTGGAACATAATTGTTTTTCCAACCCACATTTTAGTACTCACCTCTCGTTGCGGATTTCATGCCAGTGAACCAGCAGTCACTTTTATATGAAATTTTCATTTTCACTTGAACTGAGTACTAGGCTTAAGATACTAAAAGTAAAATTAGTTTGTTAAAATCAAATAATATATGAAAAAAAAGTCATATTTTGTGTTTGTCCTTATCATTATTTCGCAGATTGTATAAACAGGAAACTTAAAATCATTATGCAGATATGGACTGAATTGATAATTAAAAGCTTTGTTGCCCATGCTTAATGCTTAATACGAGTATACATAGCAAACGATGGAAACGTGTTTGTTGGGAAATGGGAACTTTTATTTATTTTCTAAAACGTTTTAAAAAATTGTAATTAAAAACATATTTTAAAGCTTGTTGTTCCCGGTCCTTTGGAAGAAACTGTTTTTAAAAAGGGCCAAAAGTAGGCAGAAATAAGAAACCCAAAAAAAGGAGGATGGTTTTGAATGCGAAAACATTTAGAATAATGTTTAGGCATATTAAAAACTACATTACATTACATTACATATTACACTACTCAGTAGATAAATCTACGAAGTAAAGACACTGAAAGCATTGCAACTGAGGCTGAGGCCATCGGCTAAGACAATTTATTTACATTACATTACATTTTACACTGCACCGTAGATAAATCTACGGAGTAGAGACAGAAAAGCACTGGCAACTGAGGCCATCGGCTTTAGACAATACGACAGAGAGAGTCACACAAAGAAAGAACAACAGAAGAAACACATGTCAACAGCACACGGTTGGTATTTGAACGGTCCTCCATCCAAATACTAACCGCGCGCAATGATGCTTGATTTCGCTGATAGATGGGAAGCGATGCTTTCATCAAAGCCACGGCCGTTGACGACAATTTATTTAATAGAGAGAGACGCACAGAAAGAAAGAACAACAGAAGAAACACAACAAAGTACTAACCACGCACAATGATGCTTTATTTCGCTGATCGATGGGAAGCGATGCATTCAGCAAAGCCAAGCCGTTGACAGTATTAAAAACTAATAATTTTATTCTTCCAGGTTGACATTTTGCAAATTTACTTTATTATCTCTTTTGCCATTTTACGCAAATTCAGCAACATAATACAATAAAATATGGACTTGGAATATAACAATGAAAGAGGTCTCTGTCTGTTTGTTCGACTAGAGCCTAAGGGCGGTTTTCTTCACTACTGTTCAACTTGCCGGAAACTCTAAAGTTGGCCAACTCTAGAGTTGACACATACAAAATCGTGAGTTGAGCCTTGAGCGGCAAGTTGAACATTGCTTTTCTTCACTACTTAAATTCTCAACTCGGAAGTGGAAATTTGAAAGTTGGCTTACTTGAGTATTTCAGAATATCCCTAGGATATTTGTGACAGATATGTCATAGGATGTTGTTTTGTAGTTGTAGATTTGAATTTATTCCGTTTATTTAGTTTGAAATATTAAAGGTTCGATATAACTTTTATTGGCAATTGAAATTTAAAAAAAAAATAACTATAATGACGGAAAAAAAAACAAATAAATTACCTAAAGATGTATATTCGGTTGAGGAGGAAGACTGGATGGTGTCGAATGCATTGGAATTGGAATATCGCAATGTCATAGAGAATAAAAGAACCGATGGTGTCACGAAGCCTGACAAAGACAAGGCCTGGGAGGAAATTTCTAAGACAGGGACAGGTTAATTTAATTTAGCTTTATTTTGAATTGTGTTATTTAATATTCATCTTGTAGGAAAAAAGTGTTAAGTCCTTACGTGGAAAATATCAAAAAATAAAACAGCAGTCTAAAAATCGAGTGTTTTATTTTTCAAAAGAACGAGTCAATGTAGGGGAACTATCTAAAATTTTGATTCCATCCACGTACGGTCTGTCGGCAGCGAATGGTGATAGTGATTACATCGTTGTCAACAACCCAGCACTGGAACCCTCTATTACCTCTATTTCTGAATTTGTAAGTGTCAACGAAGCGATAGATGAGGAAATGTTTGTTTATGTAGATAATAGCAGTGACGTGGCTCTGACTGATAAGGCTGGAGAATGTTTGGATAACGAAAACTATCCTTTTTAAACGACCGCGACGGAAAGCAAAAACATTGTTGTTGAACATACTTGGGAAAGGGTTAACCCAGCAAAGTTGCGGAAACCACCAAACCCGTTGGTAAACAACAGACGTCGCAGGCACATTGAAAAGGAAATGGAAGCATCCAATAAGATTCACAAATTGTCAGAAGAAACAACATTTGACAACTAAACATAAAATCGAATTGGAAATTCTGGACGGTAAAGGGAAAGGTATAAGCTAGAGCGTGAGAGAGCTGCCTTGGACGTGCAACGAGTCTCATTTGAACGCGACCGAGCGGAATTCGATCGAGAACGTTCGATAGTTGAGTTGCAGGAGCCAAAAACCAGCTTGCTTGTGATAACTCCACAACATCCGTTTGGCAATTTTAAAACAAGGCCATGCAGAAAGCAATACTACAGTCCCAACAGCAGCAGCAAAAAAGTTTTTTTTTTATTAGCTTTTAGTTTTAGTTAGTTTTTACTTTTACTTACTTTTTACTTTACTTTTTTTTTAATCACATGCATATGTAAATAAATAACACAATTCAAATATAAAATGTATGAGGTTTTTTAATATTAATTTTTCAATCCACTTCCATCGAAATCAATAGATTGGTTTCTTCTTGATCTAACATTAGCTGAAAATAAGTTCGAACCAATCGAGACCGGGCGTTTCCATCAGCAGCTGAGGGTGATTCTGTTTGCGTAGCAGATGGAACATTTGTAGCCGATAACATATCTGCGAATCCGGGCATTTCCGGCGGTAGTTGCAACTCCTTTTCATCGATGGCTACGTTGTGGAGAACGGCACAAGCAATAATGATCAATTACACCATTTCAACTCTACATCTTAAGCCCCTACAGCCTAATCCTGTAAGTATTTTCTTCAAACTCGGTACTTAAGGTTCTTGGGTGATTCCCTAGAGAACAAATTACAATATTTTTTTAGCTCTTAAGCTAACGGTACCTGCCATACAGCCGTTATGCAATATCTTATTTATCTCGAAGACGGCTCTAACGATTTTGATAAAAAATTGACTATAGACTGGAATATATTTTGGTGAAAAAAATGTTGGGCAAAAATGTTATTATCGGTACCTGTCATGTATCGGCTCTAACAATTTTGACTTGATTTTCTGTAGGTACAGGATCTCCTTTAAATGTAAAATAATACTTTATAAAATAAAATGCACTACTGGGTCGCACGAACTTGCTCCTATGTAATAGACTAATACATAATTTCAAAAATGAATGTTATTAGAGAAAAACTGTTCATAAGCATAAAATTAATTTTTTAAATGACTAAAACAACTTCTTTAGTGGTTGGAGGTAAAAATAGGATGTCATGTGATTCACGCAAATATAGGTTTATGCAAGAACAAAAATTATAAGTCCTTGTAGTGGTTTCTTCAAAAAATAAGCTTTTATATAAAAAATTTTTAAAACATTTTTAAGAAAAAATTTTGGTACGTCAATTTAAAGTTTTTATTATTGTTTGAATAAAAATTAAATTTACAAAAAAAATATTGAGCCGTTTTCGAGATATTGAATTTTCCAAAAAAAAAAGATTTTTTTTTTCAAAATTCAAAAAAAAATATTTTTCTTGAAGTTTTAAAATGCAATGTTTTTTAAACTTTGTATAAGCTTCTCTCTAAAAAATTTCATTAAAATCCGTCATGCCGATAATGAGAAATTCAAAATTTTAAAAAACCGTTCTATGGTAGCTACAGTCTGTAATACCTTGTTTCCAAAATTTTTTTTATTAAATTATAGATCTGAAAAATTAATGGAAAGAAAAAAAAATATAAGCAAAATTCTCTGAACCATTTTCGAGAAAAATACGATTTTCGAAAACCATTTTTTGACAGTGGTATGGATGGTACCGTTATTTTTCGGTAAAATAATTTTTTTTTCTCATATCTTGTTGATTATTTTAAGAAACTTTTATCTATCAAGTTTTGAAAAAATCGCGGATGGGGTTTTCGAAATATTGAGTTTTCAAAAAAAAAAAAAATTTTGAAAACTTTTTTAAAAATCCAAAAAAAAAAAATGAAAATTTGAACAAACAGTATAATTGAAACTGCTGGGGAGCCTTAACATAAAACTATCAAAATCGGTCGTACCGTTTTTGAGAGATTCAAAAACAAAAAAAAGTTGCCAGGGGAGTACCAAAAATAATAATTTTTTGGAATTTTTTTTTTCAACCATTACCTAGGTTTAACTAAATGAAATTTTATGAATTTTTTTTTTAAATCTATGGGTCAGTTTTTGAGAAAAAAAATATTTATAAAATTTCGAAAAAATTCGTATGGCAGGTACCGTTATTAGAAAAAAAAACATCCGGGGGGAAAATCAAAACCCATATCTACCAAGTTTGAAGAAAATCGGCCGATCCGTTTAGCTGTAGTCGAACAGACAGACAGACAGGCAGACAGAATTGCGAGACCCACTTTTTTAGTATTCGCTATCATCGTAGTGTCAACTTTTATCAAAATCTCGCGTTCGATTTTTTTTACGAATGCATAACTTACTTTATAGAACCTATAAGTCGCAAGTTAAAATATTGGAAAAGATATTTTTTGGGTCTAAAAAAAAAAAAAATGTTTTTTTATCAAAACGTGTGAACATTTATCTTTTGAAATTATTTCCAAAATCTATAGCACCAAAACTTAAAATTGGAATCCCAAATTTTTTTCTTGAAAAATTTCAAAGAAATTTGTTATATAAAATATTATTTTAGTAATAAAATGATTTTTAAACTTTGTTTTATACTTTTCTAGAAATCAGACGGCAATCTTATGCATTTGAACATTTTTCTCTAACTAAATCCATGTTTTTATATAACCAATTCTTGAATTCCAAAGTATTTCAAGTAGATAATATGTGTGATCGAGTCGTGCATTTCATTTGATTTATATGTAGTCAAAAACTGTTCAACTGATTTGAATCAATTTTTGTATCCTCAAGCTTCTTAAAATTTCGAAAAATTTAATCTATTCAAATTTCCTAAAACATTTTTTTGAACACTCTATATTTCGAAAACCCCATGCTTGATTTTTTTGAAACTTGACAGTTAACAGTTGTTAATACCATTTACAAGATTTATGAAACCACTAAAAAATGTTCAAAAATGGTCTTCGAAAATC
This sequence comes from Philhelius festivus, assembly GCA_963931855.1. NCBI lineage: Eukaryota > Metazoa > Arthropoda > Insecta > Diptera > Syrphidae > Philhelius > Philhelius festivus. The sequence goes on along the minus strand of OZ007555.1, from coordinate 139,356,188 downwards.
GTATTTTTCTGGAAAAAGGAACCTAGAATTTTTATAAACATTTTTTATTTCGCTTTATTTTAACGATCTTGATTACTATGGTAAATACCATAGAGCCATTTTTTTCGAATTTTGACTTCCTTATTATTGTTATAATGGATGTGAATGAAGTTTTTAATACAGAAGTTCCTTAAAAGTTTATTTATTTCTGATTTTGAAAAAAAAAATCTTACATTTTTTAAATTCAATATCTCAAAAATGAGTAAGTATTTTTTTTAATAATAATAAAAATTTATAGTTGATACACTAATTTTTTATTAAAAATGTTTATCTTCAACGACCTTAGCATAGAAAAATTAATTTTATGCGTATCAACATTTTTCTTCTTTAATATTCATTTTAAAAACTCAGTGTATTACATAAGAGCAAGTTCGTGCGACGTAGCTGTGCATTTTATTTTCTCTGCAAAAATGATTCGCATCTCTTTAGTCCAGTCATTTTAGGCATTTTAAACCCCAATCTGCGGAAAAATTCCTAGTGAGCTGAATTTTTGTATACACCTTTATTACGGCATTGTAATGAAGATGTGAAAAATCGACATTGATATCGTGCCGGCTAAAAAAGTTATAGGGGTCAAAAGGTCACAAAAATCAGTTTTTCGCAAATATCTCGCGATCTATTGCTCAGAGGTCAATAAAGGTCATTATAAAAATTGTTTGTCGTGAAATTGTCTACAAAAAATGTCTCTTGCATTTTTCTGTAAAATTAACCGTTATCGGAGTAGAGCGCTGAGAAAGCGAATATATTATGACGATGCACTCGTTTTCTCACCACCTTCGAGGTAGAATGCAGAGCGCGTTTTTTTTACATTTTTTCCCCCGTAGGCATAATCCATGATATGTAATCAGAGGTTTTTTTTATTAACGAGTGAATAATTTTTTATTTGAATACATAAAAATACAGAAAAATTAACTTTAGTATATAATTTTTTTTTATCATTCATTGTCGATATCTTCAGTTTCTGTGTCATTAACAATATTCTTCACTAATATTCTTCGTAGTAGCAATGCGTTTGGGTATATACCAAGTATATGGAGAACAGGAAAGCTAATATTTATTCCCAAAATATAGAAAAAAGATAGAATATTAGATACGTTGTTAGACATAGAGGGAGCCTTCGACAACACATCCCACGAGGCTGTAGGCACAACTTTTGTTAGGAAACGCGTACCCATCACCATAACTAGATGGAAATGTTAGGGACTAAAAATACTGTCACAAAAAGACAAAATGTAAAAAAAAGTAATCACAACAAGAGGCTGTCCTCAGGGTGGTGTAATATCACCCTTGTTGAAGAGTCTTGTAGTGGATGAAGGTATATTCTCCATTGGATTTGCTGATGATGTTGCTATCATAGCCGTAGGTAATCCAAAGAGGACTAACAATTACACGGAAAAGGTGTCTATCTGTAGAATTATCAATAAACCCCTCCAAGACGACAATCATACCATTAACAAGGAATTACTTCTGCCACATATGAAACCTATCCATCTAGCTGGTGAAGTGATTGAAACGCAGAGAGGGGTAAAATATCTAGGAATTCTACCAGGTATAGTAGACTCCTTTTGAACAAACACTTAAAAGCTATAGTCGGGAAAGCCACAAAAGGCCTAATGATTTGCAAGAGACTTGCAGGCAAGTCATGCAGATGCAAACCGAACATCCTTAGCTGGATATACACTATGATGGTAAGACCAATCATTACATATGGGGCGGTTGCATGGCACAAAAGAACCGAATTATCAATAATAAGGAAAGCTCTAGAAAAAGTCTAAGGGCTCGCGTGTATTTGTATTACAGGAGCAATGAGAACCTGCCCTACCGCAGCTATAGAGGTTCTCCTCTATCTATCCCCTCTACACGAGGCCATCAGAAGTGCGGCAATGGGAGTTATCTTGAGATCCTCGAAACAAATATCATCAAGTGGCACACTGATGGATCGAGTCCTAAGCAGAATAGATTCAGATTTCTGAAACTGACTTCCATATCATCGCAATATCACTGAATCTTGTTGAAGTCACAGTGCAAAAGAATTCTGATGACCTCGACTTTGGGAGCTGTTCTGTACACTATTAGGTCGACGACATACACAATTGCCCGAGTTAGACTACCTATTAGATCGCTGGTGTAAATGCTGAATAGAATCAGCGAGTTAACCGCTCACAGCTGAAGACCATTTTTAAAATCGAAGATTGCGGTATGCAATTGTTAATGACACAGAAACTGAAGATATCGACAATGAATGATAAAAAACAATTATATACTAAAGTTATTTTTTCTGTATTTTTCTGTATTCAAATAAAAAATTATTCACTCGTAAATAAAAAAAAACTCTGATTACATATCATGGATTATGCCTACGGGGAAAAACATGTAAAAAAAACGCGCCCTGCATTCTACCTCGAAGGTGGTGAGAAAACGAGTGCATCGTCATAATATATTCGCTTTCTCAGCGCTCTACTCCGAAAACGGTTAATTTTACAGAAAAATGCAAGAGACATTTTTTGTAGATAATTTCACGACAAACAATTTTTATAATGACCTTTATTGACCTCTGAGCAATAGATCGCGAGATATTTGCGAAAAACTGATTTTTGTGACCTTTTGACCCCTATAACTTTTTTAGCCGGCACGATATCAATGTCGATTTTTCACATCTTCATTACAATGCCGTAATAAAGGTGTATACAAAAATTCAGCTCACTAGGAATTTTTCCGCAGATAAAACCTAAAATGACTGGACTACTTACGATGGATTCACAAAATTCATATCACTTGCCGTTGTTTGTATACTGTTTCCAGTAACATAACATAACTCTGTGAAAAAGTTTCAAATAAAATTGCTTTAAAAGCTTGCTCGTACAATCGAAGGTGTGTGTTTCAAATTTATTGGACCATTATCCAGATTCCCAACAACAATTTTACGGTGTTGTATATTTTTTACAAAATTGGAATGTGCAGTGAAAATAAACAAGTGATGAGATTTTCGTTATACGTGATTGTAATAAGCAAAAACTAAGCTGAATTTATTATAAAGGCTATGCTCTTACATTTCAGAGCACAATAAGGTACCACACACATAATCAAGGCACAACATCTTCAATAACAAATGAAATAAGTTTAATGTATGTACGAGTATCTTCTCTTAAAAATTAAAAGTTATTCTCAATTGTTGGAATTCTGCTAATACAGAGTAAAATGCAAGAATTGCTCTTAGATTTTTAAGAATGGATGTTATTAGAGAAAAATGTTTAAAAGCTCAAAACTGGGGTTTTAAAAGGCTAAAACATATTTTTGGTTGAAGATGAGTTATCAAATTCTCAAAAAAATGGTTCTATGTTTAAAACTGTCAATTATATCTTAGATTCAAATTTGTTTTTATTGAATTATAGATCTTAAAAATTAGGCGAAACAGAATTTTTTATCAAAATTCTAAAATTTTTCTAATCCAAAAAACAAATAGAAATTCCGTAGAGCCGATTAATTAAATTAATCTAAACGTCCAGAAATATTATATAATTGAAAAAGTTATAGGATGTTTTTAATATTTAAAGATTTATTATAAACTCTAGAGCAAATTGAGAAAAGGTTATCTTAACAAGAGAATTCAGAATAAAAGAAAGGTTATAAGTAGATTAGTCAAGTCAGAATGACAATAATAAAAGGAATTTGAAAATGTATTGAAATGTAAATGTTGGTAGGTATGATTGGTCACGAATTGACAGGGATGTCCAACACGCCCCCTCAATGAGATGATCCTCATACTTTGACAACTCCAAGTTTTGATAAGCAATTGTAATGCTTCGGCCCAGTTAGCGCCTTAGTTAGAACATCGGCAGGCATTTCTTCCGTAGGTAGGTATTCTAATTTGATGTCCCCTTTAGATAAGACATCGCGAATAAAGTGGTGTCGGATGTCTATATGCTTGGTCCTTTGATGAAACACATGATTTTCAGCAAGAAGTCCAGCACCACGGTTATCGTTGCACAAAACGATTTTATTTAAGTCCTCAAGACCGAGTTCCTTTAAGAACGTCCTTAGATGAATAGCTTCTTTCATAGCCTCTGAGATACCCATGTACTCAGCTTCGGTCGAAGATAAAGCAACAGTCTTTTGTTTTTGAGATTTCCAGCTAACAGCCGCATTGGAAAAAGTGAACGCAAAACCAGTGTAGGATCGTCTATCAATTACGCATCTTCCCCAATCAGAGTCAACGAATCCATTTATGCATTCCTGATTTGAAGAATATCGCAATCCAAAGTCTATTGTTCCTTGAAGGTAGCGTAGCACACGCTTTGCAGCACCCCAGTGGACATCGTTAAAACAACTGTTGAATTGAGCAAGAACACTTGTTACATGAGATATATCTGGTCGGGAACAAACGGCAGCATACATCAATCCTCCAATCAACTCTTTGTATGGCCGTTTTTCTTGAACACAAGAATTTTCACTTTTAACAAGTCTTGAGTCTGGTTGCATGGGGATGGTAAGTGGTTTGGCATCCTTCATATTAAATCTCTGTAACAAATTACGGATGTAACCCTTTTGACTTATGGATATAAATCCTGAATTTTGATTAATCTCGATTCCAAGGCAATATTTTGCCTCTCCAAGATCTTTAACTTCGAAGTCTTCCATAAGACTCCTTTTAATTGATTGAATCCAGTTCAGATCCTTGGAGCAAATAAGTACATCATCAACATAGATAGAAAGAATTAAAATGTTTCCATTTTTCCACGCAACATACACGCATGGATCTGCTTTCGTGGCTTTAAGTCCAATTTGCTGCAACTTGTGGTCAAATCTTAGATTCCATTGATGTCCGGCTTGTTTCAAGCCATATAAAGCCTTCTTCGGGTAACACACCTGTTTTCCTTCGTGAAAAGATTGAAGCATCGTTTTTGCCTTTTGTTTAATGGAGCTATTTGTCGGCTCATTTTGCAGAATTTCTTCTAAAGCATCTTCTAGCAACGGTGGAGCCTTCATATCATTCAATGTTCCATTCAAGTATGCTGAAGTGATATCGACTTGATGAACTTTCAGCTGGTACCTTGCAGCGAGTGCGAGCATAAGACGTATAGATTCAAGACGAGCTACAGGAGAAAATGTCTTCATGTAATCAATGCCGGGTTGTTGAGAAAAACCTTGAGCTACAAGGCGGGCCTTCCGTCTCGTAACTATACCATCTTGATTACGTTTGTTTGTAAGCACAAAGCGACATCCAACTTTGCTCCGTTCCGCTTGCTCATGAACCAGCTTCCAAGTATCATTTTTAATAAGACATTTTACTTCGTCTATGATGGCGTTTTTCCACTCAGCACAGTCATCGCCTTGGAGGGCTTCCTTGAAACTTATTTCAGCATTAAATGCATAGGCTACAACATCATTATCAGAAAGGTTTTCATCATAATTTTCAGTTTTACTGTGTTGATCTGTTTTACTCGACTCACAAGATTTCTCACTAGCCTGATCGCATAAAATTTCAGCATCGGTTTTGATTTCACTACCTTGATCAGTTCTACACAGCTCACTAGGGTCTTGATCACATGATATTTCAGCATCACCATCAGATTCAATAAAACTCCACTGCTCCAGGATATCAGCATTTCCACACTTAGTTTCAGATGAAATTATGTCTACATCCTCATGGACTTCTTTCGATTCATCGACAAACATAACATCTCTTGAGATAGATATTTTTCTCGCTGATGGCATCCAAATTCGATATGCTTTTGCGTCATCTGAATATCCAACAAATATACCTTCAGTCGAACGAGCTCCAAACTTATCCTTATTTGGTTCCTTATTTTTAACAAAAGCTCTGCAACCAAATATCTGAAGGTGTTTCAGATTCGGAACTCGTCCCATCCACAATTCGAAAGGTGTCTTACCATCCAGAGTTTTTGATGGACAACGATTCCTCAAATAATTTGCTGAACATATGGCTTCAGCCCAAAACGACGGAGAAAGTCCAGCTTGTAGTACCATACATCGGGCCATCTCGACCAAAGTGCGGTTCTTCCTTTCACTGATCCCATTTTGTTGAGGCGTATAAGGTGTTGAAAGTCTCCTTTTAATACCTTGTGACTTTATGTATTCATCCATTTTATTTGAACAATATTCCTTGCCATTATCCGTCTGTAGTGCCTTGATTTTTTGACCGGTTTGTTTTTCGACAAAATTTTTATAGCTGAGGAACGTTTCATACACATCGCTTTTATTTTTAATTATGTATACTTCACACCATCGCGAGTAGTCGTCTATAAAAGTGACGAAGTATTTTCCTCCACCATTAGATTGAGTCCTCATAGGCCCACAGATATCCGAGTGGACAATCATTAAAGGCTCGGAGCTTCTAGTTGTCCTAACAGAAAATGGTTTTGCTGTCAACTTTCCCTTCAAGCAAATAGTACATGGAGATAGTTGTTCACTTGGATTCAGAATAATTCCAGTAGCAGTTTTATCCTTAGCAATATTCAAAAGATCCCGAAAATTTAAATGGCCAAGCCGTTCATGCCACATCTGGATATCAGACTTTGTCTCCCTGTTGGTCGATTCAGCAACACCCGCAGACTTCAAAGTTTGGCGAAGGTAATATAAATCACCAACTCTATCAGCTATAAGTTTGATTTTTCCATTTTCATCTCGTACTATCGCCGTGTCACGCCTGAAGACTACTTCACAGTTCTTGTCAGTAAGCTTGGACACTGAAAGAAGATTTGTGCGCAGATCAGGAACTAATAGAGTATTTTCAAAATGTACTGACCTTGATTCGACTCCAACAGCTGCCTGGAGTCTAACAGTTCCCTTCGCCATCACTGTAGTGGATTGATTACTCGCCAATTTTAGTTTTTCCCGATCGGTAGATGACAAAGACTCGAAATATTCTTCTTCACGGCACAGGTGGGATGTGCACCCACTATCCAAACACCAGCTTCGTTTCAGATCGATGTTATCCGTGCACATGGCATGTTCAGAAACATCTGACATTATGTAAAAGGAATCCTTTCCACATTCGGCACGTTGTGAAGCTTGACGTTTTACACGGCAATCAGCAGCCTTGTGCCCAAATTTGTTGCACTTGCTACATCGAAATGGAAACTTTTTCTTGTTTGTCGGATTTTCTTTACTTGTTTGCTTCGAAGTAAAACTTCTAGTTGCAATCATTGCTCCGCATTCAGACTCTTTGGATTTTTGCTTGCGCGCTTCCGCTTCTTCGAGAATTTTTACTTTAAGCCTTTCAGCATCAGGAAGAACATCCTGAGTCTCGATAGCACAACGAAAATTTTCGAAGGATTCTGGTAAACTGTACAAAAGCATTATGCTCAACAAATCTTTATGAATTTTAACATCCATCGCCTCCAGTTTGTCGAAGGCATCGAAGAACTTGCCCACGTGATCACGGATTTCATCTCCTTCCTTCATTTTCTGAAGTGTGAGTTGCTTTAGCAAAGTGGCTTTCCTTGCTGGACCTGACGACGCATAAATAGATTCGAGTTTCTTCCAGATCTCGTGAGAAGTTTCACATCCACGGACTTGTTTGAGATCGGATGGACTGATGGACAAAATAAGATCGGCCTTTGCCTTTTTATCTTGACGTTGCCAAGTAGATAAAGCCTTCTTAACCTTTGCTTCGTCACCTTCCGTTGGCTCTGGCGGCCTAGGTATATCACCAGACACATAATCCCATGTGTCGTTTTTGACAAGCAATGCCTCTACCTGAAGGCACCATGTGTCGTAGTTGTCTTTCGACAACATATCAAGCCTAAGAGAAGAACTCGGTTGCTCCATTATCAGCAACTGTAGATTAATCGTTGTGAGAAACAGTTTTTACAATTAAAAATGAAAAATTGAAAATTCCTGGGCCCATAACCTGTAGAGCCGATTAATTAAATTAATCTAAACGTCCAGAAATATTATTTAATTGAAAAAGTTATAGGATGTTTTTAATATTTAAAGATTTATTATAAACTCTAGAGCAAATTGAGAAAAGGTTATCTTAACAAGAGAATTCAGAATAAAAGAAAGGTTATAAGTAGATTAGTCAAGTCAGAATGACAATGATAAAAGGAATTTGAAAATGTATTGAAATGTAAATGTTGGTAGGTATGATTGGTCACGAATTGACAGGGATGTCCAACAAATTCAGTAGAGACCTTGAAGCAATAATTATCAAGTCTGAGCAAAATGTCGGGTTCGATTTATTTTACGAATGTATATTTTGCCATGTAGTACCTAAGTATATGTCGTAGGTAAATATAAGTTTTAGTTATCTTTAGTGTAATTTTTAAGTTTTATACGAGTAAACTCGTGTATAAAATGAAACAATAATAAGGATACCATGTTTTTTTTTTTTATTAATTTTGCTCGGGGAAAAATAAAACCGATAGATCTTAACATTAATACATGTAGTTTTAAGATCAAAAGCCACCAGAATTAAGGAATTATAGTTGAACTTAGAGTGAAAATAATTAATAGGCCAGTCTTAATGAATTTTCGTCTAGCTTTTAGATATGAAGTTATATATGTAAAAAACTAACAAAACTAAATTTAAAAATGCACAAGCCGCAATCATTCGCGCAGGTACAGTTAAACCAATAGGTATTATAGTATTACATCCGTATCTATTAGTTTTTAGTGGACAAATGTCTAGATATAGACAATGTGGTATTAGGTCTAGAACTCGATACATATGAAGTTGGAGAGGTATGCTTTATTCAACCGCTGCTGGTGTCCAAGTTTAAAAACTCTTAGACAAAATCGAATAATTTGTACTTATTACATCCTTAAGTAGGACAAATTTTATAAATACGAATGATAATGTTTTAAATCAGAGGGGGTGGAAGTTAGTTAGAGTAGCGTTAATTTTTTCTTATTCCGCACTTTTTTCTAATTATTTATAAGAAAAATTAGGAAAGGTTACAATTTTTAATTGGATCTATTTAAATAAATTACAATGGTTTGTATCATAGCCTTAAAGCCTTATCATTTTTTTCACCATTTAAAAATTAAAAGTCCGTTTTACCAAACGGGAATCGAGTGATCTACGAATTAAATTGTAGCGTCGCCCGTCGGTGCACCCGTACAAACTCTTTTCCGCACAACCCAAGGGGTAGACTTTCAGGCGCGTTTTTTTTAATATTGTGGTATCCACTTTCAAGATTAATTAAATTGGTCTTGTTTTCAACCGTTTTAAGCGTGAGGATATTTCGGATTCTTTTTCTTCATTAGAGTTATCATTTGGAAGGTTAAGTCTCTGCTCTGCTTCATTTTCGTTAGAAAAAACTATGATGCTGAGCTCAAAGTCGTCGTTTTTCTCGTCTTCGGAGTCATCTGCAATATGGGCTACTTTGGAGCAGCTTCTCCCGCAGCAGATCTTGCGCAAGTTGCACCGCATTGTTCTCTACCCGAGTAGGAAATTATGTCGATGAGTGTTGGTGGGATCGTCGCTCCTGAAGACAACACCGGCTCCAATCCACTTGAACTTCGTTGCAGCTCCACGCGTCTGGGTATAAAGTATTTCCCAGCCAAGCTTGAACAAAATGGAATATCCGGAATGAGTGTTGTTAAGCTGCTGATTTCGTACGAGGCAAAGAAGCGAGATCGTGAGAGAAGATGGAATCTCAAATGGTCCAGCAAATTTTCCTTTCTTCATCCTACATACAGAGCAGTGAATACATTTTCCCCACAGACGCGATATCATTACAACTGGCTTCTTTGAATTTAAAAATCTTCAAGGTTTTTATAAAATTTTGGAGTTTTTTTCTTAGGGAAGAGATCAGCTTCTTTTTCCAGATTTGAAAATGGCCGAGGTTGTATCACAGCCTGTGAAGGCATGGAGAAAGAGAATATTTTCGGAAAGAGTCTTGTGTCTGTTTTTTTTTTTTGAAGAAAATGTTCTTAAAATTTTTCCCGCATCCGGACAAGTAAATACCGAGTCAAATTTAGAACACATGGAAATAGCTGTTTGGATTATAAGCATGTCTGAATCTTCTGAGGCCTGAGACTGAAAAACCACGATTTTCAAGATATTTTTCAAGCAGACCGATAAATTGTTTTTTGTTTTTTTTTCTTGTTCCCCAAAAACGTTTCTTTCTTGAATCCTCTAAAAATTGTATTTTCATCAAAGATGAAAACAGCTGATTTTTGAACTCCAGATCATCGACTTCTTTCAGATAATTTTGTTCCAGTTTTAGATGGATCGTCTGGATAGCCATCAAAAAACACCTTTAGACAATGGTTTGAAATGGTTGCGCAAATACGCCACGAAAATGAAACAGAACAGAGACCAAATATTCCAAATGATAACTAGCTAATTCAGAAAGAAAATCCGAAATACCTTCACTTTCAAAACGGTTGAAAACAAGGCCAATTTAATTAATCTTGAAAGTGGATTAGGCCTAAAAGGGATGCCACAAGATTAAAAAAAACGCGCCTGAAATTCTTTTCCTTGGGTGGTGCGGAAAAGAGTTTATGTGCGCACCGATGCTACGATTTTAATTCGTAGATCACTCAATTCTCGTTTGTTAAAAAGGACTATTATTTTTCAAATTGTAACAAAATTATTAAGCTTCAGGGCTATGATAAAAACCATTGTTTGTCTAGGCTCTCGTTGGTCGTAATGCGATGGTTGTGTGTTCACCTGTCAACCTCATGATCACAGGTTCGATCCCTGCCGTCGTCTTTGTCGCTTTACTTCCATTAAAACCTTCTAAAAATTGTCATCAATGGGTTGCTGGTTCACTCATTAGTCATTACATGTTGTTTAGGCATAACACTAACAACATGTGATTGAGTTAAACTAGTATACCCAACAAGGATGAATACCAATAAAATAATGTGAGTTATAAGTGACATAGAAATAAGACACGGTAATTCTCCGCTTTAGTTCAGCCGCCATCCGTGGAGATAAAAAAATCTGAGACAACCACCTTCAGTCTCAGAACATCGTATCACACATCTTTCCTATCCTTGCTCCTTTTCATTAACTTCACGCCCGCGCTGTGTTGAAACATTTAAAGGGTAATCAATCCCTTGAGCGCGGGTAGATTATAAAAAAAAAAAAAAAAATAGAAAATTAGCAGGACTATAAAAAAAATTCAAAACTAAAAACAATATACCGTTAAATACAGTTTTTTTTCTCAATAATTATGAAAAAAGGTATTAAAAGCAAGAAGAAAAACGATTAAACCAACGGTAACTTTTTATCTTTTTGTTTAAATATATTGAATTAAACGCAAGTTGATATAAAATATAGTTATAAGTAATACAGTTTTTTATTTTTTACTTTGGGGCGTACTGGGGTTGAGATATCAATTGAAACGTAAAAACATAAAATTGCGTGGGTGCGCTCATTTACCTATGTTCATTAATTTATTACTCGGCTGCCGTTAGTCGTAGAGGGTTGATGTTTTCTTTAAAGTGTAGGGACTTACAAGGAATCTAAAAATAGAAAATAAAAATTTCATCGTTATGAGCTTTTCTATTAATAATCACGAACAAATTATTTTCAAACACAAACAATGACCAAAAAATGACACAAAACACATCTTAACCAATAACTTTGGTAAAAAATTAAATGTACGACTGGGTCGCACGAACTTGCTCCTATGTAAGCAGTGCCGGATTAAGCCAGCGCGGGGCCTGTAGCAAATTCTATTAAGGGGCCCTTAGACTATTTTAGGTTAGGTACTTATCAAGTTTATGGTACTCGTATTAAATAAAACAAAACTTTTCTTGATTTAATTTGGGAAAATTTATAAATAATGCTGTTGATATCGACTTCTCCGAGTAAATCATGTTCAAAATTCATTAAAGTGAGGTGATTAAGACGTTGTTGGCTCAATTCATTTTTAACACGTTTTAATGTTGAGAAAGATCGTTCACTACTGCAGTTGGTGATCATGAGAGACAAATAAATGCGCAAAGCAATTTCAACGTTCGGGAAACAAGATTGTAAAAAGTTATTTATCAACAGCTTGTAAACCTGCATTTCCAGAGCCTCAAGATTCCTGCTGTCAATAATACCAGCCACATCAGAATTGAGCATTGAAGCGAACTGCACTAATTCGTTGCTCAAACTGTCCTTCATCTGCGTAAGCACTTACTATGGTGGCAGATTTTTTCGAAATTTCTTCTGGTGGAAGAGATTTTATATGAAGGTTTTTATAATACAAATTCTATATACGACTGAAATAAATCAGCCAGGTAGAAGACTTCACTATTAATGGACTTGTTGAATTATTGATTCAAAATAGCAAAATATTCCAACGTTAATGATTACAATTTTAATCTTGGTTGGATATAGTTCACATTGGATTTTTGTCAAAAAATCGATGTAAGATGAACTGAATTTAATAAAAATTGCGTATTGACAAGGTCCTCACAGTCAACTGATGAGTCCATGTGCGATCACCCGGACGAAACGCCAATTTTTGTGGACTGGACTAAAGGCCAAAATAGCTATTTTGAATCAGGAAGAGATTTTAGCTCTCGGAATATTCCGAAAATGCCAGCAATTTTATGATAACTGTTCTGTTCATACGTTTACCTAAAGCAGTGAGTACGTTACGAGTATCAATGGTGACAATAAACACCTGCATTTCATACCGTTGTCTAATTTGCGTGTAGTGCGGTGCGAAACATGATTTTTGGTATGACCAGCAGATAGAAAAATAAAATTTTAGTTGATCATTTTGGTGCAAATATTTTCTTCTTAGTAATTGTAACTAAATCTAATATATAAATAATACTTTTTTATGTGGTCAGAAAACGTTGGTGCGCGGGGCCCCTAAATGCGCGGGGCCCGTAGCATTTGCTACTCTTGCTTCGTGGCTAATCCGGCACTGTATGTAAGAGACTATGAATTTCCAACATAAATGTTATATAAGAGAAAAAGTGTTCATAAGCATCAAATTAATTGTTTAAATGACTGAAACAACTTCTTTAGAAGTTGGAGGTAAAAATAAGATGCCATTTGATTCAACCAAATATAGGTTTATGCAAGAACAAAAATTATAAGTCTTTGTATTGGTTTGTCAAAAAAATAAGCTTTTATATAAAAAATTTTTTAAACATTTTTAAGAAAAAATTTTGGTACGCCAATTGACAGTTTTTATTATTGTTCGCATAAAAATTAAATGTACAAACAAAATATTGAGCTGTTTTCGAGATATTGAATTTTCCAAAAAAAATATGTAGATTTTTTTTTCAAAATTCAAAAAGAAATATTTTTCTTGAATTTTTGAAATACAATGTTTTTTAAACTTTTTAGAACCTGCTCTCTAAAAAATTTCATTAAAATCCGTTATACCGATAATGAGAAATTCAAAATTTTAAAAAATCGTTCTATGGTATGTACAGTCAGTAATATCTTGTTTTCAATTTTTTTTTTTTTTATCAAATTATAGATCTAAAAAACTACCCGAAAGAAAAAAAATTTAAGCGAAATTCTCGGAACCGTTTTTGAGAAAAATACGATTTTCGAAAATAATTTTTTTAACATTTGTGTTAAGGGTACAGTTAGTTTTAGGTAAAATAATTTTTTTTTTTCATATCTTATAAATTATTTTAAGAAAATTTTATCTATCAAGCTTTAAAAAAATTGAGCATGGGGTTTTCGAAATATTGAGTTTTCAAAAAAAAAAAAATTGAAAATGTTTGAATACACTGAAACTGCTGGGGGCCTTAACATAAAAAAATTATCAAAATCGGTTGTACCATATTTGAGAAAATCAAAAACAAAATAATGGTTCCAAGGGGGTTACCAAAAATAACCATTTTTTAGAAAATTTTGTTCAACCATTACCTAGCTTTAACTAAATGAAATTTTTTGAATTTTCTTTTCAAAAATCTATGGGACAGTGTTTGAGAAAAAAAAAATATTTATAAAATTTCTAAAAAAAATCGAATGGCAGGTACTATATGTTTGGTCTTAAAAAAAAGCAAAAAAACGTGTGGGGGGAAAAAACCAAAACCCATATCTGCCAAGTTTGAAGAAAATCGGCCAAGCCGTTTAGGCTGTAGTCGAACCGACAGACAGACAGACAGACAGAATTGCGAGACCCAATTTTTTGCTCTTTGCTATCATCATAATGTCAATTTTGATCAAAATATCGAGTTAGATTTTTTTACGAATGCATAAGGGTGATTCCGCTGTAGACGATTTTTGACACCAATTTTTGAATTACATTATTTTTTACTTTTTTTGACCTAAGTTATAGAGAACATTTTTGTTTGCGCTTGGCAACATTATCATACGAAGAGTCGGTACGAACTGCAATTATTACAACTGGTAACATACGCTCAAAATAGATATTTCCGACAGTTTTAAATTATGCTTTACTCAATAGACGTATGAAGCAACATGCCATTTAATCGTTTGCATAAAAACATGTACGATTTTGTTGTTATATTTTTAGCATTATTGATTGCAAATAGCCATTGTAAGTTTGTTGCACCCGCGATATAAAAGATATAAAAGTTTACTTTTTTGGCAGAAATAAAGTGCTAGCGTTTTGAAACTTTCTAAAAGTAAGAAGAAAACAAAACTAAAATTAAATCAGTCGTTATTATGAATATATTGCACGTTGAACGACAAAAAACGTTGATTTAAATTGGTTGCACCCGCGATCCCAATATTAAGATCGCGGGTGCAACTTATTGACTACTAACATTATAACGTGATTTATTGTATTTTTTGATAAAATATGCTTTGAATAATAATTTCTGCTGTTCACGTTTTTTTTTTAAATTATGTAATATAATATTTTGTTCTTTTTTATATAAAAATATATGGTTAAATGGAAGTGAAACAAGAAAAAGAGACTGATTTACAGAAAATTGACAAAAAATTAACAAATATGCTGAGCTACATGCAGAAAAAGGACCTAGAAATTTAATGTGGAGAGATGTATAGAAAGGGAAAATAAAGGCAGATACAAATTTTAAAATTCTGACCAGAATCAGACAAAACGAAAAAATGCAGTCAACACAAAAAAAGGCAGGCACTCATTACATCAGTCCCTGTAGACTGAAAAAGTCGCACAAGTGAAACGTAATCGCCCAAGGAGTCCCACTAACTTAGTTGAAGTGTTAAAAAATGTATTTTAAAAAAAAAAACTGGTTCCACCAAAGCAATGTCTAAAAAACTGAAGGATGACAGGCGATTTCTATAAAAGGGATAATATTAGCAGACAACTGCCGGGTATAAAAGATGTGAAATCGATTAAGTCGGAAGTTAAGAATCGAGAAGAGCACAATGACCATGAGCATTCATGAAGTCAAGTTTTCGATGTTTTTATTGAGTCAGAAGACAAAGCATTAAATTCTAAATCTCCAACAGGGTCTTTTGAACCCCCTATATTACCAGTAGATCCATGCTCTAAAATACCGTTCTGTTTTTACAGCAGCAGTATTTCCAAAAGTTATTTCCGCAGGGGTGTACGTTCTTGCACCAGGTAGGCTGCAAT
The DNA here is from genome assembly GCA_963931855.1 of Philhelius festivus. NCBI lineage: Eukaryota > Metazoa > Arthropoda > Insecta > Diptera > Syrphidae > Philhelius > Philhelius festivus. Next base: position 139,340,679 of record OZ007555.1, on the reverse strand, counting down.
ATCACAATATTGCTATGTGGGGTTATCCTTAACCGATATCGATGAAGATGGAGTACTTCTAACATACATATATGTATTTTCGAAAAAATATTGAAGTATTTGAAAAAAACAAAATTATAATTAATAGAGAAGGGTACTGACTTTTTACATATGTGCCTTATTTTATATTTTTTCCGTTTTTTAAATCAGTTTACTAATTTAAGTTAGACGCGTTGCACCCGCGATAATTTGATGTTGCACCCGCGATTGATTTAAAAGTTAATATTTCGTTGCTTACTTTTGTTTTTTATCTTTATTTTTATTTATTTAATTAATTGAATCAACGTCGTTCAATATATGTAAGAATAGCATGATTAATGTTTCACAATTAACAGAATTTGTGTTTTTTGTACTATGATCTAGAAAAGTCGGGCCGATTCTGTTGCACCCGCGATCGCACTTTGAAACCATTCTTCTGCCAAATTATTTATTATATTTTAGAATTCTAAATGGACTAAATATAAATAAGTGAAAATGTATCCCTTCAAGTAATAATGTCATTAAATATTTTGCTTATTTTATTATTAAATGTACTTCAAATGAGTCTAAATGTTGCACCCGCTATAATGGAATCGCCCATAACTTGCTTTATAGGACCTATAAGTCGCAAGTAAAAAGTTGTCAGGTGGTGCAAATTTGGGTTTAAGCCTTTCTCATAAGCCCCTATCAATCCATGAGGAAAAAAAATAGACCATGCAAGGTCAAATGACGCTTTGACTGGATTATTAGCCCACCTTCCAATTCCGATAGTAGAATTGTAATTTTTATCTCAGAACTAGAACTTATCAAGAGAACTAACCCACCTGATTTATGTCAGTGAATATAAAACATACTAAATGAACGCAAACTACTATAGTGTATTTTTACCCAAATCGATACCAAGAACATTATTGTTCATAGCTAAGAGATAAAGGATCTTACATGTTCACAAATTCTTTTTCATGTAAGTCAATCTATTCAAATTTAAAAAAGAAGGTGTTCTTTTTCAAAGATAAATCTAGAATAGGCAACTTACAAACCAACATGACATCTCTTAAGATTAAAATGGAAATGTCACAGTAAATACACAATACAATGGTTGCTCGTATTTCAATGAAATTAATGGTATCTTGACAATTTGCTTAGATAGTCAAATTCTCGTTTTTTTTCGGATTTTTATCCGAGGTTAATAGGTAAAGATAAAAAGGTCCTAATGCGTAGTCTTAAGAGTTTGAAAAGGATAAAATTTAAGGTTTTGGTAAACCCATAGAAGAATATACTCATATGGTACCGAAATGTACACTAAAATACGAATAAACCCCTTAAAAAATTTGAGAATGTATCCGTTCTATGGAAAAGCATTATTTTGTTATGGTTTTAACGGTATAAAATATAGAGGGATCGAAAGTAAATTGACGTTTGTAGGACTGTAGGTGTGTCTATTTTACATCGGAAAAGGGTCACCAATTATAGGGTAAGGTAGTTTTATGTTCAAACATTTTCACCTAATTTTGAATTTAAATCTCAAAAACCAAAGACGGTCGGTGCTGTTCTAAGATAACCAAATAAGACAGGGGTGTATAGTTAAGAAGGACGACAAAAATTCAAATTTCCATAGAGTTTTAAGCAATTTCAACCTTCATATCATAAAAAGGACTTTTTGAAAGCAGACACACTTATACTTCAACCCGTAAGCTTAAGAAATAAGTTTAAGGCCACTTTGCACTGTTACAGAAGTCCTCAGCTTATCTGATATCTCAAATCAATTGTCATTTGTGAAGTCATATCGTTTTGCATATTTTTATATTTTCAGAACTATGATAATCCATTCGATATTCTCAAAAACAATTTCATATTGATACGTTTTTAGTATTTTCCATTTATTTGCACCCACACAAAATTTAATATAAAGCACAGAAATGCAAAATATCCCTTATGTTCTCCACTAAATTCTATTCTCTGCAAGAGAATCATCGTTTGAACTGAACAGTATATGTATGTATATTCATTCCATGAGCTCCTTCAGACTCTTTGATATGTTTTTTCCTGACAGGTTTAATAACTTACTAAAGTATTATATCGTATAAAGTGCCCTTGAGTTTGGAATTGCGTTTAGAATGACTGTCCGAGTACTTTTGGAGCTTTTCTCAAAAGCGAGAAATGCACTATACAAGCAACAGTTTGAAATAAATGGTGCTGTATGTGATTATTATCTGGTGCTTGGCAGGCTTGGATAACGAGCGAATGTAGATGCTAGCATTCGCTCGAATCATGACATATCCCATATTCGACATAGTATATCTACCTTTCAGATAAAACGACGCAATGGCGTCGAAGAACCGCAGTTTCACCTGGTTAATCATCAATGAGATTGTTTGCGAATGTAGGCAAATTCTAAGCCAAAGAAGAAAAAAAGCACCACAAAATATTTCCAAATCAAATAAAAAGCTTATCAAATGATTATATAAATTTAATGAATTTTTTGAGCAAGAGTTTACCATCTGTCCTGGGTGACGATCAAAATGAAAAAGATCGAATCCCAACAAGAAAAATGTTTAACAGGTTGACAATTCATGTAAGTATATGTAGAACAAGCAAAGAGAGCAAATTTAAACTTTAAACTACTGCAATTGATTATTTGAGTGAGTTCACATATCAATAATATAGGGTAAAAAGTGAATGTTTGCCATAATTTAACATTAAGAATTTAGATATTTCATTTAAGAATGTAGTTCAAATTTTTTTTTTTGATTATTATTTATGGATTCTAAAACATCCCGCCTCCCCTGGAACAGGTTTCAGGACTTTGGTAACAAGGCCAATTTGGTTATTGAACGTAGGTAGGTTCCGGTTGAAGTTCTTACTGTTGCCACACGTATCATATCATCAATACCTGGATGAACGGCTTCGACTCTTCCTAGTTTCCACTTTGAAGGAGGTTGATTGGTTTCCTTGATGATAACAAGGTCACCGACCTGCAATTGTTCTTTCCTTCTTTGCCATTTAGGTCTTTCTTGGAGTGACGTGATGTATTCGGATTGCCATCGCTTCCAGAATCCTTGCACCATGCTTTGGATATGTTGCCAGTGAGATAGCCGATTGGTAGGTGTATGACAGTAACAAGGCTCCGGAACAGCAGTTAAGGGCTCACCTATAAGGAAATGTGCGGGGGTTAGTGGATTTAAATCGTCATCAGACATATCACAAATAGGACGAGAATTTAAAATAGATTCTATTTGAGTTAGAACCGTGTAGAGTTCTTCAAAGGTTAATATAGACGATCCAACAACTCGTCGCAGGTGGAGCTTCACCGATTTTACCCCTGCCTCCCACAGACCACCAAAATGAGGGGCTGAAGGAGGGATAAAATGCCAAGCGGTCCCATCCATCGCTAGCTTAGAGGCAATGTCATTGTTGTAAGTTTGTGAGACGACCAATTTCTGCATCTCATTCAGGCAGCGGCGTGCACCTTGGAAATTAGTTCCGTTGTCGCTATAAACGTTTGAACATTTTCCTCGGCGAGCAACAAAACGTTTAAAGGCAGCTAAAAATGCATCTGTTGTTAGGTCACTTACCAACTCCAGATGTATAGCTTTAGTTGACATGCAAACGAAAATAGCAAAGTATGCCTTCGAAAGTTTGGGTTTGCGACCTTTTGACAATTTTATGAGGAACGGACCAGCATAATCAACCCCAGTGTTGGCGAAAGCTCTAGCGGGATGCACACGATGGGCTGGTAGATCGCCCATGAGCTGGCTAGATGTGGCTTTTCGTTGCATAAAGCAAGTTTTGCACCTGGAAACTACGTTTCGGATGAGGATACGGCTTCCAAGTATCCAATATCTCTGACGAACAATAGCAAACGTTTGTGATAACCCAGGATGTAGATGATTTTCATGAATATCTCGGGCTATAAGGAGAGAAACTTTATTATTAGGCAAAATTATTGGGTGTTTTAAATTAAATGAGACGGTCGCATGTGTAATGCACCCTCCCACTCGCAATAGTCCTTCTCCGTCAATAAAAGGTGAATATCTTAACAATTTTGATTTCGAGGGAAGTTCACGATGTTTTGTTAAGTACCGCATTTCACTACCGAAGGATTCATTTTGCACAGTTTTTAGGACACAGATTCGGGCACACTGAATTTCATTGAAGGAAAGACCATCGATTCTCTTAGCGAATTTTTTAGGTTGAAGATTTCTCGTATATCGAATTACTGTTGCAACAACTCGGATGAGTCGATTCCATGATGAAACTCGTTCAGCCAGCAAGATGATACGATTAAAGCTGGTAGAGTCAACGCCAGATGAAAGAGCCAGAATTTTTGATGATCGTTTTTCCTCTGCAGCGATATCTTCTTCAACTGGCAGATCCACCATGAACTTTGATTTTGGCCAGCGATCTTGTGGCAGAGACAACCAAGTTGGACCATTCCACCAAAGTGGATGATCTTTCAGAGCTGATGGTAAGACTCCACGTGACGCACAGTCTGCAGGGTTCGATTCAGACGCAACGTAGTTCCAAGAATATCGAGGAATAGTCTCAAGTATTGTAGCTGTACGATTCGCGACAAATGTAGCCCAACGACGCGGCGGAGAGGACAGCCAGTGAAGAACAATCTGGGAATCACACCATGCAAAAATCTTACAATCATTGGAAATCGAATCTTTTATCATTGTCAACAAACGCGAAAGAAGAAGCGCACCACAAAGTTCAAGTCGAGGGATCGAAACGGGTTTAAGTGGTGATACCTTGGTTTTTGAGGCTATTAAAATAGTTCTATACTCGTTTTCAGATATCTTGCAGCGTGCATAAACAACAGCAGAATAAGCCACCGATGAGGCATCCGAAAATCCATGATATTCGACGTTTTCAACTGATGGGAATAAGTGTCTCGGAATACGAAGATTTTCGAAAAAATGGAGCTCATTTCGATATAGTACCCATTTGTTGGCCAAGGGTATTGGCAGCGGATCATCCCAGCTAAGTTTGAGTTCAGAAGACCACAATTCTTGGAACAATATTTTAAATAAAATAACTGATGGAGCTAAGAATCCTAAAGGGTCAAAAATGCTAGAGATTTCGGATAACAGTGAACGTCTTGTTGGAGGGGAAACTATTCGAGACTCCGAAAAATGAAATGAGAATTCATCTAATGTGGGGCTCCAATGTAAACCCAAAACCTTAATCATTGTTTTCGAGCGGTCCGCATCAAACCATGAGAACTCACAATCATCCCTAGGTAGCTTAGCCAAAAGAGGCCAGCAATTGGAGTTCCATTTTCTTAACTCAAGCTTAGCATTGGACAACAGAGATACCAGTTCAGCCTGCAAGTTTATCAGTTCCTCAGTTGAATTAGCCCCAGTCATGATGTCGTCCACGTAGACGTCTTTATTAATAACACGAGCTGCATTTGGATATTGTGATTCATAATCATTGGCTATCTGTTTTAACACGCGAACCGCAAGAAATGGAGCTGATGCTGTGCCATAAGTCACCGTCCGAAGTCGAAAATGTCCTATTTCATCATTGGGATTATCCCTCCAAACGATGCGCTGGAATTCGGTGTGCTCATCTTCTACCCAGATTTGGCGGAACATCTTTACGACATCAGCTGTGAAAACGTATTTATTCTGTCGAAATCGCAAACAAACTCCAAACAAATCCCTTTGAATAGGAGGACCGACAAGTAGCTGACTATTGAGAGAAGTTCCGAACGAATCCCGAGCTGACCCATCGAACACAACACGCAATTTGGTTGTAGAGCTATCCGGCTTTAAAACCGCGTGATGAGGAAGATAAAAATGTTTCCCTTGAACGGTTTGAATTTCATTTGAGGGGATACGGGTCATATGACCAAGGTTAAGATAATCTTGCATAAATTTTGAGTATGACTCATACAAGGCCTTGTCTCGTTGAAACCTTCTTTCCATTGAATATAATCGATTTACTGCGAGCTTTAATGAATCACCGAACACGGGAAATGGAGATTTAAACGGGAGCTGTACGGAGTATCTTCCGTCGATTGATCTAGAAAATGTCTTACAAAAATGTATTTCAGCCTCATCCTTATCAAAAGAATCATCTTTAGAAGGCTTGACCTCATCTAATTCCCAAAAACGTTGCAAAAGAGTATCAACATCAAGTGAAGAGTGAAGTGAAGAGATTGGACAATGCGAAGACGATGGCGAAGAATTGAATATCTCTCCCGTAACAACCCAACCGAACGATGTATGCTGAGCTATCGGAACACCCTCTGGTCCTCGAATCTGATCGCCCTTGAGAATAGACCATAGCTTATCTGCTCCAAGAAGGATATCGATTGAACTGGGAACATTGAATGATGGATCTGCTAGTTCCAACCCATGAATATGAATCCAACGTGACGGATCGAAAACTTGAGATGGCAACTTAGATGTTAATTTAGGCATTATATATGCATCAATAACCAAAGGAGTTTTATCAAACCGAGAATTTCTTTTTATTGATGAAATATCCTTCGTATACCCTGCGTCTGTAGATGAGACCCCAACTATAGGAATGCGAGCATGTTTACGAGGAAGTCCTAATCTCTGAACGAAGGATTCAACCACAAAAGAAACTTGCGAACCCGAATCGATTAAAATTCTACAACCATGGATATTTCCTTGAGAATCCTCTACTTGAGCTAATATTGTTGGAAGAATGGTTTGCCTACCGAATCCTACATCCAGTGAATGATTATTCAGAATCGGTGCTATCGATTGTGAATAAGACCCAGGAGTTTGGTTAGACGACGATGATGGCGGTGACTGCGATGAGACGGAAGTATTATTTGGTGATGAAGAATGAACAAGCGTATGGTGACGCGTACGACATTCACGACAACGAAATGAGGAATGGCACCGAGATGCCCCATGTCCAGACCGAAGGCAGTTAAAGCACAAAGAGTTTGATTTTACAAATGACCGACGGGATTCAACATCAAGTGAAACAAACTGCGGGCACTGTGGTAAATTATGTTCTTCCTTACACTTGGGACATTTTAATATAGGTTTGGTTTGTGAAGATTCTACAAAATGCGAACGAATATGAGTTTGTTGTTTGTTTCGCGAAACACTAGGTCGTGATACCACCGATTGACATGATTCTAGAGTATTGCATCGCAATTCCAAAAATGTCAAAAGTTCATCAATGGTAGCATCATCACGCGTACCGATCTTCTCTGCCCAATTTTGTTTGGTGTCAACGTCTAGTTTGGCCAAAAGTAAATGAATGAGCCATGGATCTCGATTGTTAGCGTTTATGGCATTAAGGCCACGTATAACCTCATCTGCCGTATCTGTAACTTGCCTTAGTACCTTTACATTACCCACGATTGCATTAGGAAGAGAAAGATATGTTTCGATATACGATTGAACGATAAGTTGCGAACGATCATATCTATGTTCCAAACGTTCCCATGCTTCGAAATAATTGGCTTCCGTTAATGGTATATGTTTAATGAGATCCAGAGCACGATCACGAAGAAATGATTTCAGGTAATGGAATTTTTGGATTGCCGTAAGATTGTCTTTTTGATCAACTGATCCCGTAAAAGAATCCCTAAACGATGGCCAATCCTTGTAATCTCCTGAGAACGGAGGAACAATTAGCTTCGGAAGCTGAATTGAGCAGCGTTCTGATGTAACATTAAGTCTTTCGAGAAGCGTGGTTTGTTGCTTTGCAAGTTTTTCAATAGCCGTGTCTTCAGAGTCTGATTTAGAGACTAATTGTTTTTGACGAATGGCTGCCAATAACTTTGCATGAGCTTCGAAAAAACGCGATTCATAATCGGAATATTCAATTTCAAGGTTTTCAATTTCCTCATCTTGTGCAGTTTCTAGAACTTCATTATAAAATTCACAAAATTCCGACCATGCCTGGTTTAAGCTTTTAAATCGAATTTCTAACATTTCAAGGGAAATTGAACTTGCGATCGTGTTCACAAAATCACGTGCTCGTGTTAAGCGTCCCTTAGCATTCCCGTATTTTTGTTTCAGCGAACTCATCGTATAAAAAACAGAACCAATAAAAATGTCTCAGGTGATTAATCAGACGAAATTTGACCAAGTTTCTTTTTTCACATAAATTACTTCAATATACTAGTTCGATCACGTGATCAGGATAGAAGTATGTGCCTACGATTTAGGCATACATAGAATCAAGCAGGCACACACTATCACTTTATTAAATTTTATTTAATTGAATCAATTTATTTTCAGCGGACTGTATTTAAGTTTTAATTAAAAAAATGTTCAAACTATCCGACGCAGAAGGACCATTAAATATGTTTGCGAATGTAGGCAAATTCTAAGCCAAAGAAGAAAAAAAGCACCACAAAATATTTCCAAATCAAATAAAAAGCTTATCAAATGATTATATAAATTTAATGAATTTTTTGAGCAAGAGTTTACCATCTGTCCTGGGTGACGATCAAAATGAAAAAGATCGAATCCCAACAAGAAAAATGTTTAACAGGTTGACAATTCATGTAAGTATATGTAGAACAAGCAAAGAGAGCAAATTTAAACTTTAAACTACTGCAATTGATTATTTGAGTGAGTTCACATATCAATAATATAGGGTAAAAAGTGAATGTTTGCCATAATTTAACATTAAGAATTTAGATATTTCATTTAAGAATGTAGTTCAAATTTTTTTTTTTGATTATTATTTATGGATTCTAAAACAGAGATCATTTGGCAAACTCCATCATCGCCTAGCAAAACGGCTTCCAGTCCCCTTTTAATTTCGAAGGTGGTGCTCCAGCCAGGTCATCTTTGAGTGATTAAAGAAATAAAATGCAGAACTTGGTCGCACGAACTCGAACTTCAAAAATGAATGTTTTTAGAGAAAAACTGTTTATAAGCATAAAATTAATTTTTTAAAAAACTAAAACAATTCCTTTAGTTGTTGGAGCTGAAAATAGGTTGCCATGTGATTCAAGCAAATATTAGCTTATACAAGAACAAAAATTATAAATCATTGTAGTGGTTTCTTAAAAGAATAAGCTTTTATAGATATATAAAATTCTTAAAACATCTTTAAGAAAAAATTTTGGTACGCCAACTTAAAGTTTTTATTACTATACGAATAACAAATAAATTTACCCAAAAAAAATATTGAGCCGTTTTTGAGATATTGAATTAAAAAAAAAAAAAAAAAAAAAGATTTTTTTTTTCAAAAATTAAAACATGATATGCAATGTTTTATGATAGAAGCTGCTCTATAAGAAATTTCATTAAAATCCGTTATGCGGATAATAAAAAATGAAAAATCCGAAAAAAATGGTTCTATGGTAGGTACGTACAGTGAGTAATATGTACAATTAATTTCAAAATTTATTTTATTGAATTATAGATCGTAATTTTTCGGAAAAACCAAAAATTAGTAATCTAAACTAGAGTCGCCCATTAGCTGAAATTTAATTGTATCATATACAATTTGTTTTCAATATTTAGGAATGTATATGTATGTATGAATATATCATGCTTCCGTTATAGTTCCATTAAATAGGTACCTCAGCAGAAAAATTTACGACAAGGTATTATTTATATGAATAAAATGCACGACTGGGTCGCACGAACTTGCTCCTATGTAGTAGAATAGGAATTTTAAAAACGAATGTTATTAGAGAAAACTGTTCATATGGATACAATTATTTTTTTTTAAAATTCTTTAAGTAGTAGTTTTTTAAGTAGTAAAAACAGAATGCTATGCAAATATGAATTTATGCAAGAACAAAAATTATAAGTCGTTGTAGTAGTTTCTTTAAAAAAATAAGCTTTTATATACAATATTTTTAAAACATTTTTAAGAAAAAAATTTGGCACTTCAACTTTATGTATTTTTATTATTATACAAATGAAATTTCCAAAAAAATATTGCACAGTTTTTGAGATAGGTATCGAATTTTCCAAAAAAAAAATTATTTTTTTTTCAAAAATTCATAATATATTTTTTTTTTAAAGTTTTGAAATGCAATGGTTTTAAAAAATTTTGGAAGCATCTCTATAAAAAAATTCATTAAGATCCGTTATGTCGATAATGAGAAATTCAAAATTTGAAAAAAATTGTTATATGGTAGGTACAAGTTGTAATATCTTAATTTCAATTTTACTTGCGACTTATACGTACTACATATGAGGCATTGAGAGCAGAAGTGGCGTAACCCTCATTTGTTTCAATTTTGACTTTATAATCCAAAATGGTCAAAAATAAATTTTCTTCCAACACAGAAATGAAGTAACTTATATTTGCTCATAAATCAATGCAAAAATGCTGAAACATTGTTTCTGCACGGAACTTTTCCTAGAGCAGAAATGTTGTAACCCACTTGGGAAAAATAGAAACCGTCCGTTTTGTGCCAATATATTGTTTCTCATAGTGACTATCATGTCAATCAAATCGATCACAAAATATTCTTATGAGTGGCCAGGCTTATTTATACCTTGTGACCAAGACTTTGGTCTTATCGAAAAGCAGAAAAAGTATTTTAAAGACATTTTTGGCCCTATGAATTGGCAGAGGTTTATAGCAGCGGCAAGAAAGAAGGATCCATTTCAAATTATTGTTATGGATGAATCTATGATGTTTTTGACGAAAAAAAATTGGAAAAGAATATAACAAATCGGAAAATTAATGTAAATAAAGGGAAGGTGGAATGGCTTAAAATTCAATGGCTACAATTTCTGAAAAAGACACCTTTCAATATTTTTTACAAGTACAGTGCTTTTTGATACTGTGATTTTGAAAAAAAAGAACACATGCACTCATCACAGATATCGAACTATTGTTTCCAAAATGGAATGCCGTAAGTGAAGCAAAAAAGAAAAACTTATTGGAATTACTTAATTTTATCGCACCGAATTACCACGAATTTTATAAAAAATTGAAAACTGTTTCTATCGACAGAGACGTCGTTGGGCTGGTTGAGTACGTAAATGACGAAGAAGAATGAAAGTACCTATCATAGTAGTGTAAACTTAAACTTAACTTTCTAACTATTTTGTACTTAAAAGCGATAATAAATTTGTTTTTTTCATAACCTGTTTTTCAAATTATTGGCGTAACCAACTTTTTTTTTTAACTTTATTCCAATATCCAAGAAACAATAGTGGTGTAACCCACATAAAATCCAGTAATTAATAATTTAAAGAGAAGATTAAGGCCTTAAAAAGAAGATATCCCACAAGTTATGTCATAACTGAAGTTTATTAACTATTATTTTAAATAGGAAGCCAATAACAAACATTTCTTTTTCGTTAACTTTTTAAACCGTGATTTTCTCAATAAGTGCATATTGGGGTTACGCCACTTCTGCTCTCAATGCCTCATATAATGCAAGTTATGCATTGGTAAAAAAATCGAACTCGAGATTTTGATCAAAGTTGACATTACGATGATAGCGAAGACTAAAAAAGTGGGTCTCGCAATTCTGTCTGTATGTCGGTCTGTCTGTTGGTTCCACTACAGCCTAAACGACTCGGCCGATTTTCTTTAAACTTGGTAGATATCACTTTTATTTTTTTCCCCCACAAGTTTTTTTCTTTTTTTTTTTAAGACCAAAAATAACGGTACCTGCCATACGAATTTTTTTCGAAATTTTGTAAATATTTTTTTTTCTCAAAAACTGTTCAACCGATTTAAAAAAAAAAGATACAAAAAAATTTCGTTTAGTTAAGTTGAAAAAATTTTTCCGAAAAATGGTTATTGAGGGTACCCCCCAAGGAACCATTTTTTTTGTTTTTGGTTTTCTCGAAAACGGTAGTATCGATTTTGATAATTTTTTTTTGCTAAAGCTCCTCAAAAATATAAATAGAATTGTGTATTCAAATTTTCAAAACATTTTTTTTTTGGATTTTTAAAAAAACTTCAAAATTTTTTTTTCAAAACTCAATATTTCGAAAACCTTATGCTAGATTTTTTTTTAAACTTGGCAAATAAAAGTTTTTCAATATAATGTACAAGATGTATAAAAAAAAGGTTTTTTTTAATTAAAAATAAATGTACCCACCATACAAATGTTAAAAAATGGTTTTCAAAAATCGTATTTTGGTCGAAAACGGTGCCTAGAATTTTGATAAAAATTTTTTTCTTTCAATTAATTTTAACGATCTTTAATTTAATAAAAAAAATTTGAAATTAAGATATTACAGCTTGTACCTACCATATTTTCTTAAATTTTGAATTACTCATAACCGACTTGATGGATTTTAATGAAATTTTTTGCAGAGATGCTTCTAAAAAGTTTTAAAACTATTGCATTTCAAGACTTTAAAAAAAAATTGTTTGAATTTTTGAAAAAACAAAATAATTTTTCCAATATCTCAAAAACCACTCAATATTTTTTTTTAGAAATTTAATTTTCATTCGTACAGTAATAAAAACTTAAAGTTGGCAGACCAAATTTTTTTCTTAAAAATCTTTTAAAAATTTTGTATACAAAAGCTTTTTTTTTAAGAAACCAGTACAACGACTTATAATTTTTGTTCTTGCATAAATTCATATTTCCATAGCATTGTGTTTTTGTCTCTTACTATCAAAAGAATTTAAAAAATTAATTTTTTCCTTATGAACAGTTTTCTCTAATAACATTCGTATTTAAAATTCTTAGTCGATTACATAGGAGTAATTTCGTGCGACCCATAGTCGTGCATTTTATTATTAGTGCGAATGTTATGTTCTAGACAGGCTGAATGATCGAAAAACGTTCCATAGGCTGTCTGAATTTTGTTCGGTACACACATTTTGTTTAGACCAGTTTTTCTGTTCCAAATTTTATCCAAGTTATTGTCATATCGCTCCTAAAAAAGTCTTACTTCAAGAAATCGTTTTTAGGCAGCGTGAAAAAAGGAGAATAATTCGACTCCTACGTTTCAATAGAAATTTTATATATTACCTACAAATTATTTTTTTTTGTTGGACACCCTGTTACTGTTATTTACACGCTTACAATACAAGGTTCAATTGACTCAAGAGCTGAAGCCTACTGACCATTTGAAGCGCGTCGTCTATGACGAATGGTTGGTTGAACAGACAGAAGACTTTGCAAAGAAAATCATCTTCAGCGACGAGGCACACTTTCACCTCAGTGGATTTGTTAACAAGCATAAATTGCCGCATTTGGGCAAATGAGAATCCACGGGTGATTGTTGAAAAGCCGATGCATCCACAAAGAGTGACTGTTTGGTGCGGTTTATGGACTTCTTGGAAAATGAGATGGGCCAAGCAGTTACCGTGAATGGTGTTCGCTATCGCGAGATGATAACGGAATTCTTGTGGCCAAAAATTGAGGACCTGGACGACATGTGCTTCCAACAGGATGGTGCCACTTACTACACAGCCAATGAAACAATGGCTCTTTTGTGCGAGAAATTCAATGGCCGTCGTGGCGATGTTAATTGGCCGCCACGATCATGTGATTTGACACCGTTGGACTTCTTTCTTTGGGGATATTTAAGATAAAAAGTGTACGTCAATAAACAAAGAACAATTCAAGAGCTAAAGGATGAGATAATTCAGCACATTAACGATATTGAACCTCAATTATGTTTCAGAGTCATTGAAAATATGGACCATCGGATAGAGGTATGTCACCGAAGCTGTAGCGAGCATTTGGCCAATATTTTGTGTCACACATAATTGTCATAGATCCTTCTATCATAATAAAAAATATTAAGATAATTCTGTGACCACCCTTTATTAAATGTGAAATCCACAGATTTTAATTAAAGTATGGACCGAACGATAAGCGCACAAATCAGTGACTTGCTCCGAATGCTGGTTCTGGTGTCTTTCGTATGGACTGGTATCCCAAGCTTTTGTTTTTTCAAAGAACCATTCATTTTTATTTTCGTTTTTCGAATAATTAAAGTTATGGGCTCCAAATTCAGTGAGTGAATTCCAACAAGGGACGCTATGCAATGTGGGTATATCCCATTTGTCTGTAATACTTGGATTTTCATACAAAAGAATAATAACTTTCTATCCTTTTTATAGCAACCTCAATCGTACAAAAAAGATGAACAAGAATAAAGTAACGATAATCCTGACGGTGACAGTGATAAAGGTCAGCATAGCTTCGCCTATAGCCGTCGGAAACATTATTCTTTGGCTGAAAAAAAATACCTCACATTTGTGTAACCTGTCTTATACAGCAGTATCCATCTGAAAGGAAATCTTGTAATCTAATGAGCTTGAGCTCTTTCACCAAGTTTGTAGGGAATTATGTATTTTGGTCCACCATGAATACAATTTTTGACCCATAAACATTTCGTCTTCTTCCCAATCTTTTGTATTTGCTTCATTATTCACAGCAGATTCTGTCCCTTCGCTTTACAAAATTCAACGTTGATAGGTGATACAGCGAATAACTTTGTTGCGCCAATTATTTTTTTTATTAAAACTCACCTGATAAAAGCCTTCGTTGGCACAATGAATTGCTTTAGATATAACTGAGCCGTCAAATAAATTCTTCAAGCTGGAATAGAAATTCACTATACTTTAGAATTCATCACACATTACAGCTCATAATTAACATTTTTAAAGGCATAGGTAAGGTACTCATTATCTTACAATAACTTTTCCTGCTTTGCATTATCTTCAATGATGCTGTGTCATCATGAATGTGTGCACCTTTTATCCTTTGAGTAAATGTCTATGCCGTGGAGTGGCAACTTTTATGAATACTTATATATACTTACCTCCTTAAATGCTTTGAGCCACATACCTTTCATCATATATACGATACCCTATCCTTATGCTTCAAATTTTGTCGTCGGTGTTCGTATAACCCGTTGAATATAACTTTATGATGCATTTATATAAATGACAATTCATAAAAAAATATTTTCTTCTTACGAACACTCGCATCCATTCATGAACGCTAAGGTATCTGCCGCGGGAATAATGAAGCTGGTTTGCGGCATTACACAACCTACATTGCCAAAATAAAAAGGTATAACTGCGTTGTGATAACTTGCATATAATTCGGACTTCGGAGTATAAGATTACAAAAAAGATTAAAAATAAAAAGCATCAAAAATTATATTATTTGTATAAACAAAAATTTTAGTTACAAGGTAAATACATAAACGATAACTAGAAATAAAATTTTTAAACTTTGTTTGCATAACTTCATAAAATTCCCAAGTACTTTTATATGAGAGCAAAAGTCGTGATTTTCTTTTTCGGTCAAGATCTTCAAAATAGACTTGGAAACATGCGGCACCAAATAGTGTGGAAAACCACCTAGATCAGTACCAATTTATGAAAAGATCAACAAAATATTTGTCTTTCTTAATTTAATATGACATTTAATACTTTCCCGTAGCTTTTAGACCATCAGCCCACAAGGCTGGGATCTTCTAATACTCGTAGGCTATTCACATCGAATTAAAATCTCAGATTTCAGCAAAAAGATTACGAAATCTCGTTTTGAAGCGTTCACACTGAACAGAACAAGGATTTCGTTTGACGTTTCTATCAGCTTGCCCATTATTTTAAATTTCATGTTAATTCTGACAAAACGTGAGTCAAAAATGATTCCTGAAAAACTAAAATTGATTTTAATACAAGAAATAGCTTTAGAAAATGACATAAAAATATCTTAAGTAAGTAAGCCGTTTGCTTATTTTAAAACTGAACTGAAAAGAAATAAAGAATGATTTTCAAAGCTATTCAGGAGCGCAATCAACCGACAATGATATGGACAAAGGTGTGTTTCCGTTAACATATTCTTTCAATAAATTTAAAATTATAATTGCGCAAAATTTTAAACGATTTAGTAATATGTTAAAGTCATTTCAGTAAATCACTAAGGATTTTACTAATTTTAAACGATTTTAACATATTGCTATCACTAACTAAAGTTAAAATCACAAACTGGTTACTCTAACTTTTAGTAATTTGCTAAATCCATATGAATTTCGTCATTTTCCTCGAAAAAAACGTCTTGCCAATTTTATTTGAAAGAGTTAAATTGTGTTTTTTTTATGATTCGTGAGCTAACTGTTTTTAAAAGTAAATAAAATAATATAAAATGCTTTCGGAAGACGAAGATTTCGATATGTTTGAAGACTCAGCTTTGTGCAGAAAAGTGCGATGATCCTTTTCAAGAGCTGGACAATGGAGAATTATACTCCAGGTATATATTTGACAAGACAACAGTTCGGTTCTTGGTTGAAAACCTGAAAATCCTAGACCGAGTTACAAGCCGTGGGCTTCCAATTTTACAAGAATTACAATTACTATACTCTGTCCAACAAAAATATGCAGTGTGGGCAAGATAGGACGTTTACCTCGCATTCTGGCTACAATGGATTGCATAAATCTGTCCTTCATTAAAGCTCTCACAGAGTTGTCGTAGTGTTGATTTTAAATGCACCCTTTTTTTAAAGCTCTAAAATCAAAAGCACCTCAACAGAAACCCAAGGAAAAAAAACTGAACAAGTTAGCAAATGAACAAGGGTAACTCTCAATGCACATCAATATTTAATGGGGGTTAAAATTGAATATCACCAACAGCCATAGGCCACAGCAATTCAGTGCACACTCAGATGTGCGGTCGTCGGGTCTGCGTCAGATGCAATCGAAAATTTACGGGCGCACAAACACTTTTTTATGGAGGAGTTCTTTCAATTTAGTATATTGCAAAAATATAGCACGCTACTGATTTTGAAAAAGCTCTCCCATAAGACGTGTACTCAGTGTTCCCGGGTTGAGGGAAAAACCACCATTTTTGCCAATTTTTTATGCCAATAGGGGAAAAAAAACTTAAGAGGGAAAAAATAATCTTATCAAAAACAGTCTTTAAAAATTTACACATCTAAACAACCAATTAGAAAATATAAAAAACAACGTGCTCTAAAAAACAGCGCATGTAATTTCTTATTAATTCTTTTGACATTTTTTTATAACTGATGTACATGTAATGTACATATAACAAACGAAAGATCATACAAAAGCCCACTTTAACATCATAATTTAAGAATATATTTTTTGTGATTTAGTTTTTAGTCCTGAAGACCTTTGTTATGTTTATTTTTTATTTTTGTTATTTTTCATGGATTATAATAATTATTTTTTTTAATAAAAATAAAAAAAATATACATATGAAAAACAATTATAAACTTGTTTTTTTTTCTTCTGGGAAAAAAAGGGGATTTCAAAGAAAATAAAATGCACGACTGGGTCGCACGAACTTGCTCCTATGTAATCGACTGGGAATTTTAAAAACGAATGTTATTAGAGAAAATTGTTCATAAGGATAAAATTAATTTTTAAATTCTTTTAGTAGTAACAGAATGCTATGCAAATATGAATTTATGCAAGAACAAAAATTATAAGTCCTTGTAGTGGTTTCTTTAAAAGAAGCTTTTATATACAAACTTTTTAAAAGCTTTTTAAGAAAAAATTTTGGTACGCTAATTTAAAGTTTTTATTATTGTACGAATAAAAATTAAATTTACGAAAAGAAATATTGACCCGTTTCGGAGATATCGAATTTTCAAAAAAAAAAGAAAAAAATAGATTTTTTTTCAAAAATTCAAAAAATATTTATTTTAGAGTTTTGAAATGCAATGTGGTTTAGACTTTTTAGAAGCTTCTCTATAAAAATTTTCATTAAGATCCGTTATGTGGATAATGAGAAATTCAAAATTCGAAAAAATGGTTCTATGGTAGGTACAAGCTGTAATATCTTAATTTCAAAATTTGTTTTATTAAATTAAAGATCGTAAAAATTAATTGAAAGAAAAAAAATTTTATCAAAATTCTAGGTGCCGTTTTCGAGAAAAATACTATTTTTGAAAACCATTTTTTTTAATTTTTTAGCATTTGTATTGTAGGTACCTTTATTTTAAGGTAAAATAAAAAATTTTGTTTCACATTTTGTAGATCATATTGAGAAACTTTTATTTATCAAGTTTAAAAAAAATCTAGCATGGGGTTTTCGAAATATTGAGTTTTGAAAAAAAATTTTTGAAGTTTTTTTTAAAAATCCAAAAAAAATTTTTTTGAAAATTTGAGTACACAATTCTATTTATATTTTTGGGGAGCTTTAGCAAAAAAAAAATGATCAAAATCGGTTGAACCGTTTTTGAGAAAATCAAAAACAAAAAAAATGGTTCCATGGGGGGTACCCTCAATAACCATTTTTCGGAAAATTTTTTTCAACCAATACCAATACCTAGATACCTAGTAGTCGAACAGACAGACAGACAGACAGACAGATAGACAGACAGACAGACAGACAGACAGAATTGCGAGACCCACTTTTTTAGTCTTCGCTATCATCGTAATGTCAACTTTGATCAAAATCTCGAGTTCGATTTTTTTTACGAATGCATAACTTGCCTTATAGTACCTATAAGTCGCAAGTAAAAAGGGGAAAAAAAATTGTTGGTGCCAAAAAAAAGGGGATTTTTTGTTTGAAAACCTGGGAACACTGCGTGTACTGCATATTTTTGTTGGATCAAGCATAGTTATACATTACACTTCGTTAGGAGAAATATACATCCGGCAGATGTTGGTAAGTAAACTTCATAATGGAACACAATGGTATACCTGTGTTCAACAATTAATCTCCTCCTGTACTTGAGAGCGTAAACGATTATATGGGACGGATCTTCTTTCGGCACTCGTGCAGTTGCTAGAGTACTAAAAGATCTTGACCTTCACAAATCCGCTGGCCCGGATAGTTCTGAAGAGGTGTTCTTCAACGCTGGCAAAACCTCCGCGTAAGCTTTTTCAGCTATCCTACTATACAGGTCTCTTCCCGAGTAGATGGAAAACAGCATTTGTCCATTCAGTCCCTAAAAAAGGCGAATCCTCCTCCCCCTCTAACTATCGTCCAATTGCACTTACGTCCCTTCTTTCCAAGGTCATGGAAACGCTGATCAATTTTCAGCTTAAGAAATATCTTGAAGAACGAAAGCTCCTTAATGACCGGCAGTATGGCTTTCGTATAGCAATAGATCCACTGGTGATCTGATGGTATATCTCACCGAAGAGTGGAACAAATCTTTACATCGTTTTGGAGAAAGTAAGATTATTGCACTTGATATTTCAAAGGCATTTGATAAAGTTTGGCATCAAGCTCTCTTATCGAAAATGCGTGCATTTGGTGTCTCTTCTTCGTTGGATTAGAAATTACCTTTCGGACTGTTCTCTTCAAGTAGTATTGGACGGTTTCAAATCTGATATCCACAAAATAAACGCTGGTGTGCCACAGGGCTCCGTTTTGTCTCCGACACTCTTCCTTATATTCATAAATGATCTTTTGTCTGAAACTTCTAATCCACTTATGTAATTGTTTCGCTGACGACAGTACCCTCAGCTTTTCATATTCGTTTTTAGATTCACATCCTTGTTCTTCGGATGTGGACTTCCAACGGCAGCTAATGATAAGCTCATTAAATTCTGATCTTGACAGCATTGTCCAATGGGGAATCAAAAACCGTGTAGAATTTAATGCTTCAAAAACTCAATGCTGTTTACTGTCGTTAAAGCGCAACCATCCCCCAATGCCAAAGGAGCATTAAATGGAACGGTGTACAGTGGGGAAAATAATAAAAAAAAACATTTCGAAACATAGTGTTTCGTTGCTGCCACACTTTATTAAATTTCCGTCATCCCCTGCGGAATTTAATGAGCTAAAATGGTGATTTTATAGCATCACCAGGTTTCCAAAAGTGATAGGTGCGATCGGTTGTACACATGTACAAATTATGCGCCCTGCAAGGGTTGTGGTGCCTATTATGGCTGGGCAGGGCACTACATAAACAGAAAAAGAAAATTACAAAATAAATTCATGAATTGCCACAAATATACGAATTACCAAATTATTGTAGGTTGTCACTTTGACTTCTGACAAATCAAATCTTTAAGTCCGTTCCTCAGTTTTTTCACGAACTGTCATTGTTTGGACGTGTTCAGATGCACCGTTTTTAATAAAAGGCAATTAGTATTTTACTAGTTAGTAAAATCAAAAAAAGTTTAAAATTTTCGAAGAGCTATTAAATTACTAAAAGTTTAACAAATTGCTAACTAGTAAAATCTAAGCCCTTAGTAATAGGTTGTTTACAATTTTGCCCCAATGGTTCTATGTTTGTAGATACGTACAAGCAGTTTTTGGGAAAAAGAAGTTGTAGAGAACGATGAAGATTACTTCAAGCAGCACTTCAGAATGTCTCGCCGCACATTCGACCTACTCTGTTCGGAATCGAAAAATCTGGAAAAACAAGACTTTAACTTCAGGAAGTGTATTCCGTTAAATAAAAGAATAGCTATTGCAGTATATGCGCTGGGGTCTTTTGCTGAGTATAGAACAATCTCTGTTGTTTTTGGTGAAGGAATATCTACCGTGGCAAATTACCGTTAGAATACATAAATTTTAACTAAAGAAAATATTTTGGATCATTTGTGCGGTAAAAGGTAAAACTTATAAGAATCGGGAGCTCAGTGAAGTTAATTTCATAAACCAACTTTCTAAATTTTGTTGGCTGTTCACTCAAATTTTACAAGTAGGGAAATTAAACTACCTTATCATTCTTTCGAAATTGATTAGATTTGTGTCTGTGTAGATCTATTTATTCAATCTTTTAAAATGATTCATTTATATATTTTTGTATCATATATCCCACCTTCATCTCAAAATTCTTTGTATGAGTCTCACATTAAAAATATTTTAGATATTGCTAATGATAAAGATGAAAATTGTTATTTTGTAGTTGTTGGAGATTTTAACTTGCCTAATATTAATTGGAAATTCTCAAATGATGAAAAGCAAAAAATGTTTCCTTATAATGTTGTCAAAGATTATGAATATAATGTTATTGATAGTTTATCAGACTTAAAAGTGTATCAAATCAACAACATTTCTAATTCTATTGGTCGTATTTTAGATTTAATTTTTATTGATAATTGCCTTGAAGCTCAATGTAATGAACCATCTTATAAAATATTAGAAGAAAGCATTCATCACAATTCAGTTGAAATAGTTTTTAATTTTTCCATTTTGAATGAATCTAAATCGAATAATAATTCACAATTGTATGATTTAAAAAAAGCTGATTATGATTCCATAAAAACTTATTTGAGCACAATAGATAAAGGAGAAGTAATAAAAGATGTACTTCAAATAATTATTGAACAATTTTTTTATTTTTTTTTCAGATTTTTTTTTTTTTCAAAAAAAAAAATCTTGGGAAATTTAATACAAAGAATCAAAATGGTTCAAATTTTGTCGGCTACTTAGACCCAAAGATCAGTTCGAATTTTGTTCATGTTTCGAACAAGCACCCAGTGCTCCAACAATTTACCGATTTGTTCAGTGTTTTCAACGACAAAGGGCTGTCTGTGATCTTGTGCGTGGTGAAATTCTTCGTTCAGTTCAATATTGCTCGGGTGCAATCTAGGATTGAATCAGGAAAATCCCTAAGCTTCGATCAGACGACGAACGTTCTCAGCAGTTGGTGATGTCTATTCGGTTTTTGCAAAGAATTTTACGACAAAAACACCTTTTTTCTTATAAGATTCAGTTGGTTCAAGAGTTGAATACAAATGATCTTCATGAAGGCATTCAGTATGATCGGCGCGGCGTTTTCAAGAATTGTTCCGAGACAACAACGATCTTATTTATAAAATCATAATAAGCGATGAGGCTCATTTTTATCTCAGCGGTAAAGTGAATAAAAAAAAATATAGAATATGAGGCATCGAAAATCCAAAAATAATTGTTGAACATCAAAAACACCCACAGAGTATAGTGTGGAATAACTTCAGAAAGGAAAATTAGACCATATATTTTTCGAAAACCACGTACAAGTTGCCGTTAATGTGGATGGCTTTCAATACGGGCAATATTATTGAAACTTTGTTAAGGCCAGAAGAAGAACAATTCAGAGTTGTGGTTCCGATAAGATGGAGCCACAACAAATTCAGCCCATCCAACTATGGCTCTCATAAGGAAAATTGTTGGTGATCGGATAAATTCGAGTTTAGGGTTATGAGACCTGAAATTTAAAATGCCAAAGTTAAATAAAATCAGAATGAAAAATGTTATTCAACAAATAAATCAAAACGTTACTTTTGTGTCTCCCTGAAGTATCATTCCTGTCTGTGGCAATGAAAAGCTGTGAACAAATATAAATTGAATGAAGAGCTATTTTTATGAATCCATAACTTACCTTTATTCGTATGAAAAGAAAATGTATCTGGTTGAAATGGTGTCGAGGTGCTGTAAAAATCGTTTTAATGAGCTTGCGGAAAATATATGAAGATGTAGTTAATAAAACAAAATATTTTGTACAAAGAGGTTTAGCCTTGAGAAATAATAAGTGAACGAATATACACATAGGTGCACATGCACAACACTATTTTAAAAATTAAACGTGTTGTGATATTTTTTCTGCCCACATAATCAGCCTTATTGTTTCGCCCGAAAAGTAATTCAACTGAAATATTTTTGTTCGGCTGAAGTTTAAAGATAATAATGATTTTTAAAATTCAACCAAAATAAAATATCGATTTATCGGTATGACAGTAAAACGCAAAATACCAACTTACTTACTTAACTGGCTCCCGATCCAGGAAACTTATCTGTCTGGCAGATTTTTATCCTCTGCGATGCCGAGCACGCTGCTTTGCTTCCAAATATCTACGCTAAGTGCTCTGGCATCCGCGATGGCTTGGTCTTTAAATCGGGGGTTCAGTCTTCATTGTCACTGCGAATCTGGTGCTGGGATTCGAAGACTCTCTAAGCTGGAACATTGTTGTCCATTCGCTCACTGTGGCCGAGCCAATGTACCTAGTCGACGTGTTTTGGCTTTCTGGACTACATACACATCTTGGTGCAGCCTTTGTTTATAAAACTAGGTTATACATATATACAAAGATACTCGTACTACTGATATGAATCAGCCAAGTAGATGACTTAGCACTTTTATTGGACTTGTTGAATTATTGATGGGCTAAAGGCTATTTTGAATCAATAATTCAATAAGTCCAATAATAGTGCTACGTCTTCTACTTGTCTGATTTATTTCAGTAGTATATAGAGTTTGCATTACAAAAACCTTGATATAAAAACAATGCAAGTCCACGGGAAAAATCTTCCATCGTAAATGATTAGAAATTAAATCTTGCATGGTTGAATATAGTTCACATTGAGTTTTTGTCAATATAACTATACGAGTATTAGATGAACTGAATTTAAGAAAAATTGCGTGAAACCTGGTTTCCAACTACAGGCCTATATCCCTCCTCAACAATGTCAGCAAAATACTGGAAGAAGTCATCCAAAGGAGGCTCAAGAAGTACTGCAACGAACACAACATCATCCCAGACATGCAGTTTGGCTTTCGGGAAGGGCATTCAACACTGCATCCATTAATAAAGTTCCAGTCTGAAGTCTCCTCAGCACTCAACAGCCATCGTGCCACCGTAGGATGCTTTCAGCATGTCGAGAAAGCATTCGACAGCATATGGATAGAAGCCCTTATCCATAAGCTTCGAGTACTTGGATTACCTTCGCCACTAATAAAGATTTTATTTTATTTTCTCTCTTTTAGGAAATTCTTCGTTCAGCTAGACAGCTGCAAGTCTTCTATCAAATCCATCAAAGCCGGAGTCGCCCAAGGATCAACGCTGGGTCCCTTCCTATATAACCTGATGACGTCTGATCAACCCGTGCCAACTGACTGCGAGAACCTGCTATTCGCTGACGACTCGCTAACCTACTCCTTGTCGATAGCGCCAAACATTGCAGCTCGGAGAGTGGAAGCCCACGTCTCCAAACTTTACGAGTACTACAAAAAGTGAGGTATCCGAATAAACACTGCCAAATCGGAGCTTTTGTGTTTCAGGAGACCCACCACCAATGGCAACCGATGTCGTTCAGCAGCTACTTGCAGAAACTTGACCGTGAAGCTCCCCGATGGTTCAACGATAGCAGCCAAAAGAAATGCTTAATACCTCGGAGTAAACTTCAACGAGCTGTTCAATTTCAACCTGCACTCTAGGCAGGTTCTAAGGAAGGCCAACTTCGCGTTTCACCGTTTGCACCCGTTGCTAGCCAGAAGAACCGGACTAAGCCAGCCAGTGAAGCTATTGATATACAAACAGCTCATCAGACCCGTCATCAGCTACAATTTTCCTGCATGGTACACCATTTCGAAGACAGCAATGCTGAAGCTCCAAATCTTCGAAAGGAAAATACTAAGGATAAGCACCGGACTTATCTTCGATCGACAGCGAAGGAAGCACTTCAGCAATGAAAGACTCTATGAAGAAGCAAAAATCAAGCCACTGGAGCAATCAGCCGAATGAGCCGAATAAGGAGCAATCAATCTTTTTTTGGAAAATTCGATATCTCAAAAACGGGTTGATACTTTTTTTTTTGAAATTAAATTTTTATTCGTACAATAATAGGAACTTTGAATTGGCGTACAAACTGTTTTTCTTAAAAATGTTTTAAGAATTTTGTATAAGAAAGCTTATTTTTTAAAGAAACCATTAAAAACATTTATAATTTTTGTTCTTGCATACATTTCTATTTGTTTAAGAAATCATAAGTCATTCCGTTTTTATCTCTCACTACTTAAAGATTTAAAAAAATAAATTTTATCCTTCTGAACACTTTTCTCTAATAACATTAATTTTTGAAATTCTTAGTCTTTCCTTAAGAGCAATTTCGTGCGACCCAGTCATGCATTTTATTTTTTCATGTGCATTTTATTTTTTCATGTGTGTGATTCTGCCTTTGTGTCTTTGCCTTCGTCTCGTCATCGAAAGGCGATAGAGCATAAGAGTAAATTTAAATTTCAAATGTCGAATTTTGGTGAAGAGAGCTTGCTAACATTTACATGAATTTCGAGTCGTCTGGTTTGGGACACCGAAACTTAAATTGAATACAATCATGGTTCTATTTTTTTTTTTAGATTTTCAATTAAACGAATAGAATTCAATGAATACCAAAACCAATTTTCAATGTTTGACTATTGACAAAGTCGTTTGTCGATATGTAAACCACACTGGCAAAAAATCTAATTAATTTTATCCAATGAGCTCCCATTGAATAAATATGACTTCTGCTCTAGGTTAAAGCTCAGGCGACTATATAGTTGCATCTACGAGTATACAGTGAGGATCTGGCTTAAGATGCATATCTTTTCAATAGAATATTCAAAACCATCTTAACAACTCCATTGAGCTTCCTTATTAATATTACTAGCTGCTCGTTTGCTCTTAACTTTGTCTTTTATGTTAATGCCGCATCAGATGTGTAAACTCCGTTTGAAGACTTCGTTGCACTGCCACTAGAACAAATAGTTAATGATAATACCGAAGACTTTTTAATTAAAAAAAAACGGATCTGCTTAGTTGCAATCAAAAATCTATTTCTTTTAATGAATACCTTTCATATGTTATTCATCATAAGCTTCTCCAATACATCGACATATCAGTTGGGAAAACAACAAATAACCTCAAGATGATATTTTGCACACTTAATAGTACATAGATAGATAATAGATAGTAAATATTAAATAGAAAAGAAACCTACGAGTACTTGAATTTCTTCATTCAATTATGAATTAAACGAGTAATATAAGAACACACGAACGCCATTCCTATAGCCAAAGCACATTGCTCGGTTTTGACAAAGATACGAGGGCGATAGCATTCTCCACATGCCAACCCCACAAACCAAAACCATTAGTGTGTACATTTTTGGTTTTTAAGTTTAATGGTTGGTTGGTTTGATAAATCTTTGGGTATTTTATGTTATACCGGAACTGGAAATATGAATTTGCCGACATTAAGGATACCGAAATATTTTAGAATGGCCAGTAGGTAAATGTAGAGTTCACTCTAATGAGGCGGAAGCGGAACCAGAACTAGTAACACGAATGTGGTGCATTCATGAGTCCGGCTCCCAAATAAAATATGTAAACTGACAGTCACCATGAATGTGTTACATTCTGTGCTCAAGCATTATAATGTTACAAGAAAATATGAGATAGACTTTTTTTATATTTTTTTGGGAAGCTGCTCACTTCACAGAACAGTAGAATTTTACGTAAATAACACACAATCCGCAGTAGGATTACTAACAAAATAAAAATGCACGACTCGATCGCACGTACTTTCTCTTATGGCAAAAGTACTTTGGAATTTAAAAATTGCTTATATATAAATTTAAAACATGGATTTCATGAGATAAAAATTTTCAAATGCATAAAATTGCCATCTGAATTGATGGAAAAAAAGTTTTATTATTGAATAAATTTTTTATACAACAAATTACTTTAAAATTTTTCAAGAAAAAAAAATTGGGATGTCAAGTTTAAGTACCTACTTAGTTATATAGATTTTAGGAAATAATTTTAAAATATAATCGTTCACACGTTTTGAAAATATTAATTTTTCAAAAAAAAGAAAATTTGGATTTTTTTTAAAAAACAAAAAAACATTTTTTCGATTTTTTTTATAAAGGTACAATATAATTTCAAATTCAGCTCTTGCATACAAATTTTGGTTAAAATCATTAGTAAGAAAGTCGAAAATAAAAAAAAACAGTTCAATGAGAGGGGCCGTTTGTATTTTTTTCCCATTTTTTTTTTACCAAAATGTAGTCCATGCCCATAGCCCACCTTTTGCATAAAGGCTGTATGGCAGGAATCGTTAGTTTTGGAGGAAAAAACTTTCAATTTCTACCCTAGTTAATCACGTACTGAGTTTGAAGAAAAGAGCTCAAGCGGATTAGGCTGTAGGTTTATGTACAGACATACAGACAGACAGACAGACTGAATTGACCTAATTTTTTCGTATTTTCTAGCATCCATTTTTCCAAATGCAGAACTTGCCCTATAGTGAAACATAAAATTATAATTTTAATGATATTTTTGTTTCCAAATTAGTTTAACGTAGGTTAAAAACATGTACAAATAAAAGTTTAAGAACCTTAAAATATTTGTTTGTATTAAAATTAAGTTTTGTTAGTAATACTCGTATATGATACTAAACATATAAACTACATTTATCTTTTTGGTTGACTAGTTGCAAGATTATATCATACCTATTATAAATACCAATATTATAGCTTATTCTTCAATGTCTACTGATGTCACCACAGATTCATTTTTACTATTTTTCAGAGATCTTGATGGTGCAGAGCTTTTTGGAAAAAAATATCAGACCAAAAACATAAATGTTAGGAGAAGAGCCAAGTTCTTCTATACAAAAACCTTTGTGTAAGAAGTCAGCCGTGAAAAGTGCTGAGATCTAAAAGTACGCCAAGTTCTTACTTCATGAAGGTTTAATACCTGATATTTAAAGTAGAATAATATTGAAACAGCCACAATGTAATAGAGAAATTTTGTTATTTAATGATTACTCACCAAAATTTGATGGGTTCACTGGTCAAGTTTTTAAAACCTTTAGAATTGGGCATACAAAAAATTTGCCAAGTAAGCCCATCAAATTTTATTCAGTAATCATTAAAAAATAAAATTTCTCTACTACATTGTAGCTGTTTCAATATTATTCTACTTTAAATATTCGGTATTAAACCTTCATGAAGTAAGAACTTGGCGTACTTTTAGATCTCAGTACTTTTCACGGTTGACTTATTACAAAAAGGTTTTTGTATAGAAGAACTTGGCTCTTTTTTTAACATTTATATTTTTGGTCTGATCTCACTCCTTTTTGCAAAGATTTTAATGGTTTGCCATGTAAAAATCTCGAAAGATAAGGAAAAATAGAAGGCTTGACGCTACCTTATAAAATCAACTTAGTTTATAAGGTTCCTATTTTTTTTTGGTATTTTTTCTTTTTGTTATTGGTTGGTTTGATTTGCGCTTCAATTGTTTCTTCTTGTCCTGGCAAGATACCTAACACTAACATACCTACTTTAATGTTAAATACTAGTACCTACATCCGCTCAAAGCCATTAAAAAGCAATAATTGTTGAGGATGCGATGAAGTTTTTGTTGCAATTTAACTCCTTTTTTTAAATGAAGGTAGACCACCAATTAACAGCCTAATTAGTGGTTTTATTATAGTTCACATCACAGTAAAGAGTTTTTTTTTATGTAAACTCATAATTTTTTTCAGGTATGCAAATGGTTTCTTTTTTCATTCATGTTAACATAACATAGAGTACCAAATCGAGCACTCTAGTTCTAAGAAAAGTTATGAAATTTCAAAATGCATGTATAGTTTCAAAATGACAATAAAAAGACACTTCGAATGAAAAATCTTAAATTTTCTATTTTTCGCTTTGAATGTACATTAAGTTATACCCTTCCACCAAACTTCATCATTCTACAGCCGTCGGAAATGCTCCAAATAAATCAAACTTTTTCCACGCCCCCTGCGTGGAAAACCTCAATTTTTATTTTTGGTCCTTTATATGCAATTTGAGCCCGATCGTTCTATCAAATTTCATTGTTCTACTGCAATCGGAAGTCTACCATATAATTTACATATCAGTTCTGAGGAAGTGGGTGGATACCACGCCCCTGAATGGAAAACCTCAAATTTTATATTTTTTTCCTTGTATGCAATTTAAGCCCTACCACTTTACCAAATTTCATCGTTTTACAAAAGTCGGAAGTGAAAGTGGGTGTATTCCGCGCCCCCTGAATGGAAGACCTCAATTTTTATTTTTGGTCCTTTATATACAATTTTAGCCCTACCGTTCTACCAAATTTCATTGTTCTACTGCAATCGGAAGTTTGCCATATATAATTTACATCAGTTCTGAAGAAGTGGGCGGATACCACGCCCCTGAATGGAAAACCTCAAATTTTATATTTTTTTCTTTGTATTCAATTTAAACCATGCTACTTTACCAAATTTCATCGTTTTACAGCAGCCGAAAGTGCTCCATTCAACCAACACCGATTCGGAGAAAGTGGGTGGATACCACGCCCCATGAAAGGAAAACCTTGGTGTTTATTTTGGGTTCTTTATATGCAATATAAGCCCCCTGAATGAAAAACCTCAATTTTTATTTTTGGGCCTTTATATACAATTTTAGCCCTACCGTTCTACCAAATTTCATTGTTCTACTGCAATCGGAAGTTTGCCATATATAATTTACATCAGTTCTGAAGAAGTGGGCGGATACCACGCCCCTGAATGGAAAACCTCAAATTTTATAAGTAGGAATAAGGATACTTGAGACTGGGAACTTTTTTTACGACTTTTTTCATGGTTTTATGGTTTTTAATGGCTTTTTGGGTTTTAATGGCTTTTTAAACGTTTTGTTTTTCTTTGTCGGCATGAGCGGCCCTTTTTATATTGGTTTTTGTTGGCTGTGTTTTTTTTTATTGCTTTTTAAATGTTTGGTTTTTGTGTTGGAAAAAAAAAGAAAGTATTTTGACATTGTCATTGAGGATCGGTATTGGAAAATATCAGTCAAGTGCATTTTTTAAAATGTACTGTTGCCCGTTGATGTTTTTCAAGTATCTCGTTGCAGATAGGGATAAATATACTTACATCTGTTTGTCATCAGATATACGGACTTTTTACATGAGGACTTTGACCTAGTGCGATAGGATTTGGTGGTGGTTGTTTTTAACACGTCGTACTGTTGCTGTCCGGTTGTGTGTTTCAAGTGTCGTTGTAGCTAGGAACATATTATTTGTATAGATATTTTTGTTTGTCATCAGGTATGCTGACTGTGTTTAGATGAGTGCATCGGTCCAGTCGGATATTTTTAATAGATTTTTTATTGTTTTGTTTTTTCTCTGCGGTACGAGGCTGCTGGTTTTTTGTTGATTTGTTTCGGGGGTGGGTGAATTATGGCTTGGTTAAAGAAGATGTGGTGCATTATGAAAGAAAGAGATCTTTTGTGGAGTTTTAATTGGTTTTTGTATATTGAGGATACCGATCCTCAATATAATATATGTCAAGTGAATCTTATGCACTAATGTTGAAGCTAGAAACATATGTGTTTTATTTTATGACTTTTTAGATGAGGGCATCGATCGAGTGCGTTAGAATTTGGTGGTGGTTGAGGGTTAAAATTGATATGAATTATGTGGCGTTTTTTTCTTTTTTTTTTAAGGAATATAATGATAAGGGTAATGAGGTGTGAGTAGTTTTGTTATACGTGTTCGTTTCTATATTTTTGTATAGCGTGTACTACTTATATGATGTTAAAATTAGGAGATGATGTTGCTTGTGCGCCATAACGTGTTGTATGGTTTTGCTCGCTATTTTGAGTGTAAGAAAAACTATTGATGTGATGATGTCGTCCCATAATGAAGTTTTTAAATAAAGAACAGTTACACGCGATTATTTCCATTGTCTGTCCAATATGCCCCATACCGACTAGATCAGATTGCCATAATCATCAAGCCCATTGATAATGAGGAAGATGAATAAGAAAACTCCACATGAGAAATAATAGCAGGCAAGCCGGTATACCCAACACTTGAGTTTTTCATTTATAACTGCCCTTATCGTTAAGTCTCGAAATTATTAATATAAGGAATGTACGCCATAGAAAAGCAATCAATTAAGAGAAGTATATGTATTTGGTCACTTGGCGAAATACGACTACAATCAATAACTTCACTTATGAAACTCCAATGGAAATAATTTGAAATTACTTGAAGTCAATCATCCAATAAATTAAAAATTTTATTTGATTTTCTAAAGTCTAAAGATGAATAAGAAAAATTCCATATCATGAATTTTTTCACCATGAAGCAACAAGCAAGTAAGCTGATATTCTCAACACTTTTAATTTCATAATAAAATTCAGAAGATTTAATTACCGAAACAAGGAAAAAAAATGGGGGACATTAATTGGGGAATTCAACACTTGACACAAAATAATTTTTAGAAAAGGCACGTTCCTCTTAACAAAGAGGAGGTTTAATACTTTAGGAATAGGAATTTATAATCATAAAAAAAAACCAAGCTCATCATAAAAAAAAATCCGGCCCCCAATGACCATCATGAAATACATATTTGTAGAAAAACGCACTCAAGAGTATAAAACTAGGTCTTTCTTTAGTTTTTAATTCAGTTGTATTCCAACACAAAAAGTGAACGTCAGTTTAAAAATAATTATACGTAAATTTCAAAAAAAAAAATGTCTTCCTTATTAAAAAAAATACGCGCTAACGCTAATGTTTTTGCTGACAAGCAAATTAATAAACCATTGACCAGCCTTAAAAATTTAACGCTAAAAAAGCGGTATAATATTGTAAAAGCAAAACGATGCACAACGCGCTACGGTCAGCAAATTTTGCTGGAGTTAGAAAACTCATCGGTCTTCTTGCCAAAAAGATGTGCTGGGCAATTTGACGACGATGACATCGCGGAGCTCCCCAATTTGGCGTTAGAGGTCGTCGAGACCTGGGACCAATCATTCAAGTTGAATTTTCACGAGAAAATCCAGCAACAACAGCAGCAACAACAACAACAACATCAGCAACAGCAGCATCAACCACAACTTCAACAACAACAACAGCAGCAGCAGCAGCAACAACAACAACAACCGAAAGAAAAAGTGGAGGTAAAACTTCCTACCGGCAGCAAAACAAAAAATAAAGAGGAATTTTCAATTCCTCTCAGTCAAAAGCATATTTTTTATAACTCCTTATATTAAATAAAATTTTTCTTGATTCTAACTTCAAAACATTTTTTTTGTTCTTATTGTCGTTCATTTTCCTCTTGGTTTTGCTATATGCTAAATGCGTATGATATGCGTTTCTCTATCTATTAGTTTTCTCATTGAAACGTATAGAATAGAAAAAATATGTTTTTAATACCTTAAAATAAATAAAAAAAAAATTGAATTGAATTGTTTTTTATTATTTTTTTTGTTTGGTTTTGGTTTTTCTCAAGATTATGTTGTTTTTCTGTTTGTTACTTTTCTAGCGAATCCAGATAATCAGCGAGTTGGAGACAAAAATTAAGCGGTTCGACCTAATGGGTAGAAAAATTCAATTCAGGATTAAACCCATTCCCGAGAGGGAAGAACCAACGTCATGGATCAGGGAAGCAGTCAACGACATGTTTAAACATGCGCTAAAGGACGTCAGCCCTGCAGATAAAGTAGGAATTACTTTTTGCGGGAAGAGTTTCAGTGCTGAACGAGGAAATGGGTGGATCAACTTTAAAGATTGTGCAAATGTGAAATTTAGCGACGTATGGGAGATGATTGCTAAGATCTTTCAGAGCAATTCGGAAGGTTTGAGCACGGATGATTTTTCTTTGACCATAACGTCGGTTAAGCTCCCTTCAGGAACAGGAAAAGTCCAAAGTGGGAAATATAATACATTCACTGAGGAATGCATTAATTGCCGAGGCATAATCAGCATAAAAAACAATGACAATTTATGCTTGCCTCGCGCTTTAGTTGTGGGTAAAGTGTATGCAGATAAGGAAAACAACCTAAAGGCAAAAATCAGACGAGACATTGGGAAAATTCAATCCCAAAGAGCCCTTCAACTCATAAATGATGCACACATAAGTGTACCGACTGAAGGTTGTGGAATTCCGGAGCTGAAAATATTCCAAAATCATTTAAAGGAATATAAGGTGACTGTGTACGAGTATGGGTCAAAGGGACAAAAGGTGATATTTGAAGGATTTCCCGCTCAAGATGCTGAAGAAAAGAAGAGTATTAATTTGCTTTATTATAACAATCATTTTAATGTTATAACATCGTTAACTGCTGCATTTTGTTGTGGATATTATTGTGAAGATTGCCATGTCCCATACAATTCAAAAATTCAGCATAGATGTAAACGATCCTGCCCACAATGTCAAAACACACCAAGCTGCCTCAGAAATGAAAAAGAAATCATGTGTGAAGATTGCAATCGAAATTTTAGAGGAAAAAACTGTTTCGACAATCACAAAGCGAGCAATTCAACAGGTAAAAATTCAATTTGTGAAAAAATGCAAAAATGTCTTTTATGCCTCAAAACATACGGAGGAAGTCGCCAACATATCTGCGATGAATATTTCTGCAAGATGTGTAGTAAACATGTAGCAAAAGATCACATGTGCTTCATTCAGCCAGATAACAAAACACCAGCATGTAAAGGCATCATGTACATCTTTTATGATTTGGAGAGTCGCCAAGAGAGAGTAATAGGCGAAAAAATGATAACGATTGCAAGCGAAGCATTAGCTACTCCGATAAAATTGCATGAACCCAATTTATGTGTTTTTCAACAAAAGTGTGATCACTGTTTACATGTTCCAAATTTGTACTTCTGTCAATATAAAGGAAAATGCTAAATACATCGGGAAGCTACCTGCAATAGAATACTACAGTCCGGATTCCATGAAAGCTGAAGATCGTGACGACTTTTTAAAATGGTATGCGGAACATCAAAACGATAGCTTTGACATGGAGCGTGAACTAGTAGAATATTGCATTAGCGATGTTAAAATTTTGGCTGAGACTTGTTTAAAGTTTAGACAATTGTTCCTCGATCAAAGCAATGTTGAACCATTTTTGGAAGGAACAACAATAGCATCAGCTTGTAACCTCGTGTTCAGACGGAACTTTCTGCAACCAAATACAATTGGGCTTATACCTAAAAACGGATATAGATGCACACATAATCAATCAACAGTTGCAATCAAATGGTTGATTTGGGAGCAAAAGAAGCGAAAAATTGACATAAAGCATGCCGCTAAAGGGACAGAACCGGTAGTAAATGGGATTAAAGTCGATGGATTTTGTGAAGAAACGAAACAGATTTTCGAGTTCCATGGTTGTTTTTATCACGGTCATCCTACTTGTTTAAAATATAAACGCGACGAGCCTTTATCAGAAGACAAATACGACACCCTGAATCAAAGATATGAGAGAACGTTAGCCAAAACAACACGATTAAGGTCATTTGATTACGAAGTAATTGAAATGTGGCACTGTGAATTTCAGACTCAACAAAAATTCCTAAATAATGAAGAACTCAATTTCTTGGATGATCATCCATTAATACAGAACACACCTTTGAATCCTCGAGATGCTTTTTATGGTGCACGGACAGGAAATACATTTAATTACTATAAATGTAAGGAGGGGGAAAAAATAAAATACATAGACGTATGTTCCCTTTACCCCTGGGTTTGCAAAAATGGAAAATTCCCTGTTGGTCACCCAAAAATTCACACTGCTAACGATGATATTTGCTCTGCTTTGGAACTCGAGGGTATAAATGGACTCGTAAAATGCAAAATTCTTCCGCCAGAAAATTTATTTCATCCGGTCTTACCTATGAAGCAGAATAATAAGCTGATGTTTTCCTTATGTAGAACTTGCAGTAGTAAAAAAACTCAAGAACAAATCTGCACTCATTCTGATGACGAAAGAGCATTACTTGGAACCTGGGTAATCGAAGAAGTTGTGAAAGCAGTTGAAATGGGGTATAAGCTACTTGCTGTTTTTGAAATTTGGGAATATGATGTTACTCAGTATAATCCAGATACGAGTTCCGATGGTCTATTTACTTGTATGATGAATACATACCTAAAAATAAAACAAGAAGCATCAGGATGGCCGAGTACATGCACATCTGAAGAAGATAAAAACAAATATGTTGCTGATTTTCTAGAAAAGGAAAATATAGAGCTAGAGTTTTCTGAAATAGAAAACAATCCTGGGAAAAGATCATTAGCCAAACTTATTTTGAATTCTTTTTGGGGTAAATTCGGACAACGGGAAAATCATACTAAAACTTGTATCTTGAACAAACCTTCAGATCTGTATCTTCTGCTAACTCATCCTTCTATTGAAGTCTTGCATATTTTACCAATCAATGAAGACAATATTGTGGTTAATTTTGAGTTAAAAGAAGAAGCTGCTGACTCCCTCCCCACTGTAAATGTTTGTATTGCCGCATATACAACAACACAAGCCCGTCTTAAATTGTACACTTACTTGGAAAAACTTAAAGAAAAAGTTCTCTACTATGATACTGATTCCGTTATCTATGTAAGCTGTCAAGGAGAACCGGATCCTCCTACTGGAGAATTTATAGGTGATATGACTGACGAATTAGAGAGCTATGGTCAAGGGAGTTACATCACTGAATTTGTTAGTGGCGGTCCAAAAAATTACGCCTATAAAGTCTACAGCACTAAGGATAATAGTGAACACATTGTGTGTAAGGTAAAGGGCATCTTCCTGAACTATGAATCATCCCAAAAAATTAATTTTGATTCAATAAAAGAAGCGGTATTAAACTTTTCTGCAGAATATGATGACAGCATAGTTATTAAGTCTAATAACATAAGACGAACCAGAGAACATCAAGTGATTACTGTGGAAGAGGTTAAGACATATAAACCCAAAGCAGAAAAACGTCGTTTTCTCGAAGATCATAGTTCCGTACCGTCCGGTTTTAAAAGACATTATTCTAGTTGATGAAATAAAAAAATATATACATACATATACACAAGATTTGTTGTTTTATTTATTAATTGTATTTATTTTACAACAGGTTTGCTTGTCTTATGAACTTGCTTAAAAGATAAACATTTTGAAGGGCGCAACATTTTCCATGGCTTAGGCATTTTATTTGATTAGGAAAAATTCTTCGGAGTTCCTTTAAACTTGGACAGCTGTAGATATCTTCTAGGTTAATGACTTCTATGTTTTCGCTATTGAGTAATTCTCTAAGCCATTGCGATTTTTCAGTTCCTTTAACGTAAACAACTCCACTTTGGATTTGTTCTCGAAGAAATATCTTTACTCGAGAAAAATTTGTAAACCCACTATTCCAGGTTAATCCATGATAATTTTGATATAACCAACTTGCCTGCCTTCTAAGTGGTGTGGACAGAAGATTTAAATTAAATGGAGAATTAACA
Source organism: Philhelius festivus (assembly GCA_963931855.1). Taxonomy (NCBI): domain Eukaryota; kingdom Metazoa; phylum Arthropoda; class Insecta; order Diptera; family Syrphidae; genus Philhelius; species Philhelius festivus. The sequence goes on along the minus strand of OZ007555.1, from coordinate 139,304,781 downwards.
ATGAAATGATGATGGTGGTCATTATGAAATACAGCGATTTCTTTCAAAATGAAGCCATTGTTAAATACTCCAAATCCTTGAAAGTCTACAATATAGGTATTCATATTTAAGATACGTTCTTGATAAACTCACTTTTTCTACTGACAAGCTTACAATAATGATGACAATAAAATTAAGTGAGTTTGTTAACTTCTCCTGTTAAGGGATTATACTTAATTATACGATCATGAAGTATAAGGCAATACATAGTTGTTGAAGCTGGAACTGGAATTGTTGTCTTAAGCTCAATTTTTACATCTACTGGTCCTGTTTTAATTGATTCATTTTGACGGGAACAATCAATCACCATTATTGGGGCGATATCCTTAAAGTCTTGTCGAGATAAAAGTGGTTGTGATTGTTTCTGATAATATGAGTGTTGAAATTTACTGTACATTTCATAGAGAATGGCATACCGGTCTAGTTCATATTTAAGATTTAAATCTTCACGAGGGTAAGATTCAGAGTTTAAATGCACCTTTATATTGCTAACTTCGCAATGGTCGAATTTGCTGGCATCCTTGGTTCGTTGGTTTTTTTTATCGGTTTGTAGAGCAATAATAACATATCTTGGCTTCTCAAGTTGACTTGAAGTTTTAACTGTACATACATGATCAGTGTTAGTTGGTAGTGTTGGGTATTCGTACATTTCCCAATTTCGAAAATGAATTTGAATTGGATTTAACTGAATTTGTTTCAATAATGTAAGTTTATTTGAATCGGATAATGTTATATGAGGAACTCTCCATTGCAACTTAAAAATTGAAAGTTTTAATTCTTCGTCAGAATAGTAGGCATTCTCATTACTTCGAGTACGAATTAGAATCAATTCATGTCTTGCATTTACTATAATCTTTTTATAATCTTCAGCAAATCCCAAAAGATTTTTTAGTGGTATGCAAAAATTAAAAGTACCTGATACAGGTGTAACGGTGGAGTTTCCAGTCCATGAAGCATTTTCTAAGCTTTTACTTTCATTCTCATTCAATGATATATAATTTTTCATTGATGTTGTAATGCCAACGTTTTTGTTGCTCTCAATGTCCACTCCATTTAGCTCATAATGTATTTCTTCAAAAAGAAATGCCATAGCATTATTTGCTAATTTCCCAGTAGAAGAAGGCTTTCCATCTGATTTTGTTAGACTTCCTTCTATATAAATGTAGCTTTCACAGGGTAAAATGCACAAGTCCTGTTGTTGTATAGGGATACGAATTTCATCACTTGGATTGAAGGACTGGAGGAATGGCGAGTAACTATGGTACTCAAACTTAGATATGCTGTTATCATAGCTCGGTCCATGAGTAATATTTAATATTTCGTTCATATTGCTCATTATTTTAGTTTAAATCCTAATGCAAGAAGATAGGTTTTGTTTTCAGATGAAAGTTCTGGTCTTGATAGTGTTGCTGTTGTATTAGGACTAAATGAATGATAACCTTTGGTATCTATTTTATAATAACTATTATAGATCAACATTATTGTGATTTTGGGGTTAAATGCAATCGCACAGTTATTCTTTCTCCCCTGAAGTTTATCAAGTCACCGTCTTGGTCCACGAGTTTTAATGTTAGACTGCTTATTCGTTTGACGTTCACAGGTAAATAGATGACATTTCTGGGAACTTCTATAATTTTATACCCTGCCCCAGTTTCTGGAGAAAATTCATGTATAGTATGTACAGGACTGTTGTTAAAATAGGAGCCAGTAATGATATTACACTCAACTCGTATTATATTCACCTTATTTATATCAACAGGTAAATCCGACAAATGTAACACACCGGAGCGGAGTCAAGAATACATTTACTGAAACCCAGTAATTTTCCAATAGTTCTATCCTTATTAAAATATATTTTCTCGTTGCTTTCGATTTCAGACATCATTGTGTTATTATTTGCTTCTATTCTAACTACAACCGTAGAATTTCGCAATAATAATTCTTCGGAAATAAATTTTGCAATGTCATCAATTTCATAAGTCCCAGTTGGTATTTCAATTTCATATTCCCCTATATGGAACAAATTATTACGCTCATCTACATTCGGTATAGAGTTGTAGGTTTGAAAATAAATCAATCCACAAACGTAATACTGATCCAGGTTCAAAGGTGGAAAGTATTCAGCAGATAGATGGGAACTTCTTCCGCTTAGCGTAAGTGTCAACGCCATGGTGATAAGAAAAACAATGAAACCATTTTTAAATAAAACTGTTTATTTATTTAAAATAACAATCATATAAAAATCTTAAACATAAATGACCACAATTAAAAGAGTCATAACTTTGATAATTAGAATAATTATAATTAAGTTTTTCACCCAAATAATTTATTATTTCAATAGGAGGTTGAAGATTTCCAAAGCTATCAAAATATTCAGTTTGGCTACCTCTTTTATTATACGCTACCCAGTGTGTCCCAGGACCTGTTGAGCAATCAAGATTGACAATCCCACACTCATTTTTTAAAGGTCCAGTCGTTGGTAAATTATCACGCATGAAAACTCCTCGAAAATTTGGAATTAAATTGGTTGCAAAATTTTTCAAGTCTATTTCATTTAATGCACGATTGGGTAGCGAACCTAGAAGTTTTTTGCCTGTGGATTTAAATAAAGCCCCAGTCCTTTTTTATAAGGTTTAAGGTGTAAGCCATGTCCAACTGCAATCGATTCCATTTTTTCATTATGACGTTTTTTCTCCTCCAGATCTTTTTTAGCAATACTAATATTATTGACAGCTTTGGCTACTCCTGCAGCGCCTCCTGTTAAAGCTCCAAGAGCCGAAAGTCCAGCAAATAAAGGAACGAGGAAAGGAAGTACTCCACCAAGTTTTGGTACTGAAATAACTCGCGGTGCCTTAATGTTATTATTGTTTTTTCTAACAGTTTTCTTAGCCGATGATAATGCTATTTTAATTGCATTTTCTATGTTGAATGGTTTTTTACGTTTGAGATTATTTCCAATAATCTTAATTACTTTCCTCAATGAGACTTGTTTAGTCTTGCTATCTTTTTTAGACTTCTTAACACCGTTTTTATGCTCTGAACAACTCGTTTTTAGCTGATTTCTAGCCTTTTTGTCTGTATTCTTAGAGCACCCCATGCCTAATTTTACTTTTGCTTTCATAAGATTGGTAACCAATAGTGCATTTGCACGTTCAGCTATACTAGCGTCCTTGGATTTTACTCGTTGCCAAGCTTTTTCAGATAAAATCTTATCAGCTATATGCCGATCACTTGTATTTGTAAATTTAGAATAAGATATATCATGCTGTTTGCACGCTTGATCAAGCAAATTAATCCCCGGATCCCTTCGAGCTAAACGTTCTTGAAGTTTTGTTCCAGGTCCACAGTATTGATAACCAGGTAGATGTAGTTCGAGTGGTAGTTTGTTTATTACAGTGTTTAATAAACCTTCCCCTTTCACAATGTTTCGCTGACTGTTGCAATTTTTTAAATAATCAATCATTTTATATGATCATATTTACGTTGCGAGAGATGAAAACGATATGACGGGTTTCGAATATAAACTTCGCATATAAAAGTTATTATTTAGTTTTTATCAATATGCGATTCGTTAAACAACAATACCAATTACCAGTAAAAAATATAGAATTGGCTAGCAATATTGAAACAAAAAAACATGGTAAACTGTTTCCGTATAGTATAAGGGGGTTAATTACTGGTCCCTCAAACTGTGGAAAAACAAATGTTATGATGAGTTTACTCCTACACCCAAACGGCTTGAAATTTGAAAATATCTATTATATTCTAAATCTCTACATCAACCGAAGTATGAGTTTTTGCGAAAAGCCATAAAACCAGTGAAAAATATGGGTTTTTTTACATTTTCCAATAACAGTGATGTTATTCAACCCGAAGACGCTAAGCCAAATTCTATATTCATCTTTGACGATATTGCCTGTGAAAAACAAGACACAATTCGAGTGTATTTTAGTATGGGACGACATCATCACATCGATAGTTTTTATTTGTGCCAAACATATACAAGAATACCGAAACACTTAATTCGAGACAATGCGAATTTTCTAATCATCTTCAAACAGGACGATATGAATTTAAAACACGTTTATAATGATCATGTCAATTCGGATATGACATTTAAAATGTTTCAAAAGGTATGTGCAGAATGCTGGAACACAAATTATGGTTTTTTGGTAATTGATAAGGACAGCCCTTTGAATGAAGGTCGTTATAAAAAAGGCTTTGACTGCTTCCTCAAGTTATAAAATAGACAAAATTTTTGATTTTTGCATCATATGAACAGTTATGTTCTATAAGAGCAGTACAGAGCAGTTCAGTGAGCAGATTATAGCAGTAAAAAGCGGTTCAAACCAGTTTGAGACGCAGTATTTAACAGTTAAGACCAGTAACTACAATATAAAATTCAGTTTGAAAACCATCGAAAGGCTTTTCCAACAACTTCGAGTCTTATTTTTCAACTGCATTTGTATGAAGAAATAAATCTTAGAATATGATTAACATAGACGAAAAACTAACAAAGGAGCTTATTAAAACCACCGATGCTCTGCGAAAGAAATACAAAGCTCTAAGGACTGGTAGAGTAGCTTACGAAACCGAAATTGAGGAAACTCTAAGACCCATTACCAGACCCCTAAATGAGTTAGTGAAAAAATCAAACACAAAACAAGAAGAACAAAATCAAAATTACTTTATTAAAAGTCGTATTAACAAAACAAAACGCAAATTTAAACAACAACAAGTACAAGAAAATGAATTTGAAAGCCCAGCAAAGGAAAAATATTTAAGAGATGAATTCATCACACCAAACACTTTTATTAACAGTTCACCTGAATTAACTGATAGCATCACCCCAAAACGACCAAAGAAAAGCCTTAACCACCGTAACTTTTCAGAGCTCATATTACAAGAAGAATTCCATGATACACCTAAAAAATACGTAGATTTGTTTATAAATAATTCAAACACGCTTGATAAAACGTATGGGGTATATTCAAAAGATGAGAAGTGGTACATTGGAAATGGTGAATTAATCATTCTTGGAAAAGATATACAAATAAAAAATAAAACCTTTGAAGGAACAAATGGTTTGTATGAGCTTATATTTAAGAAAATACCAGATAAAAGCATCTACACTGATGAAGATTTAAAAAATTACAAGACCATATTATATGAAACAAATACACATAGGGTTGGACATGATTCACACGGACAAATACGTGGCAATCGGGGTCATAAGTATACGAAAATAATTAAGAAATTATTAGGATTCAATAAAAATACTTCTAATAATCCAACACATTCACTATCAACACCACAATCGGGAAATGGATTGATGCAATTATCAAAACTGAAAAAGGACTATATATTTTGGGATAACCCTAATGAGCTTGTAGATCGAATGAGACTTCTCATTGCTTCACAACAAGCTGGAAATAACAATCATTCTAACGAAATTGTTTCAATTATTGAAGAACTTAAAGAAGCCGATATTATCGAATAAAAAAATGAGTGTTGATAAATTTGGTCGTTATTCATATAGGACCCCACCTAGGGGTCCAAGAGGCAAACAAGGAGAGCCGGGACCGCAGGGCGAGTCAGGATTGCCTGGACCACCTGGCGAGGGATTTCTCAAAACAGAAAACGGTGATTACAACATAAATGGAAAACGATTAAAAAACATTCAGGAACCTGAAGAACAAGGAGACGCTGCTTCCAAAAGCTATGTTGATCAGCAAACTGGTCAATTAAGACAAAGCTTTCAAATCGAAATTGAAAAATACTTTAACAAGGGAAAACATATCATGTCTAATGTCTACTTAAAATCAATTTAGTCTTTACTTAAATACCTAGGTGAACAGTCATTAAATCGCGATGCCCAAAATAAACCCCACATTGATTTTTGATCAAATCTTAAAATTCGTTATTAAAAATAAGAACATCTTACTAGACGAACATCATACGGAACTTTTGAACTGCATGGTCTTCTTGAAACGATTTATCAATGTATCTTCGACAACATCTGATTATGGTTGCCATTTTCCTATACCTGTCCTTGGTCTTCAAATTTATGCAAAGAAGGACCAGATACATGTGCATGCTATATGGTTGAAAATAGTTTGATAAGAATTAAAAAAATAATGTCGTTGTATGAAAGATTAAAATAAATATTTTTAAAAATAATGTTTCTTATTTACTTTATTTTGAATTCAGTTTCCATTCATAATTCAAACGAAAAACATGTCTTCTTTTAAAATTAAATTAGTCATTGATGATCTTCTAGCCTTTTTAAAATCCAACCAACATATCATACATGAGGCACACTTTTCAGAAGCTATGAATTGTATTTTGTTTGTAAAGAGATTCGAAAAGGATGATTATATTATGTCACCAAATAAATTTCATTTCCTGAACTGTACTTCAATCTGGTCACCAAACTTGTGCTATGAAGGACCAGATACTTGTGCATGTTTTCAAATTAAAATAAAAATTAATAAAATTAAGAGAATTGTAAATTTTTATAAACAAATCTTAAATGAATAAACTAATAAAAAGGTAAAATGTTTTGTTGTTTTTATCATTCTGTGAAAAGATGAGTAAAAGAGACGTTGTCGAAGAACTGCATAAGTCAGCAAGAAGAAATTTCCAAAAAAGGCGAGTCATTATCAAGGGGCTTGATGATTTATGGCAAGCTGATCTAGTAGAAATGGGGGCATATTCAGCAGATAATGAAAATAATCGATATCTTCTTACGGTAATTGATACATTTTCTAAATTTGCTTGGACAGCTCCTATTAAAAATAAAACCGGATCGAGTGTCACTGAAGCTTTGGAAAATATATTAAATAAAGGCCGCATTCCCAACAATTTACAAACAGATGACGGGAAAGAATTTTTCAACACTACTTTTCAAAGTCTTATGAAAAAACTTCACATCAATCATTATTCAACATTTTCACCTCTTAAAGCTTCGATTGTCGAACGATTTAATCGCACTTTGAAAAACCTTATGTGGAAAGAGTTCAGTGCTAATGGTTCATACTGTTGGATAAATATGATAGATACACTAACTAAAAAGTACAACAATTCAAAACATCGCACTATTAAAATGAAGCCGTCCAAAGTCAATGCTACAAATGAAAAGCAAATACTTTCAACTATATATGATCACATCAAAATTCATATTACTCCAAAGTTCAAGGTGGGAGATTTTGTAAGAATTAGTAAATACAAGCATGTATTTGATAAAGGATACACACCGAATTGGACAACAGAAATTTTTAAAATAACCAAAGTTCAACATACAAATCCAGTTACATATCTGTTAGAAGACTATCAGGGAAACCCCATAAAAGGCGGGTTCTATGAGCTTGAACTGCAAAAATCTAAGTTTCCCGATACTTATCTAATCGAAAAAGTGCTGCGAAGGAAAAAAGATCAATTATTTGTAAAATGGCTTGGTTTTGCATCCGATCACAATTCTTGGATACCTATTTCAAAAGAAAATAAATAAAAACCATCTTTTATGTATATTATTAAAATAAAAAGCTTTATTTTATTACAATGATTTCAATTTACTTTTATTTAAGATATATTCATACTCATTTCATTTAAAAATAGCAACCGTAGACTCCAACACACCACCGTGCGCTCATCTGCGCACAAGCAACCACCAATCTTTTAATTCAAACATCAAACAATACATCATCCCCAAGGCACACCATTAAAACAAAAATAGAAACAAAAACATATCCCTTCTCATCGTTACTCATTTAAATTCAAACTCCAACACACACTTCTCGCTAGTACACACCACAAAATTGATATCAATTTTAACCCTCAACCACCACCAAATTCTAACGCACTCGATCGATGCCCTCATCTAAAAAGTCATAAAATAAAACACATATGTTTCTAGCTTCAACAGTGCATAAAATTCACTTGACATATATTACCTAATACCGATCCTCAATATACAAAAACCAATTAAAACTCCACAAAAGATCTCTTTCTTTCATAATGCACCACATCTTCTTTAACCAAGCCATAATTCACCCACCCCTGAAACAAATCAACAAAAGAAAACCAGCCAGCCTCGTACCGCAGAGAAAAACCAAAAACAATAAAAACGACTGGACCGATGCCCTCATCTAAACACAGTCCAGTCAGCATACCTGATTACAAACAAAAATATCTATACAAATAATATACATAAGATCTCTTTCTTTCATCATGCACCACATCTTCTTTAACCAATCCATAATTCACCCACCCCCGAAACAAATCAACAAAAAACCAGCAGCCTCGTACCGCAGAGAAAAAACAAAACAATAAAAAATCTATTAAAAATATCCGACTGGACCGATGCACTCATCTAAACACAGTCAGCATACCTGATGACAAACAAAAATATCTATACAAATAATATGTTCCTAGCTACAACGACACTTGAAACACACAACCGGACAGCAACAGTACGACGTGTTAAAAACAACCACCACCAAATCCTATCGCACTAGGTCAAAGTCCTCATGTAAAAAGTCCGTATATCTGATGACAAACAGATGTATATTTATCCCTTTCTGCAACGAGATACTTGAAAAACATCAACGGGCAACAGTACATTTTAAAAAATGCACTTGACTGATATTTTCCAATACCGATCCTCAATGACAATGTCAAAATACTTTCTTTTTTTTTCCAACACAAAAACCAAACATTTAAAAAGCAATAAAAAAACACAGCCAACAAAAACCAATATATTTTTTTTTCCAACACAAAAACCAAACATTTAAAAAGCAATAAAAAAAAACACAGCCAACAAAAACCAATATAAAAAGGGCCGCTCATGCCGATAAAGAAAAACAAAACGTTTAAAAAGCCATTAAAACCCAAAAAGCCATTAAAAACCATAAAACCATGAAAAAAGTCGTTAAAAAAGTTCCCAGTCTCAAGTATCCTTATTCCTACTACTTTTATATTTTTTTCTTTGTATTCAATTTAAACCATGCTACTTTACCAAATTTCATCGTTTTACAGCAGTCGGAAGTGCTCCATTCAACCAACACCAATTCGGAGAAAGTGGGCGGATACCACGCCCCCTGAATGGAAAACTTCAAATTTTCGATTTTTTTCTCTGCTTGCATGACAAGACCTACCGTTGTGCAAAATTACAAGATTCTACGATGTCGGGAAGTGCTCCATAATTTTGATGATCTGTCAGTCGGTCAGTCAGTTAGTCAGTCAGTTACGGTTTTGGTGATTTTTGAGGCCTTATATCTCAGGAACCGCTTATGCTAGAGGCGCCTGTGCCTGACCACCTTAGCAAATATTCGGAGTTTTAAGTTTCTGACTTCATTGGTACTTAAGATAGGAAGGGGTCAAAAATCGCCTGAGTTTGTTCCTGTAAAAAGGGTGTAGTGCCAGAACTTGGCTGGGTACCTACTACCGTGCCCTTTGATATTAATGGTTCCCTCCTCTTAGAATTTCTCGAAAACGGTATCACTGATCTTGAGCATTTTTGTATGCTTGCCAAAATCTTGAATATTATTGTGTATTGAAATGTTCAAAACATTTTTTTTAAATTTTGATTTTTTTTTCAAAACCCAATATTTCGAGAACACATACGCTTGATTTTCTTAAACCTAAATAATTAATAGGTTTTTCATACAACCTACAAGATGTGAAAAAAAAAATTTATTTTATCTAAAGATAAATAAATGTTAAAAAAAGGTTTTCAAAAACCGAGCAATTTGATGCGTCCCAGTCGTGCAATTTATTTAAATGGTTAAAACAACGCCCTTATGCCATGTACTTTCTTAAGCAAAGAAGAATTTAATCAAGAATACACATTTAATTTCCCAAAATGTTTTTTTTTTTTTTTTTTAACATTTGAACATTTAACATAAAAATACAATTTACAAACAATAATTTTTTCTACATCTTTATGATTGTATTAAAAAAGTTAGAGGTGCAAAGTTATACTCGTAATACGGATAAATATTAAAAAGCGAAATAATAAAAATTAAGTTGAACCTATTCGTTTCATAAACTTAAAAACTCATTTATTTATCATGTTATATAGCATATTACGAGTAATTAAGTTGTATTGCATTTGAGGCAATTATTTTCAAATACGTTTATCAGAATTATACCGAGAAATACTCTTAGCAAAATAAATCTTAGCTAAACTACAAATCTTGCGTTAAAAATATGGGATATAAAAAACAGCGAAATTAGTTTGCAGAGTAAGATAAAAGCAAAATGAAAATTCGCGAAATAAAAGTCGCATTGTGAATATGGCTAAGAATGGTATTATGTGAAGGTTTTTATAATACAAACTCTATATACTACTGAAATAAATCAGCCAAGTAGAAGACTTAGCACTATTATTGGTTTAATTAAGAATAGTATTCCCCCATTCTTCTGAAGAGGTGTTTCTCTCGCCGGCGAAACCATTGCGTAAAATTTTCCATTGCTCCTACTGTTCGGAATCTTCCCTGGCAGATAGAAAACACAATTTGTCCAGCGTGTTCCTAAAAAAGGTGACCCTTCCTCTCCTCCTGCCGACTAATTTCACTGTACGTCTCTTTTTCTCATGGTCATGGAATCAATGATCAATCATCACCTCAAGTAATATTTCGAAGATCGAAAGAGTCTGAAGACCGGCAATACGGCTATATAGCAGGAATCGTTTCACTGGTGATCTTATGGCATGTCTCACCGAAGAGTTGAACAGATCTTACTAGTAACATTGTTTTGGAGAAAAATAGATTATTGAGCTTGATATTTCTAAGGCATTTGATATAGTTTGCCAACAGGCTCTCTTATCGAAAATGCATGCGTTTTATATTGACGAAGCCCTCATTCATTTGGATTAGAAATTACCTTCTAAATTATTTAATACACATTGAAGTGAACGGTTTCAATTCTGATATTTACAAAATAAATTCTGGTGTTCTCCAGGGCTCAGTTTTGCCTCCGACTCTCTTCCTTATTTTTTATAAATGATCTCTTATCTGAAACTTTTAATCCACTTATAATTCGGTTTTCAAAAAATAAATTCCTTTAAAATCCAAAAATTTTATAGGATAACAATATCATTCAAAATTTTTAGAAGCTAAGCCGTTGATGCGTTATAATAAAAGGGTTTTCCATTAAGCGTTTTCTATATTTTAATTTAGATAAAACAAAGTGAGAGTGAGATAGCTTTAAAATTTTGTATTTATCCTCACTCATTCCATTCTACAAATTATATCCTTTAGGAAAGCAATAGGACGAGATAAATAACTTTGTTCAGAATCATCATACAAGGGAATTGATACATTCGAAGAAATACATAGTTGGTAAATCGTTGATATAAAGCCAAAATAAGATAGGTCCAAAAATAGAGCCTTATGAAACCTCCATCCGCATATCCATACATTCAGAAATTATTTGATTAACTTTCACTTTCTAGCAAATATTATTCAAATAGTTTTTAAAAAGATTCACCGCTCTATCATGAAAGCCAAAGTAGCTCTTCGATTCCATGCAGAGAATTTTATGATTAGATTAACTCTGTCAAAGGCCTTTAAAAAATCTAGCAAGCAGGGAGCAGTCACATTACCCAGGTCATATTTGTCAGAATAGTAATTTGATACTGTAAATATAACTACTTGAATAATTTATATTTTGTTCTTAGTAAAATACTTCATATAAATTAATATTGCTTAGAAAAATATAAAATATATTTTTGTTAGTTCTTACGAAGCTTTCTAAAGAAACACATAATAAATTATAATTCCTGAACAAATCATCAAACCTTGTTTCATTCCATTAACAATATTGAACTCGTGTATCATTCATTCCAGATTGAATTAGGACAGTAAATTAAACCTATCAAGGTGACTAGAAATCTGAGCCGACACAATTTTTTTCAAAAAAGTTTGATAGCAAGAACTTGGGTTGGAGTTTTTAACTTCCAGAAATCGGGAAATGATGAGGATGGAATAGAAACATTTATCAGATGAGTGAATGATAAATAAGACACAACAGCATCAAACTTAATTAATCCTAAGCTTTCAAATACCTCGTACTCAGATACAACCTCAAATTCAAGCTTCGTTGTTACGACATTTAGTAATTCATGGTTGGGTAAAAATACTTCTTGGGGAAATTCACTTTGTATAAAACCCCGATTAAGGGTATCTGGGTCTGGAAAAGTATGCACTATTTGCTTTCTCCTCATTCCAATAGAGCGAAGGTTAGTTTGTATCCAGCTTTGATAGACAAAATCTTTGTTTGGATCTGCGAGTACCAAACGTAGCCTTATTACGAGAACGCCAAAAGAGCTCCCAATCCAAATTCGATGACCTACTTTTCCAAATAGAAATGGGCCTTATTAAGACTATGTTCTTAAGACTTAATGTTTGCGTCAAATTGAAACTTTTCACACATGCTGTTAGTATGGTTTTGTAAGCTTTTAATAATTAATTTCGCTAAGGATCTTATTATATAATCATTTTAAATTGAAAACCATCATCAAAGGGGGCAAAGAATCATGAGCACAAAAATCCCAAATGAAATTAAACGATCCTTTTGAAAGCATAATTTTATTTTTATCTTTATTCACATTTCTTTTTGAAATATAATAAAAATAACTTAATCACTGAGATTGAATCCGATTAAATATGTGGCCCTTGTGGGAAAATAAAAATTCCTGCAGGATGCGTGGGTATGAACTATGAAGGATGAAACTTGAGATTCTGTGAAAAATTATCTTCATTTATTTTTACGATGAAGGTGCGAAACTTTCCGCGAAGAAGGAACGAAAAGAAGCAAAAGGGTTTTGTAACACTTAAAGGCTATGGTGGGGTAATAAATAAAATAAAAGATAAAAGGTTTCTCCGTTTTCTCGACAAAATAAAATAAATAAAAATGGTGTACATATTTTGAAAGAATTGTGTGTTTTACTTCTTCTTTTGGGTTAGTTAGCAATCATCACTGGCAACTTAATGGATGTATTGCCATCCTCTCGAAGCAAGTTCAGAAGAAACGGCAAATGGGAGGGAGTGAGAAATTAGGTACAGAGTTCATATTAAATACATTAATACTCAATTATATCTGTGTACATATAAAGGCTTTTGGAAAACTCCTTTTTCAATTTTTTTTTTGAGCTGAAAAACAAAATGCCAATCTGAATTTATTCATAAAATTAAAAATCACAAAGTAAATATGAAGTCAAAGTGACTTAGATATCACGACCAAGGCTATCTCTACTATTTAGTCCCAAATAACATAATAAAAATAAAACATTTTTGCTTCTTCGATACAAATTTTTTTTTCCTATGACATCTGTTATTTCTGTTTCTTCATTTACAACACAATAAAGCTTAAAAATTGTATGCAGAAGCGTAACTGCTTGAATACATCAATAGACAAACTTGACCAGGGGGAGTGTTTCAATAAAATGAGTGCATGAGTGTTACGAGATTTAATGTATTTTAAAATTGACACTGCTGCTTTCAGTTTCAATGCGGCCTGTGGCGCTTCTAACAGTATCACCTATTACACGGTAATTCATCCCCTCAAAGAAGTTAAAAGCTTAAAATGTTCTATTCAGAACAAGTCTGAAATTCTTTTATAGCATGAAATGATCGATTTAAAAAAAAAATTTATTTATGTAAATTAAATGCAATACAAATATTTTGTTTTTGAAAGTTTTGGTATGCAATATTTTATAGACTAATTTAATTTAAATCCGTTACGTCAATAATAAGAAAAATGTTTCTATGGTAGGTACCTACTGTTATTAAGGTTGTTATTTCGGACTGTTTTTAACTAAATGATGGATCGTAAAAGTTTACCAAGAAAAAACAAATAATTTAGTTTAGTAAAAAAACGATGTTTGAAAATTTAAATCTATCTATTTATCTATCTATCTATATATATGTATAAAAATCAATTGCTGTTCGTTTGTCTCGCTAAAACTCGAGAATAGCTGGACCGTTTTTGCTAATTTTGGTCTTGAAATATTTGTGAAAGTTTAGGGAACGGTGAGAAACATAAATAATAAGCAACGGAAAATATTAAAAACGACAATTTAATTTTCCAATACAAAATGTTCCTATCTGTGAAACATTTGATGTCTTTACACCACAAATTTACAATGATACACGATAGAAGATATGTGCTTATTGATGGTAAATAAAGTACTATCGTGTTTGGGCCGAAACAGTTCGTTCAAATGTTCTGCAATTGAATGAACAACAAAGAATTGCGTACGATACTTTGATGGAAGCTATAAACAGTGAATCTGTTGGAATTCAAAAACGTTATTAATTTCATTGCTGTTGGCATAAATTCATACTTTTCATCGTTTTGGATGAATGTACGATGGCCCACAGAAGGTCACTGGAGGCACTGGACAGAACATTAAAAGATTTTCGCCACAAACAAAACATTTTTGGTGGAGCCACGATTCTGTTGTGGCATGAAAAGACACTTTAAATAACAACTAACAACTAAGATCAAACTGCGATTATGTTTTCGAAGCAATTATTAGATATTGGAAACGGTAAGGTCGCAGTTGACAGCTCTACACGGATTTTTGTCACTTCGTCGACTCAAAAAAAGGAGCTTATTCAGAGTGTTTTTATGGACATGAACAACAGTTCAGAAACCATAATTGGCTGAGTGAACGAGCAATATTGGCGGCCAAAAACAAAAATGTCGATTTGTCTTTGTCCCTGGATTTGCCTTGCCAATACCTCCAATTTACAATTAAAACTAGGATCAGTTGTGATTATTCTGCGTAACGTTAATCATACTGGCTGTAAAAAAGCTAATGAATAACGTCATCGAGGCCAAGATCATCAAGGGAAAGTACAAAGGAGAGGATGTCTTGATCATGTATACCGATGATTCCAACGGATTTGCCATTCGATTTTAATCGTCCGTCTGGCCTTTGCGATGACCATAAATAAATCGCATGGCCAGTCGTTGATAACAATCATCTTTATATATTTACGCACCGCAAGAAAAGACAAAAAAATATAGTACATCAGAAAAGCCTTAAAACGATTGAGTGTATAACTATGTTTCATTTAATGTAGATAAGGTTTTGACCATATTTTTCGGATATTCTTAAAAAAAAAGTTTGCCACCTAATGGGTTAGTAATTGGTAAAAAAAATCAACTTTTGGAAATTGATCAGCCATAGAAAATTTTGTATCAAGGCTTGAGCTTTTTCAAGGTCGAACTCGAGATTCTGACCGAAGTTGACATTACGATGATAGAGAACACGAAAAAAGTGGGTCCGGCGATTTCGTCTATATGTCTGTATTTCTGTATCTTGAGATACCAGCCTAAGCTAATGGAGGTATTTTCTTTAAACTTGGTACGTAAGGGTCTTCGATGATTCCCTAGAGTAGAAATTGATTTTTTTTTTGAAGAAATGTTTTTCGGGCTTTTGAAAAAACAAATCCAAATTTTATATTTTTGAAAAATCGATATATCTCCAAAACGTGTCAGCGTTTATTTTTTGAAATTGTTTCCTTAAATTTTAATTATTAAATATTGAAAAAAAATTGAAAGAAATTTGTTGTATAAAAATGAATTTCATAATAAACCGATTTTTAACTTTGCATAAATTCATACTTTTCTAGAAATCAGACTGAAATTTTATGCATTTGAACATTTTTATCTCACTAAATCCATGTTTTATATTTATTCATAAGCAATTTTCAAATTCCAAAGTACTTTTACATAAAAGCAAGTAAGTGGCTAGTAGATTTTTTCATCTTCACAGTATTGGCATTTACAGGTAAGCTGTTGTATCTCAGCAACACTTTGTAGTGTATAATATACTTGCTATATCGGCAACACTATTATTATTATTCGTTACAATAATTGTCACTCAAATTATAAAGTTATATGCTCAACTCTTTTGTATATAAGAAACCAACATGTCATGTAACAAACATTCCGTAATAAAATATTGAAATTATCACAACAGTTATTGGCGACGAGGAAGAGTTTTTTTTATAGATATATAAAAAATGGACCAAGCGAAGCTCGATGAAATTTTGCTACAAAACCGAAAGTGTATGGAGGAAATGTTAAAAAGCAACCAGAGTTTCTTAAAAGAAATCATGGGATTTCAAGGAGGTTCAACAAAATCAGTTCCAGCATTTCGGGCTTTCAATGTGGAAAAAGAAAGTTGGCAAAATTATTTGTTTCAAATGGAACAGCATTTCATAGCTAATTCACTGGAGGATGATAACCTTAAAAAATCACACTTTTTATCGGCATGTGGTTCAGATGTAAATGAACTGCTAAGGAATCTATTCGAAAAAGAAAACGTGAGTACACACAGTTTTAAAGAACTTTCGGAAAAATTAACAGGGCATTTTTCAAAAAAACTACATGTGTTGGCAACGAGATGTAAGTTCCTTCAAACTAAAATGAATCCAGGACAGACGTATGCTGAGTGGATATCCGACCTCAAGGGATTAGCAAGAGATTGTGCATTTACATGCACAAAGGAAGGCTGTGGGCAATCATATGGAGACATGATGATTCGCGATATGATCGTTTTTCACACACCGCATGATGCTGTTCGCATCTCTGCCACACAGAAAAAGAATCCCAGGCTTGAGGAGATAGAAGAAATTACGACAGCTTATGAATCGACGCAGTTAGCAAACGAAGTTCTTAAAGGGAAGAACAAAGCTTTGCCGTCCGCTGAAGTAAATCTGGTGAGTAACGCTAGTTACCAAAACTTAAAATCATGCCCAGGGTGTGATATACATCATGACCGAAGTCAATGTCGACACGTGAGATCTGTTTGTGATATTTGTAAGAAGGTCGGGCACATAAAAAGTGTGTGTTTAAGTCAGAGAACAGGTTTGGCATCTACAAAAAAAAATTCTGTTAAAAATAGATTACAGAAGAAACGGTATGGCAATAACGGCAATGGTAAGAGATCTGATACGGCACATTCTATAAATCAAATCGATTGTATGGATGTTGATGAGGTATCGTCGACTAGTTGGGAAGCAGAACGAAGAGGTCGCAAGATATTCGTCAAATTGGAGGTTAATAACCACCTCATGGATTTCCAAGTTGACACAGGTGCTACGTCATCGCTGATAGGACTCCAAGGGTTTTGTGATTTAGGAAGACCAGAAATTGAAGCAAGTGCGCGGAAGCTACAAGCATATGGTAAAATACCATTGGATGTTAAGGGAACAACAAAGGTGACAGTATGTTGGAATAGCATTAAAAAAGAACTTCCTTTACTTATAGTTAACACGAAATGTGGAGTGAACATCATGGGTCTTGACTGGTTGGATGCTTTTGACTTTAGGCTCAGAGTTCCATCAAACGATGACCAGATTTTGCAGGTAACAGATAACTCTCAAAGGCAATTGATGGCTCAGGCGAAGAATTTGTGTGAGAAATATAAAGCGGTATTTAATGCGGAGTTAGGTTGCTGTAAGAAATTCACTGCACATTTGTCTTTAAAGCCTGGAAGTCAGCCGAAGTATTGCAAGTATCGCCCTGTTCCTTACTCATTAAAGGATCGCGTCAAGAACGAGATAAAGCGATTGCGAAGTTTGGGTATTTTGGAACCGGTTGAATCGAGCCAATGGGCTACACCAATTGTTGTGGTTGAAAAACCTGATGGAAGTCTGCGATTATGTGGTGATTTTAAGGTGACAGTGAATCCTCAATTAAGCATTAATAGACATCCCATGCCACGAGTTAATGATCTTTTTCGCAAGATGGAAGGGGGAAAATATTTTACGAAAGTGGACCTTTCAGATGCCTATTTACAGATCCCTTTGGATGAGGAATCACAATCCATTTGCGTGATTAGTACGGAAGAGGGACTGTTCAAATACTTAAGGCTCCCTTTTGGAACAGCAAGTTCAACAGGAATTTTCCAAAGTTACATTGACCAAATCACTGCTGATCTTGAGTTTTGTGCACCATATGTGGATGATATTGTTGTTTCAGGACGAACGGTGACGGAGCATTTACACAACCTGGAAACACTTTTGCAGCGGTTCGAGGATCATGGTCTAAGATGTAAAATAGAGAAGTGTAAATTTGCTGAATCAGAGATCGAGTATTTGGTGCACATCATAGATGAGACGGGAATAAGACCATCTGATAGACGCCTGGAAGCAATCAGTAAATTACCTGTTCCAAGAAACTTAAAAGATTTGGAAGCTTTTCTTGGTAAGATCAATTACTATAATCAATTTATAGAAAACTTCTCTCAATTAGCAGCGCCCTTAAACAAGTTAAGAGGAAAGAGTGAAACATTTAATTGGGGAAAACAACAGCAACAAGCTTTTGATGAATTTAAAACAAAAATCATAAAAGTCTCGAGGTTGGTACACTATCGGACGGACTTGCCGATTACTCTAGCTACAGATGCGTCATCATTTGGAATTGGTGCGGTACTATCGCACGTGTATGCTGATGGATCTGAGCGGCCAATTGCGTTTGCGTCGAAAACACTTAGCGATTCGCAAAAAAGATATAGCCAGATAGAGAAAGAGGCTTTATCTATTATTTTCGGAATTAAGAAATTTAATCAATATCTTTACGGCCGTCAGTTTGAGTTGATAACGGATCACCAACCATTGGTAACAATATTCAGTCCTGATAAAAGGTTACCCCAGATGGTTATTCAGCGGCTACAAAGATGGGCAATAACCCTCATGGGATACACATATACAATCAAATATCGGTCAACGAAACTACATTCTAATGCTGATTGCTTATCGCGTTTGCCATTGGGGGCAGATGAAGAATTTGACAAGCAAGAGTATGAGAGTATTAACACGGTTGAAAGTGTCTTGGAAGACCTTCCAGTTAGTACAGACACCATACGAGAATATTCAAGCTCGGATGTGGAAATTCAAAAGGTTAAAAACTATGTTCACAATGGATGGCCAAAGCAAATGTCACCAAATGAAACGAATTTATTGCCATTTTTCCGTAGAAAGTTCTCTCTGTGTGTTTACTCTAACGTTCTTCTTTTTCAGACTGGCAGCTTTACAAGAGTCGTGGTTCCATCACAGCTTCAAACCAAGGTCCTAGAAATGCTTCATCAAGGGCATTGGGGAATGACACGTATGAAGCAAATGGCCCGAAGGTGTTGTTGGTGGCCATCTATTGACGATGACATTCAAAAGAAGGTGGAGAAGTGTGACGCTTGTCAGCTAAATGCGAGTCGACTCACTAAGGAGTACTCAAAGTGGCCTGAATCAAATGAGGCATGGAGCAGAATTCATGTGGATTATGCAGGTCCTTACCAAAAAAGCATGTGGCTTATAGTAGTGGATTCTTATTCAAAATTCCCGTATGTGGTAAGAATGTCATCAACTACATCTTCTGCCACAATCCAAGCATTGAGAGCCATATTTTCCATCGAAGGACTACCAAAGACATTGGTATCCGATAATGGCACTCAATTTACTTCGATGGAATTCAAAAATTATTGCAAAGCCAACGCAATACATCATCTAACGTCAGCACCGTTTAACCCTGAGAGCAATGGTACTGCTGAACGCATGGTTCGTACGTTCAAAACAGCGCTTTCCAAATTGTTGTTGGACACAGACCAGAAGGATGATGCACTTCAAGTTTTTCTGTCGACTTATCGTTCCGTACCTAATGAATCTGGAACATCACCGGCAGAAAAGTTGCACGGCAGAATACATCGCACCGTTCTCTCAGCATTAATTCCAACGGAATCCAAACCAAGTAATGAAAAAACACGTCTAAAGTTTAGTGAGCAACAACCAGTGTTCTTACGTCAATATGGAAGAGGGAATAAGTGGACAAAAGGCGTTGTTCAAAAATGCATGGGAAGGAAGATGTATCTAGTCAAAGTAGGCGATTCTGTTTACCGTAGACACCAAAATCAGCTTCGTCAGCGATTAAAAGAAGAAAATAAGTCTGGTGCTAGGGTTGAAAATGTTGACCAAGGTAACTTGTTTTCATATCCTAATTCTATAGAGTCTTCCATTGTTAGAAATCCGGATTCTGGAAACATAAAAGAGCAGCTTGACTTCTCAAACAGCTCAATGGTGATGGAGAGTCCCAAAGGCCCACCTAATCTGAACATAGTGACTCCAGATCATACATCAACAGCTGAAACTCAAGGTGACGTTCCCGTCCCAGAGCAAACCGTTATGACCCCTAGAAGATCTGCACGAGACCGAAGACCGCCTTCACGATTTGTACCTTATTAGATGTGGGGGTTCTGTTGTATCTCAGCAACACTTTGTAGTGTATAATATACTTGCTATATCGGCAACACTATTATTATTATTCGTTACAATAATTGTCACTCAAATTATAAAGTTATATGCTCAACTCTTTTGTATATAAGAAACCAACATGTCATGTAACAAACATTCCGTAATAAAATATTGAAATTATCACAACATAAGCCATTTTTTTGTTGCCTCTTAAAAGATTACATAACGGCAAGGCGACAATTTCGATTACTACTTTAGTCATGCTATTATTAGCATCAATGTTAGATTTTCTAGAGGTTCATTAACAACTAGATTATTTTTACAGGTGCAAAGACTAGACATATCTTGCATGTTCAAAATGAGCTGCTTAGGTACATTATGTTATACTTTTGAATTTTCAAAGTTTGTTTTACGGTCACGGAAACAAATGTTGGCACCCCATTTGGGTCATTAAGAAAAATAAATTATTCCATTCAAAAGTTCAGCTAGTTTCAGTTATTGATCAGTAATAGATTTTTTTAATTAAATTTAAAAAAAAAAATTCAGGGTCATAGCGATTTTTGGCACCTCATTTTTTTTTCAAAATATATATATTAATAGGTTATTAAATTTGCAGTTTTTTTCAGGGGTGTGCTGCCTCTTGCGAGAAATTGACAAATTCTTCAAGAGTATCTCTTGTCATGGAAAGTGCTGCTCATTAGCCGTTCGGAATCGGCAGAAAATTGTAGGTCCCCTCCGTTCTTCCTGGTAACACGCACACAGGAATGGTTGAGAGTTGTAAGTCACTAGGTCCTGGTTCACTCCGAGCTGTTGCACCACCAAATTTATTTATTTTTTATTAAATTTTCACAAAAGGTCAGTAACATTGAATTCAATGTAAAAGCTGTTTGCGAAAAACATTCCACAGTTTCCGTGTAAAGGTAAGAAATTTATCTTACTTCTTGGCATTTTGCATTTAATTAGAGATACAGTAAAACCCGCTTGAGAGAAAAACCCGCTTACCAGAAATACTTTTTTCATCCCCAAGTATTTCCCCACCAATTTCCCTTAAAACCCTCCGCTTAAGTGAAACTCGTTTAAGCGAAAAACCCGGATAACTGAAACATATTTTCAGTTAATTTTTAATATTTTTCATTGAAAAAACTCTCTTAAGCCTAGTTCTCACCTAGCGTGAAATGAAAAATAAATACGTTCCAAAGAATAAAAATGAAAATAGAATAAACTTTTCCACGTGAATTTTTGATACTCACCTGAAATACTGAATACTTTCATTAAGTAAACTCTCGAGAACAGTATCAAAAAATTCGTTATCCATTCTTTATTTCTATTTATAAATTTTCAATTTTTATTTTGAAACAAAATATTTAAATTAACTGACAAATGTCACAGATTTCCACGCTGCCTTAAACTTTTTCCTGATGGTTGTACATTGGGAAATGAAAATTTGGCGTGGAAAAAGTTGTGGAACATAATTGTTTTTCCAATCCACATTTTGGTCCTCACCTCTCGTTGGGGATTTCATGCGAGTGAACCAGCCGCCACATTTATATGAAATTTTCATTTTCACTTGAACTGAGTACTAGGCTTTAAGCGGGGTTCGTTTAAGTGAAAAACCCGCTTAAGTGAAAGAAAGACTGTGACATTTTTCCGTTTCTCTTAAGCGGGTTTTACTGTAACACGCTTCGTGGGATTGAGGTCTGTCTTAAATTGTCTGTTTCTCTCTTAAACTACTCCACGTTTTGAATGTGGTTACATTCTTCTCCGGGAGTAGTTGTATATATCTTTTAAAATCTTCAGAAGTTTCCTTAAAATTTTCCAAATTTCAAACCATTATTGCAGAAAATTTTAATGAATTTCACAAAAGGTACTTAAGTAATTACTCCTGAAGAGAATCGTTACCAGGGTTCGGACTTAGGTTTTAAATTTTCGAAGTAGATACGGAAAAAAACTGAAGTAGATTCAAAATTTTCGAAGTAGTTTTATGAAATTAAGTTCTATAAACATAAAATATATAAGTAAATTCTGATTTCAGACTTTAAAAAAAAATTAATTAAATATATTTATTTTAAAGTAAATTTTCCATCAACGAACTTGTTATACTTTAGTATAAATTGTATCAATTCAATAGTTGGCTAAACATCTTAAAGTTTTTGTACAAGTGATTTCGAAAATATTAAATTTTCCACGGGACTTACTTATTTATTTATTTATTTCATCAATGGATATTTATCTTTGATTACATTTAACAATTATTTATTGATTATTATTAAAAATTCTAGAAACAATATTCTTAAAAATACTTCTATCCATTAGAAGGTCGACTTCAAGATTAATAGAATTAAAAAGAGATAATGAACGTGATATAGGTTCATTTAAACCATAGTTTGTCCTGTGACTGGGAACAAGAAAAAGAGCGTCTCTGTTTCTAAGGTTTCTCTCTGGAAAATAAAAGGGCATAAGATTTAATAACTCAGGTGAGTTAATTCTACCAACTACTATATCCTTTATAAAAAGTGTACACAAAGTTTCTCGGCGGCTTTTTAAAGATTTCAAATCAATCAATGCGCACCTAGATTCATATGATGGAAAACCTTCTGACCAACACAAATTCCTCAACGCAAAGCGCGTAAATCTTTTTTGAATATTCTCAATCCTATCGGAAGAGTTTTGATAATAGGGAGACCATATAACACAGCAGTATTCTAAAGAAGGTAAAACTAATGAAATATAAAGGGCTTTTAAAGTATAACTATCCTTAAAAACGACAGAATTACGCTTTAAAAAACCAAGAAGCGAATTTGCTTTCGATATGATGAAATCAATATGTGATGAAAAAGAAAACTTCGTATCAAAAATAACGCCAAGATCCTTTATTTCACTAACAGTCGATAAAGTTTCACTGCCAAGACTGTACTCGTAACTATATAGATTTCTAGGGTTTGAACGAAAAGCTCTAAACGTTTTACATTTGGAAATATTTAAATCAAGATGATTATATTTACACCATTGATAAAGTTTATCTATGTCTTTTTGAAATTTTAAGCAATCTTCAATCTTTGATATGGGATAGAATAGTTTTAAATCGTCAGCAAACATTAGACAATCTCCATACTCTAACAGGTCAGGAATGTCATTTACAAATAGATTGAAAAGAAGGGGTCCCAGATGACTACCTTGAGGGAGACCCGACAATACTTCAATACAGAAGGATTTATCATTTCCAATTCTTACAACCTGTTTCCGATTCGTCAAGTAAGATTCCAACCATCTAAGAAAACTAAACTTGAACCCTATTTTCTCTAATTTTTTAATAAGAAGCTTGTGATGAACTCTATCAAACGCTTTTACGAAGTCAGTGTATAAGACATCAACCTGTATTTTGTTCTCCAAATAGTAGAGGCAAAAATTTGTAAAAATACACAAATTAGTTGTAGTGGAACGACCACTGCAAAATCCATGCTGCCTCGAAGAAATGATTCCTTTTACTGCAAAATTTAGCCTATCGTATACTAATTTTTCAAATAATTTCGGAATAGCCGAGAGCTTGGATACTGGTCTGTAATTTTTTATTAAATGTTTAAAACCACTTTTGTAGATAGGACTAATAGATGACAATTTCCATTCTTGAAGAAAAACACCAGTTTGAAGTGATTTATTAAAAATAATTTTTAAAATTTTAAAAAGCGAAACAGCACATTTAGATAAAAGAATAGGAGGAATCAAATCCATTCCAGCATTTTTGTTTAAATCAAGATTGGCTAAACCGTCTAAAACTTCCTGATCTGTCAATGAAAAGCAATCAAAATCAACCAGACAATCGATCTCATTAAATATACTTCCAGTAGTTTCTATTGAGTCCAAATTATAATTTGATTTAAAAAATGTGCAAAAAGATCGCACGTTGTTTTGGTATCATAAGAACATTCATCATTAAGTTCCATGGAATTTGGAAATCCAGAAACTTTACGTTTCGAATTCAAAAAAACCCAAAAAGATTTCGAATTGTATTTTATATTTCTTTCAACAGAACTTATATATTGAGAATAAAGAAATCTACTTAAAAAATCGAACTCTTTTCTCAATTGAATAAAACTAAGTCTATCTTCAGTTTTTCCAGACACCTTATACTTTTTGAAAGCTTTGTTTTTAACATTCTCTAAATTCTTAAGCCTTCTATTGAACCAAGGAGATTTAAAAGACGCTCTCTTCCGAACTATAGGGACACATTTTTGAACACCATCAAATAAAACTGTTTTAAAAATTGAATAAATTTGTTCTAAAGATTGATTAGCCGTAACATTTTCCCAACTAATGGAATTATAAAAATTATTCA
Source organism: Philhelius festivus (assembly GCA_963931855.1). NCBI lineage: Eukaryota > Metazoa > Arthropoda > Insecta > Diptera > Syrphidae > Philhelius > Philhelius festivus. Next base: position 139,280,148 of record OZ007555.1, on the reverse strand, counting down.
ACGAAATGAAGTCGGCCTTCTTGTAATTAAAAAAATTAACATCAACAGCATTAGCAGGTTCAAAATTATAAAATTCGAAAATTACACAAATTGCTTTATGATGAACTTGATTTTTTACTAACGGAAAATCTGATTCAAAAACTTTAAATTTAATATCCTTTAAAATAAAAACAAGATCAAGAAATCTATTTAAACTGTTTTTCACATGGTTAATTTGAATTAATCCAAACGAACAAAAATTGTCAACCAATTCAATTTCTACATCCTTTGAAACGTTAAATGGAATAAGCAATTGCTCATCTTCTTGATAACACCAATCAATGTCACCAAGATTAAAATCACCGAAGATGCAAGGATATTGATTGGAAGACAAAGAATTCATTAAATTATTTATATTTGAAATTAGTTCAACATACATATCTAAGCTGCTCCTAGGTCTAATATAATTAACAATGAAACAATATTCAAATTTATTTTGATTATTTAAAAAATTATCTGAATAAACAAGAACGCATAATTGTTCAAAATAAACTGACATCGTTTGAAAATTTAATTGTTTACTATAAAGCGAACTACGTACTGCAATTAATACGCCTCCCCCTCGAACAAATCCGGACTCCAGAGAGCGATCCGATCGGTATACTACATATGACGAATCAAACAACTCAGATGAATATATCTCTGGATGTAACCAGGTTTCTGTCAATATTATTACGTCATAGTCATAAGCCATCGAGGTGATAAAAACATCATTGGTTTTTGTACGTAAGCCGCCAGCATTTTGGTAATAAACCTTCAATTGGGAAGGATGTAGGGAAGATGATGTAGCACATGTCAATTTTCTGAAGTTCCGGTTACACCATTCTCGTTTTTTGGTTTTTCGCGATGAGTAAAGGATTTAATTTGTACTCCCAACGGCCAAAAAGAAGCATCAAACGTTTCGTCAATTAAATTTGCAGGAACTCCAAGCTTAAAATTAATGAAATGAAGAGTCGAAACATCAGCATCTTTTTTAATTAATTTCTTACAGACTAGCACATTTTCTGAAAGTTTGAGACGATGTGCTACGTATGAGATAATATTCTCTTCTGTTACATCTTTGTTTAAACGAGAGAGGTGTAGGAATTTCATTTTTGGTACAGATGACAATGATAAAGCATTTGAACTATCTATCGGAGTCCAGTTACCAGTTAATTTGAGTGTTCGTTGACCTGATCGTTTTTTATTCTGTTGCACTTCATTTGCTTGCAAATTAGCCGGATCATGAAACGCAGCAGCAGGCGATGGTAGTGTAACATTTGATATAGATGTAGGCGTAGGTATTGTGAGAGATGAAAGAACAGTTGAAACTATGGGCTGAGAAAATGTTGACGTTGTTGTTATTGCAGTTTGAGAAAAAGACGATGAAGAAGGTGATAGTAAAGATGTAGTTGTAGGAACTCCGAGAGATGGAAGAATAGATGAGACACTGGGGTGAGAAATTGATGAAGTTGTTGTTTTTGCTGTTTGTGATGTAGATGATGTTGATGATGTAGATGTTGAAGATGGTAAAGATGGTAATGAGGGTGGTGATGATGTATGGGTGGTCATTATGTTTGTTGTTGTTAAAGACCCACTTGTAACAATCTCCGGAAGATTTTGCAAATCAAGAATATTTATGGAATTATTTTGATTCACATTATTATTATCAGTAATATTAGACTTCCGATTATCATTATTTATTATATCCTCGAATAATTTAGATTTTATAATCGCAACATCGTTTTTAAGTTGGACAATCAGTGATAAAAGAGAGCCACTAACACATTTGCAGGCATTACAACGCCAGCTAAGATTTTTGTTCGAATTAAGAAATTTGATAGTTTCTTCATTGATTTTTATACATTTTTTATGATAAATAGATCCACAAAAACCGTCACATTCAATGAATTTGTCACCCAGAACTCTAATACCACATATGGCACAATTATTTGACATTTTTAAAGTCCAAATAATAAACTTTGACCAGAATTTATGAAAAAAATTAAGAGCTAAACAAAAGCACGTCTGTCACGAATTGGGAGAAACGAACGATTTACTTACGTTTAAACGATTCCTAAACTTGTTTTGTATGCAATAAATCAGCGCTATCTTTAAATATGTTGGTTAAGAAATTCAAAGAGAAGTAGATCATAAAAAAGAGAAGTAGGGAAGTAGATTAATTTTTTTTATAAAAATCGAAGTAGATCTACTTCGAACGAAGTAAAGTCCGAACCCTGATCGTTACCAAGTTCGAAACGTCTTATAGTTTTCGAGGCAAAAAATATTATTTATAACAAACATACCTCACTCCCATGTTTTATGGTATGGTGAAAATAATCTGAAATATTTATTATTCTGTAAAACTTTGGTATGGTATGTATCATACATACATAGGTATCTATTTTTATAAAATGTGTAATTAAAAACAAAAAACAGTTATCAATGGAATAATCAGTCCAAAAATGCATTTTTGAAGTAAATTTTGAAGATTTTAGATTTGACTTGTCCATTCTGCGCCTTTCCTAGGGTCGACACTTGTAATAGGTGTGACACATGAAGCGGCTCAAGAGATTGATGGCAAGTGGTGCATTTTTTAGGAATTTTCCAACATTAAGAGATACGAGGAGATGTATCTTTTGAAAAGATTTTTTAGTTGTGGTGATGAGGTCATAGGTAGGAGAAGGTTAGAAATGGCGATCTTTGCCCGTCTAGTCCTGTGGCCCATTTAACGCTGAAGAGTGTCCCATTTTGATACGCTAAATCGTGTGAACCTGTGGATGAAATTGATGTGAAAAATTGTGGACATTCTCACGGAGTCTTTCTGTTTGGATTGAGTTAAAAAAGAAGAAAGGTTCTAGTAGGCTTTGATGTCTCATATTGTGTATTTTCTTTTGTACAATCATCACTCAATCTCAATCTCAATTGGATCACTCAATCAACCGGACCACCACACTCTTCTGAGACCATTTACACTATGCCAACCTTAGCAGTTTATTGACCGAAACAGTAGCCAAACCGATTGGGTGGTCATAAGGACCCGCGCACTGCAAACCCTTAGTCCGCTAGCTCGGGATCTAAAGAATCAAACAGAAGGCCACTGCATAGAAGTAACCAAAGCTTGTCCTGGAGACATTTCACAGCGTTGAGAAAAGAGATCAAATCTTTGACCTTCATTTATCAAAGCTCATCAATGTTGTAAAAATACCCTTCCTTATGATTGTGCTCTAAATTTGGCCAGTGCATTTGCAGTTGAAATGGAGGACACTTTCCGGTCTCGCAGGTCTCCACAGCTATGGCAGTTAGTGTGGTGAGGAATGCCTAGTTTGCTGCATGCTCTCCTATTAGCGAGTGTCCGCTACAGATAGCTTCGATCCTGGCTATGTCTGCCTGGTTCTGCATATCAGATCAAGCAATCGGGATATATTATAGGTGGGTCAAATCTTTCCAGATATGGGTAATGCAGTTAGTTAAACTACTTCACCTTTGGTTTGATTCGCTAAGAAAAATTAAGATAATATTATCCTTTCTAACTCAGAGCGGAATTTTTTGCAAGTGAGCTATGCAGGGCTGATCCTTGCCTTGCCAGCTCATTCGCCCGTTCATTTCAATCTATGCCTTAATGACCCGGAACTCAGATAAGAGTGATATTGTGGTTAATATTGAGGCTAGAAAGTTCATTCGGACATTGCTGTACCAATTTGGAGGATTATGTAATAGAATAAATTGTTTTAACAGCCGCCTGGCTGCCTGGGATTCCAGCCGTTGTAATGGTCCTATAGGATATTGCTAGACAAAGCGCAGCTCGCTGAAAAATGTGGCTATGAATGAATGAATTGTATTGGGGGGGTTATTGCACTGCGACCTGTAGATCTATTGTGCCCCGTTTATAAATTGATGAGCTGGCTCATCCTACAGTTCCTCCTCCAAACCTATTGCTTTTAGGAATTTTAGTATTTAAGGCACTTTCAGAGAGGATAGATTGCTCTCTTCTACCTGGTATTGTCCCAGATGAGTTTTCCTTTGGTGCATGATTGGACAACACTTTCCCAGTATGTTCCGGTGTTTCCTCATGCACACCAAGTAGATTAAGATGTCTTCTGAGTTTGCAGTGCCTTGTTAGAATACTTGTTATTATTCTTAGGTTATTCCTACTTAAGTTGATGCAGCTTTTGAAATGTTTCCGGTTGTAGTTTCCCAGTAATAATTTCACCTGTCTCAGCTTAGGGAGTTCATTCCAGTTTTGAACCTGTTTGCCTCCTCTTCTTGCTTGATTTTGGTTTTTATGACATTTTCTCCTATACCGCAATAGGGTTCAGGCCCTGTTAGAGGAGTTAAAGCTCCTAGTGAAGTGTGACCCTGTTCTTGTTACCAAGTTCATTTAGCCTGCTTATGCACTCCCACACCAGCTTGGAGCTGATAGTGTATGAGCTTAGTGCCTTGAGTGCTGCTTGACTATTTGATATGATGGCAATGTTCTTGTTACGATAATTCTTTTCGAGATCCACTCATATTCCTATAGCGTTTACTTCCTGCACCTGTCCCTTCGCTTGTTCTCGATCCATCAGTGTATCATTTGATGGTATTTGTTTTGAGTGTGTAGTTTGTTTCCTCTCCTTTCTTGTTACTGAGCTATGTAAGAAAGTTTTTCTCGAACTTATGTTTTTGATCATTTCATCTCTTGGGATGTCAATAAGGTTTGTTATTGTGGACCTGTCAATTAGATCCCTTTCTCTGAGACCAATAATTTTGCCTGTCCCAGTTCCTTTTTTTGAGAACCTCATGATACCACCCACTCCAGCACTTCTAATGACATCGTGTAGAGGGGATAGATGAAGGATCACCTCCATAGCTGCGGTAGGACAGGTTCTCATTGCTCCCGTAATACAGATACATGCGAGCCTTTTGGAATTTTTCTAGGGTTTTCCTAGTCGATGTTGTGGCTAAGGAGCCGAAATAAAAATGAATCTCAAATTATAGATAATATTAGTTTTAAGACCGATTTATTTTACAAGACCTTATACAGCTATTTATACTATCTACTTAAAAATCATTGGGTTATCGCGACTTATGCTTAGGAATTATATTACAAATAACTACTTTCGGCATTCTATTTTTTCTCATAGTTCTAATATTTATAAAATATTCGGGCAGTCTAATAATGACTCAATGAAATTATGAATCTGGGCTAAAGTGTAACAAAATAGTTCTATGACACTTCATGTGCATAGTCACCCAAGTAGTGGCAATGCTCTGAGCACAACACTCAGTCTCGTTTGACAAAAAGAAACAAATAAATGAGTTTCGAATATCAATGGAATTACTTTTTCAATTGTGTCAACCGCATACAACATGTGGCTTTGTTTGCGTTTGAGAAATAATTTTATGTTAATGAAATGAAAGAATGCTTTTATTTCAATACACCGTATTGCAGTTCTAGTTTGGGTCTTGTGCCCAATGAAGACTAAAAGGCAGATTGGAAAAACGAATTCAAAAAGGATTTTTTAATGCGTCTGTTTATTCCAAATTAAAGATATTGTTCCAAAGTCCTTTTCTCTTAAAATTCGTTTTCAGACTTAAGCAGAATTTCGTTGGAAGTAACAGTACAATACCACATTTCGCTGAACCACAAAATACTTCGACATAATTATGCTTAAAACATGTGTAAAATCCTTCTAGCCCTTGACTGCCTGAAACACAAATAAAAATGGGTTAAATTTTGTAATTCCTAAATTATAATAAAATCCAGCTCCAGGACACGGCGTTATGAGGTTTATTTCAAATTAACAAATACATAAATTTCACTTGTTCATGTGGGTAAGGGCCCATCGCATCGGCGAGAACTTTCAAAAATTCAGAATAATATAGCAATGCTTTTCCAAAATAAAAAGAGGAAAACTCATGAAATCTGAATTTCAGCCGAGAACATGAATAATGATGCTGAATACACAAAACTTTTATCCATTAAATTTATTGGAAAGCACTTTTTGTAATTAAAATCAAAGCTTCCCTTACCCTTGAAGCAAATATTTTCAGATGTTTCCCCAACTACTGTCCTCAGCCAAACCGCAAAATTAGAAAACAATCTGCTGTAGTATACGTAGGTTATATACAACGTATTCATATGTATTTATTTTCATCCATTTAAGGTACATAATACAGAAACATTAAAAATGGATTCAATAAGATAAAATCTGTAAGCAGTACCCTAGTTGAGCATCAACAAGCCAAAAAACAATAAAATTGATTAACTGATACAGAATTATAAAAATTATTAAATAAATAGTAAACACATTTATTTGGATAGGTAAGAGAGGAGTTTTGCCTGAAATCTTGCTATAATTTAATATCCTTTTCTATGATATTTAACACGATATTATAAATATTCATTCATATTGTAGATGCCATAGATGTAAAGCTATGGAGTTCGGTTTGGTGAAGGTTGTTAATTCACTTCCAGTTTAATATTTCGCAATATTTTAATTCCAGACCAAGGTTTGAATGTGAATGGAATGAAATTTCGAGTGGTTTCGTCAAAATCAAATATATTCATGAAAATTACATTCGTTTAGCACCACCGCTTTTCACAAATACAAGGAGTATTTCGGAATTTTCCTTTTGGTTTTGGTAGATTTGAAGGACTTGCATATTTTGGTTGCCAAATTTTCATGAGCTAACTAAAACCAGCTGAACAAAATATTTTATGGGACAACATATTTGTATTATGAACATACATACATATAAACGAACTTCTCACGTTATTGATTGAAAGCAGAACCCTATATAAAGGGTTTTTCAACAGGGACGCTACAAAAGTAGAGCGACAGGGACAGCAAACGACGCCATATTTCTTGCCGCTCTTTTGAGATTTCTCTTCAGTAAAGTTTGCCATTTCATGATGCAAAGATATACGAGCCAACAACGAGTCGAAATTATTAAAATTTACTACAGAAATTCGGAGTCAGTGGCCTCAACGTTAAGAGTGCTACGTCCAATTTATGGTCGTCATAATCGTCCTAGCAGATCAACAATTGGAGAATGTGTTATCTCACGAAATGGTCCAGTCGCTCGGTCATGCGATTTGCCGCCGTTAGACTATTTCCTGTAGGGCTACGTCAAGTCTATGGTCTAAGCCAACAAGCCAGCGACGATTGATGAACTTCGTACGAATATCGAACGTGAAATTGCAGCAGTATCGGCCGATTTATTGGGTTCAGCGTCTGGACTTCTGCAAGCGTGCCCGTGGTGGCCATGCAAAGGAAATCGAAATCCATACATAATGGCATCGAACGTGCTTTCACAGGAATAAAGAATTTCATTGATATCCAAAACCGTTTTTGTTTTATTTAAAAAAAACTTTTGTAGCGCTCTTATTGAAAAACCCGATATATAGATAGATATGTTACCAGGGGCGTATTTACCCTAGGGCTAAAAGGGCTACAGCCCGGGGCGGCAAGGCTGCTAGGGCGGCGCAAGCTGCCTCTAGCAATTGGCCAATTTAGAATATTTTTTTTGAAGCGATTGAACTTTCAACACATACAAGCAAAAGAGCGCAAGCCGCCCCTAGAAATTGGTCAATTTATCAAAACATTCAAGCAGAAGGACGCAAGCCGCTCCAAGAAATTGGCCAATTATTAATATTTCTTGAAGCGATTCAACTTTTAAAACATACAAGCAAAAAGTCGCAAGCCACCCTTAGCAATTGCCCAAATTAAATTTTTTTGGAAGCGATTGAACTAAACATACAAGCAAAAGAGTGCAAGCCGCTCCTAACAATTGTCTAAATTACAATATTTTTGAAGGATGACCAAAAAATACAAAGATTTAAAAAAAATCAATTTTTTAGTTTTTCAACAATGACAATCTTTTTTAGTTCCGTGAATGTCCGGCTGTGAGAGAGATCACTGTAACATGTCACTCACTTTTTCACCATTTATTATTCTTATTTTTTATAAATGATTTTTTATAATGAAAATTCATAATAAAAAATATTTATAGACATGCACCTATTCTTTGAAACAAATTCCAATATATCAGCTAGAGTCACAAAACCGATTATGGAACAGCTTCAAAGGTCTAAATACTTCTCGTTCAGCGTTGATTCTACTCCTGGTCCTGACATAAGAAATATAGACCAGCTTTCATTAATTTTAAGGTATGTTCAAGAGAACGCAGAACTCGTTGAACGATTTCTCTGCTTTCTGCCAAATACAGGCCATAAAGCAGAAGACATGTTACAAGCAATTATGGATACTTTTAAGTCATTAAACATTGACATAGAAATAACAAGTAACATGTCAGGGCAATACTTACAAGCAAAAATTAAAGAAAAATGTAAGCACATTCTTTAAATTTGATCGGATCATCGCCATCTGATTCTTGCCCAGAAACTGCAAAATTGTTCGGCTTATTACAAAACATATATGTTTTTTTTACGGCATAAGAGCGAGCGAGTTCATTTTTTAATTTTTCCGAAAATCTCACATTAAAAAATTTTTCACTTACCCGTTGGTCAGCCCGAGACGATGCCTGTACGAGCTTAAACAGAGATTATGACTAAATAATTTCGGCTCTCAATGCCATTAAAAATGATGCCCACCAGAAAGCTTTAGTGAAAACTGAAGCTAGCGGTTTATTGTCCCAATTGAAGTCTCTTGAGACAGCAATATTGTTTCACCTTTGGGGTTCTATACTCAAGCAATTCATTATTCTATAAATAAAATGCACGACTGGATCGCACGAACTTGCTCTTATGTAAAAGTACTTTGGAATTTAAGATACATTTTATAAATATAAAACATGGATTTAAAGAGATAATAATGTTCAAATGCATAAAATTACCATCTGTTTTCTAGAAAAGTATGAATTTATGCAAACAAACTTTGAAAAATCGTTTTATTATTAAATAAATTCTTTATATAAAAAATATCTTAAAAATTGTTCAAGAAAAAAATGTGGGATGCGAATTTTAAGTATTTAATAATATAAATTTTAGGAAATAATTTCAAAAAATAATCGTTGATAGGTTTTGAAGATATTGATTTTTCAATTTTTTTCAAAAAACCCAACAAATATTTTTTCAAATATTTTTATATAGAATATTATTTTAAACTTAAGGGGACTCCTGCTGAAAATTTTTGGTTAAAATCCCTAGAGCCGTTAATGAGAAAGTCGAAGATAAAAATAACGGTTCTATGACAGGTACCGTTAATAACATTTTGCCCCAAATTTTTTTTTGACCAAAATGTAGTCCATAATATAACACCTAATTTCTTTTATCAAAATAGTTAGATGCGTTTTCGAGATAAATAAGATTTTGCAGTACGGGTGTATGGGAGGTACCATTAGTTTTGGAGCTAGAAAAAAAAAATTCAAATTCTCTTCTAGGGAATCACCGAAGACCCGTAACCAGTGATACCACTTTACTTCAATTGAAGTAGATCTACTTCTTTTTTTCAAAATATTTTAAAATCTACTTCCTACTTCGCACCATCAGCAAAATACTGAAATCTACTTCATTTTGAAAATACCTGTTTCAAACTACTTCAATTTTACCAAAACAAGCCCAAATATACTTCTTTTTCTTTATTTCACTCTAGGTTGTAGCAGAATTACCAAAAAATTAATGTCAAGACAATAAATATACAAATTAGCTAGTAATTTTAAAAGCATAGAAGAATATGAATCTTATGAAAATTTCGCTTGCGTGTGTTTTTTTTAATGTTTTTCTTTATAAAAGAAAGTTTTATTAATAAATTAATTCTTCAACTACAAATTTCTTTAAAAATAAAAGAAATGTATAGACAATTGTAAGTAGTTAAAAATAGAAATTTAAGGAAAAAATTGTTTGTATACAATATTATTTCCAAATGAAAGAAGCTCCGATATAAAAATTTTAAGCGGAAATGAGAAAGCAGAAAATCAAAAAAGGTTCTTTCACAGGTACCGATTATAACTTTGTTTTTTTTTTGACCAAAATATAGATCCCATTGTATGGTCTACACATATTTTTTTTTATAAAATTTATTAGAGTCGTTTTTGAAATAAATATGATATTTCATAATGGCTGTATGGAAGGAACCAAGCTAAAAAAAAAAAAAAACATTGTAATTTTTTCTCTAATGTAATTTTGTAATGTTAATTGATGAAAATCTTAGTTAAAATTTTTCTAAAACCAAGTAAGTGATTTTCAAATCTACTTCGATTTTTCTCAATCTACTTCCCTTTTTTCTTCAAATCTACTTCGACTTTTTTTCCTGAAGTGGTAACGCTGCCCGTAACTACTGAGATTGAAAGAAATAGGTCCAGTGGTTTAGGCTGTAGTGAGAGGTACAGACATACAGACAGACAGACGGAATTGCCGGACCCACTTTTTCGTCTTCGTTATCATCGTAATGTCAACTTTGATCAAAATCTCGAGTTCGATTTTTTCCAAATGCAGAACTTGCCCTATAGTACCTCTATATCGCAAGTAAAAAAAATTCAAGGTGTTGATACAGACGTTGAAATCCAGGCTCTATATGAGGCACTCTAATTGTTTGTGAGAGAAAAACGAGAATGCTTTGATGTTTTTGAAGAAATGGGAAAAAGCAAAACCTCTCAAAATTACAAAATAGACCAAAAAATAATCGTCAAGAGGAAAAAACGAGATGTAGATTTTCAGGAAGAGTGTGTTTTACTTAAACATTTTCTGGAGCAACACAACACTGAAAATAGAATATACTTGTGCACTGCAGTGAAAAATTGTAGTGCAGAAAGATCGTTTTCCGTATTGAAACGAATAAAAACCTATTTAAGGTCTCGCATTAGCGAAGAACGCCTTAATAGTTTAGCTTTATTAAATATAGAAGCTGAACTGACCAAAAATTTAGATAACGAATCTATTGTTAACGAATTTTGTAATCAATATACCAACAGAAAAAAAAATTGAAAACATCAAATATATTATGTATTTTGTGTTTTTTATTACTTTATTTTTATTGTTCTAAAGGGCGGCAAAATTTATCAGCCCGGGGCGCCAAATCCTTAAATACGCCTATATATGTTACAAACTATAAAAGGTATTAAAACACCAGGGGTTCCTTGAGGAACTAAATGAGCAAATATAATATGTATGTTGAGTATGATTTAATCATCCGTAAATTATAAAAGATAGGTTAAATAATGATGTATATTTTAAATGATTTTATTTTGAATTAATTACACAAGTCTGCATCAAAAAAGCTGTCTGGATTTTTTCAACTAATTTCTATGTATTTAGGTGTTCTGAAAACGAAACAAATACTAAAAACATTCCAGAACGTCAGGTTATTTTACAAAACGCAAAATTTTATTATAAAAAGGTGTTTTTTGGGCTTACTTAGACATAATTAATAGGTACAATTTTGTGTTTGACTGCTGTTTTTAATTGTATATAGGCCATAACTATCATTTCTTTTTTATTAAAGAACGTCCTGGGTGAGCTAAATTAACAAACATAAAAATGTTGTAACCTTAACCGTCGCGCTCTGCTAGTGTAGAAAGTGGCGTAGATGGGAAAAACCGGCCGTTGTGTGCAACCTGCGACATTATTCACCACTTCCACCTTTTCTCTTATAAGTAATTTAGTATAGTGGTAGGAAGTTTAAATCGTTTTAAAAATTGAGATTTTGTGTTAACTAGATATGTATGTCTGTTTTTTTTTCGAAAATCATTTTATTTCATTTCAATTAAAAGAATAGTATGTAAGTAACACAACACTTTCACTAGATGATTTTTTTTCTGAAAAAAGCTTATATACGTACATGTACATTGTACATGTTTGTATGTTTATTTGATATGAACATACATATTTTAAGACTTCAAAATTTGTCTATGTATTTAAAAAACCGAAAACCTGTTATTGAAAAAAAAAACGGTTTTTTTGTCCGATTAAAAACAGATTAAATCGGTTTGGAAAATAGCCGGAAAAACCGAAAAACCTCTGCATTTGCGCAAGAAAGTAGCATCGATCGCATTTTGGGACACTCTGCTTAGCAGAGACTTTTGTATTTTCATTTTGAGATGGTTTGCTTAGCAGAATTTGTGCAAGATATGCGTTTAGGAATTTGCCCATTGTTTTTTACTTTATTTGAGCAAGCTAAGCGAGTTTTAACTAGATCCGTTTGGTATTACCATATTGTTATATTTTTTCTAGGTTCTTTAAAAAAAACTTATTACTCTTTTTAGTATTTCTTCTTTATTTACACTTTCCAATTCAAAACAGTAAATCTCAATTTATAATCAACTCAAATACTTTTATTCAAATTTAAATCACACTTGTTTAATAACACAACGGGTGGCCGTGGCGCGATGGTTGTGTGCTCGCCTGTCAACCTCAATATCACAGGTTCGATCCCTGTCGTCGTCTATGTCGTCTTTAAATTCCATTAAATCCTTCTATAAACGTCATCAATGGGTTGCTGGTTTACTCATTACATGTTGTTTAGGCATAACACTAACAACATGTGATTGAGTTAAACTAGTATGCCCAACAAGGATGAAAAACGAATAAAATAATGCGAATTATAAGGGACATAGAAATAAGACACGGCAATTCTCCGCTTTAGTTCAGCCGCCATCCCTGGAGATAAAAAAATCTTAGACAACCACCTTCAGTCTCAGAACATCGTTGCCACACATCTTTCCTATCCTTCTTTCTCTTCCGTAACTTTACGCCCACGCTGTGTTAAAAAAAAAAAACATTTAAAGGGTAATCATATTCCCTTGAGCGTGTGTAGATTATAAAAAAAAAAAAAAAAATCCAATAAGCAATACTTTTGCACACTTTCATAATCCAAAATCAACTGTGTCCCGCTCACCGTGAACACTCCCTTATATACTCAAATTAGTTGTTCTCGAAGGTTCTTGCCTTGGAATGTTCTAGATGGTTGGAATAAGGGGAAATACATTTGACATTGGAAAAGAGCTTTTTGTTTCTTCCATAAAATAGATATGCAATTTTCCGACAGATGGCGCTGTAATAGTATAAAGCTCTGTTCAAAACAATATTATTAAACTGATGCATTTGAGTGAGTTTTTAAAAAAATTAAAGGGTTTTGTGTAGTGTAATCCATTTAAGATATTGAGAAATGATAGTCGGCCTAGAGTATCGCTTCCGAGTTATTTTGTTCGATAACCTTTAAAGGTACACACCGATAACATGTTATGATGTATTTTTTGTAGCATCCTGATTTCATATAGTACATAGTCCTACAATATCATTAGAATATGCTTTAGCATTTAAGTTCAAAACTAGCACCTTGCTTTACAAATTTAACTGATCATGTCTCGGGGATAACAATCTTGAAAATTTCCAATGGAACGAGTCCCTGTGATGAGCATGATGACTTCACTTTTGTGATCTCGGTCATTGACCGTGGCTGGAGGAAAAGGTGTTGACGCTTGGTGTTTTTCTGTTATCATGTTTTAGGTTTTCCTTTTATGTATGGGAAAACAGTTAAAAATTAAAAATGCAGTTATACATTTTTTAAAAGTTTGGATTGATCTAGCCGTAAAAACACCACTGCAAGCATTCAGTGAGGGATTATCAACAGGACTGCGTTCACCATCTGGAAAAGGAAAGAGACTGAAAATTTCCCACATAGGAAGCTTTACAGGTTTTGTAGATGAAGGACTCCTATTCTTCGTGTCTGGAAGCAGTGGAGATTATCATGAAGACATGAAAGCCGAGGTTATGAAAAGTGGTTTGGAGAGATATCAACGCGCCTGGAACCCAACTCCGTTATAGTTTTGGACAATGCTTCGTATCACTCTCGAAATAAAAAACAAGGCTCCGTCAACTTCCACCAGAAAGAACGAAATAAGAGAGTGGCTGAGTTCAAATGGTATCAACTTCGAAGATGATATGGTGAAAGCTGAGTTGTTTGGTATCGTGAAACGTAACAAAGCTCAATTTGAAACCTACGTTGTTGATGAAATGGCCAAAGCTGAAGGCAATAAAAGAGCTAGTTTGGGCTCAAGTAAAAGGATTTGTGGCAAGCCAAAATAAGTCATTTAAATTTGCAGAGATAAAAGAGCTTTTAAGAACTGGACTTATAAAGTTTGACGCTGAAAAATGGCATCGTTGTGTCGAACACGTTGAGAAAGTGATTAAGCCAAGGATGTGGAAAATGGATGTTTTTACTGAAGGAGCAATGGAAAGCTTGATAATAAATTTGAATGGAGAAAGCAGTAGCAGCAACTACTCGTCGGCATCGGAAAAATGACGGGATTTGTTTTTATTTAATTAAGTTTTTTCTGTTATTTATTTTATACCTAGAAAGGGAATAGGCTTACTGGGGATATCCTTAAAAAACGCACCTGCTGTCTTACCTCTTGGTGGTGTGGAAAAAGATAGATTCAATTTATTTATGTCATCATTATTTTTGATTACAAAATATGCGTATATTAATAAATAGTTGGTAACTCTATCGATATATTTGTTAGATTTGCGGAAATTTCAATTACTTACTACGGCAACCCTGTAAGAGCTTTAAATTAAAGATAGAATATTGAAATCCATAGTGGTCAGACTGAAAGGCAAATAGCCTATCTTCCCTGTACTGCAAATATAAATTGAACAGAGTATAGAAGATGAAACACAATGAAATTCTGAGGTTATCTCTTGGTTCTGCTGGCCTACCCTAGCATTTCGATTTTTATTCAATGTTGATTATCGGTTTCATTGCTCAACACAAAACCAAACAATGTGAAACTCTTCTTTTGTGGTTTACGATATTTAAGTGGCTTGGGTTCGATAAACATAAGTATCTATTTAAATATTGCTTAAGGGCACATTAATTTAATTTAATTTAATTTAAAACAATGAAATATGCTTTGTGTTGTCGTTCTTCATTAAATTTAAAATTAAATTTGTCTGTCAGTGCAATCCTTGGATTTACTTTTAATAATAAACAAACTTACCACTTCCCTTTCAATTCATTGACCAAGATACATATAAATACTTATTACTTGTTCGATCCCGTTAAAATAAATGTACATGTATTGAAAGCGTTCATATGTAGTAGGTAGAGTTTTTTGTGAAGGTAGTTTCATATAATTTGTATTTATTTATTTTTAATGAAAAATAAAACTTAAACACAAAATACCTGATATAAATTCAATTTGTGTTAATTTGCAATTGAGCTTCAATTTACCACTGTACTACATGAAAACATATTACTGTCAAAGAGAAATATTAACATTTTGCTTACTGGCGAAGCAAATTTTTATATCGCTAATTACTTAACATACTCGTAGCATGAGATAATGGGGCAACCACAATATTAAGCACCATCAAAACGTTTGCATTGTGCAAGAACGACGCGACGGTGTGGTGTGTAATTCCTGCCGGAGGGATTATTTTCAAAGACAGACACTGCTTAGATGTATTGTCGAATCGTAAAGGGGATTTAAGCATCCAGTTTACCAGAGTTCAACAGAATTTTGGCAAGACAGGTCACTCCATATACAGCAGACTTTCAATGGAAAAGCGTAGTGTAGTTTGTATTCCAACATATTATTCCGTAAGTCTAAGTACCGGGAGCCGGAGACATACCCTGCACACCTTGGTCAACGGACAAAAGGATAGGGTTACAGCAACGATTCCCAAACAATGCATGCGTTAAAAGTTCTACGTAGGTATACCTACCTAATATTAATCCAACGTTTGACCGATTGTATTAAATGTTCAGGGGAGTAAACAGCATTTTAACGAGAGGATGTTGATTCTAAAAACATTTAATCTGCATTTCCAAGCTCCTTTTTGTGCAGATAAAATATCAAACAACCCTGTTTAACCTTTAAATGATACATCCCACTCACCGTGGCTTTCACAAAACATGAAAAGGAATACCCAAACAATTAACTGTGCAATTGAATTCCAAGAGCTAGAACATACGAATTATTAGAATTTGAAAACGTGGAGCTGAAGCGCAAACTACCAAATTATCACATGATCCTTTGATAGGAGGAATTTTTCACAGAGTTTTGCAAAAGTTAGAACAAGTTGGTCGCCTGGTTGAATGGAATTTAAGCAGAATAAATGGGTAGTTAATGATAAAATACATGTATATTTATGTTTCAAGTTGGATTCATACATACATTATATAGATAGATATATCAGACCAAAAACATAAATGTTAAGAGCCAAGTTCTTCTATACAAAAACCTTTGTGTAACAAGTCAGCCGTGAAAAGTACTGAGATCTAAAAGTACGCCAAGTTCTTACTTCATGAAGGTTTAATACCTGATATTTAAAGTAGAATAATATTGAAACAGCCACAATGTAATAGAGAAATTTTGTTATTTAATGTTTACTCACTAAAATTTGATGGGTTCACTGGTCAAGTTTTTAACACCTTTCGAATTGGGCATACAAAAAAACTTGCCAAGTAAGCCCATCAAATTTTAGTCAGTAATCATTAAATAATAAAATTTTTACAGCAGTCGGAAGTGCTCCATTCAACCAACACCAATTCGGAGAAAATGGGCGGATACCACGCCCCTGAATGGAAAACTTCAAATTTTCGATTTTTTTCTCTGCTTGCATGACAAGACCTACCGTTGTGCAAAATTACAAGATTCTACGATGTCGGGAAGTGCTCCATAATTTTGATGATCTGTCAGTCGGTCAGTCAGTGAGTCAGTCAGTTGCGGTTTTTGTGATTTTTGTGGCCTTATATCTCAAGAACCGCTTATACTAGAAAATTGAAATTTGATGAGGCGCCTGTGTCTTCATTGCCTTCTGACTTCATTGGTACTGAAGATAGGGAGGGGTCAAAAGTCGCCTGAGTTTGTTCCTGTAAAAAGGGTGTAGTCAGTGCCAGAACTTGGCTGGGCACTACCGTGCCCTTTGATGAATAGGTAAATTTTTCATACATAAATACAGGGTGTGCCATTAAGAATGGTCAAACCTGAATTTGGTGGTAGGGTCATGATTTTGAGAATTTAGTAACTTGTTCATACCGAGTCTTAACGGTTTTAAACTAATTGTTGTTTTTTGAAATTTCGACAAACCTCTAGGTAGGTAGATATTGTGACCAATGGAAGCCTGGTCCTTTGTCCTTATTGGCTCTGAAGTACCCTATTCATATGGGAAATTGTGGACATTCTGACGGAGTCATCTAGTTTGGATTGGGTTCAAAAGAAGAAAAGATCTAGTATATGTTTTGATGTCTCTTATTATGTGTTTTCTTTTGCAGAATCATTGAATCACTCACTTAACCGGGCCACTGCACTCATCCGACACCAGCACCACGCCACGCAGTTTGTTGACCGAAACAGTAGCCAATCCGATTATGTGATCATACGGCCGCGCCCGCACCGTTAACCTCCGTTAAAACTCTTAGTCAACTAATCGAAGTTCGTCGTAGAGCCATTTCGTCACGTTGAGAAAACTGATCAAGTCTTTCTTCTTCATTCCGGAAGTTAGTCAATATCTTCAAAAAATGCCCTTCTTAATGATTGTGCTGCGCATAAGAAACGAATGCAGCAAATGCAGAAGATTTTACGTTTAATTAATTATATGAAAAATCAATGCAATTATTTTATCTTATTTTGTTAATTTTGAAGTCTATGATAATATCTTTAAATTCGCAGCTATTTTCTATGGATTACATCTTTCCAAATGTCAACATTCCACTATCCAGGCCGAGAAAATAATTAAGTGTCATGGTTAAAAGAAGTTTTTGTTCGACCACAAACTTGAAAAAAAAAAAAATAATTGATGAGAAAATGTTGATAAAATAAATCAATTAAAATTAAATCTTGTCTGAACTTTTCATTTTCTTGTTCCAAAACTAAAAAGTAAAACTGAAGAAGTGCCGACCATGTTGGGGTGGTAAATGTTAACTGTTAAAAACTTTTGAGAATAAAGAAGACAGAATGTCTGTAAAAATGTATTTTCGCATAGAAGTTTTCCAAGGAAATGTGGGAGTATGTACTTACATTTTTCAAATATGTTGAAAATTTAATTGTCACCTTACTTATCAGATGCTTATTAGGGTGTGTCAAAGTGCTCAACTATGGTATTTTCAAATGTAATAGCTTTTTAAAGTTGCATTGCTTATCAAAATTAAATCCTGCGTTTACAATTTTCATTTTAATTAATATCTTTGGCTCCCTCAAAAATAGGATGAAATCTAAAAAAAATAGATTTTTCGAGATTTTTGAAATAGGTGTTCTTTTAAATTGCACCGGGTGGATATAAAAAAATTATATAAAATATTTTTAGGCTTTCAAGTCAAAGATAATTGCAAGTAAACACTTTTAAGCTTATATTTGTTTAAATTAAACACTTGGTACTATACGTAAAAAAAAAAAAAATGTACTGTAAATTAAATTCTTTTTTTTCAACTTCAACCCATTTGAGCGAGCCAAAGACAAACGATATCTTATTTTTTTTTTACATGTTCTTAAACCTCAGACCCTAATACAACTTTTGAGCACTATTACATTTAAAAATAAGAGTACTTTTTTGCGGCCATACAAAAGTGACACACCCTAATGCTTATGGCAATAGTCTCTTCATTTCATGAATGAACAATTGTCACAAAAAGTTCTTCTTGTCCAAAATAATAAAATGCATATTAATATTGGGTAAAACGGGTACGACAATTATACATATAAAAAAATAATAATATCACAAGTTTTAAAAGTACTAACATTTGATTTAATTTATGTTGGGGGAGTTAATACATATATAAGAATTTGGTTCTATTAAGCAAAGGAAAGTACTAAAATCGAGATTTCAGTACTCAAAGTATCCAATGTAAGCACGATGTAGTAAGTACGCAATATTCCGAATGTAAGGAGGGTCTTAAATTCAATCTTCCGTAAGGTAAGTTACTACACGGAATCTGTAACCGTATTGGGCCACACGGAACGTATAAGTTTTACCCACGTTTTTTAGTTACCCTACATCCGGCAAAGATGTTTACACATAAAAAAGAACAGTAAAATAATGAAAGACGATAAATATTGCGCGCATGCTAGGGAGATCATCAACGAAGTACTTAGGAATCAACTTTTCTAACAAACTGAAATTGAAGAAATATGCAGACTTGATGTTGAAGAGAGCCAACTGTTCTCTGCACTTTGTCCATCCGCTACTCAGGACAGGAGGTGAAATGGACTAGGTAAGAAGAGCCAGCTGTTTGTGTACAAATAACTTATTTGAATCGTTCTGAACTACGATCTTCCTCTTCCCATCTGGTTTACTATATTACATTCAGAAGAAATAAACAGGGTATCCGCATCCGGTAATTCGTGTGTCCAGTGGCGGCTGGTGGGTTGTTGAACAGGTGGTGCACTTTACTTGCTCACTAAGTAGGTATTAAGATTAGAAATCGCAAAAAAAAACAATAATTTACATGTATATGTTGATTTTTTATTATTTTGTATAATTGCTCGAAGAATTTCGACCAGGTATAAAACTGACACACTTATTACATTTACCAAGGAATCATGGTTTTTATTTTTTCACTTAAATGCGTCAAATCGTGGATTCAGGTTTCTGTCTAATTTGATTTTCCGCCAAAAATATTGCATGTAAAATTTAAAAAGGGACTTGGTGATCCGGCTAATTTTATATTAACTTTATTTTAAAAAGATTTATTACTGTCTTTAATATACCTAATCACTGTTCATTTTATCCCACACCACATACTGTACACAGTACAGAATCGAACCAAAACCAAAATAAAAAACAATTACTAACCTAACTCCTACACCCATATTAAAAAAGATGGTTTAGTGGAGGTTTATCGTTATGTCCTGGACTAAGTGCGAAATTTCATTAATACGAGTAAAACAAATTTTCTGTTAAGTGACGTTTACTAATTATGATTAAGTTAAACCACCGAAGTAGGTGGTAAGAAATAGAAATGTCCACAGTCAGACACAAGCAATAATTGACAACCAATTTAGGTAGCCACAGAATATAAAAAAGAGATTGCTTACTTTTGTAGAAGATTTTCTTAAAAGGATTTTTGATAAACGTCATTTTACTATTCCGGGAACATTTTGTTTTTATTAATGTAAATATTTAAGCCATGGCTTAACTCCTATTCCATGGTTTAGCAAAACCATGGAATATAGGTGGAATAAGCGTCACGGATAGAGCGAAACAACATTACATATTCGCAGGTGCAGCGCATTCTAGTCAAACATCGGTTGTTCTCGTTAATCTTCGGTTCTCGTGCGCCGCACGAGAGCAGGCTCATTTCTCGATACATTTCAATGAAATATCTTTTGTCTCACGCGTCAGGGATATTAGCTCGTGTTGTAATTAACTCATACAAGTTAAAGTTATATTAGCAGTCCTTACAGCGAAAGTAAGTCTTAATAGTAAAGCAAAGCGCTTACATTGTTGCGTCATAATTGGAAATTTAACTTGTTTATGTTCTTGTATGTTTAAAAAATAAATATTAATATAGTAATCTAAAAATAAAGATGCAGTGATATTTTGTAATTTTTAAATCTTTTGAATTGGTGGTTCAGCGCACGAGCGCACTTAAGGTACAGCCGCCACTGCGTGTATCATACTTTGGGATGAGATTCTTGGTTACTTATATTCTAAGAAAAAACAAATTTCTGCAGTTAAGTCTGATTTTCAAATTTTTATGTGTTTTAGATTTTCCCCAAGTATCACAAAATGTATAGGTTCTTGGGTGCATTTAATAATGATTTTTTTCAATTATTTTTTTGTTCATCAGGTAAAAATAAGAAAACTTTATGTTTATTACGCATTTAAAAAAAAACTTGACCTCAAAGTCAAAATTTTGCTCGGGCAAGAAAAATTGAACACCATTTAAAATTGAATATCTGGTAACTCTAAACACGTACCAATTTAAAAATAGTTTTAGAGGATGGTTGTTCTGCTAAGAAAAAAGTTAAAAATAAGGTCACTATCATTGGTACTGACAGAGAAAATGACTTTAACATGGGTCAGGGTACACCAAAGTTAACCTTTTATTAAATCATCAAAAAGTGATGTCAAAGTTGAAAATCAGACTTTACTGTAGAAAAATTTTTTTCTTAGAATATGACAAAGAATCACATCCCACACGAATTACCGGACACCCTGTATAAAAATACAACATTTTTAAGAAAACATTTTGTTTCGCCAATTTAAAGATAATTTAAAAAAAATATTGAGCCGATTTTGAGATATTAGGTGTATTTTATTGGTAATGTATACATAGCAATGGAAGTCTAGTAAAATGCTTTTTTGACTGCATATACACTTTTACTTTAAATTTTGAAATTGGTATGCTTTGCATTTATACCGGTGTCAAAATTAGCTGATTTAGAAAAGAAGTAAAATAAATATGTAATTTCTTACAAAAATAATACAAATTGAAATGAATAAAGATCCAAAACAGAAAAGGATTTTACATAATTTCTGAGTTTCTTTTAACAAATCATCTTAATTTAAAAGATATTTCTGACTCATTAAGTGAACAAATTAAAAGGAAACGAAAACTAAAAATGAAATATACCTAAGAATAAACAATCCACTTTTGAATAAGCTAAGGGATGCGTTGGAAAAGTATACGTTTTGTTTTGACGTGGTTTATGCTGAATTAACATCACTGAAAAATTTGTTGTCAAAGAAGTGGCAAAATTATCAATAAAATCAAATCTCAATGTACACAAAGTCAAATTAAGGGCTCGGTGTCAGAAAAAAATCATTCTCATGTCCTTTTTAATCGTTTGGCATCGCAGCCATCCTTCGATGAATTTCCTACTCTCACGTGACAGATCGGGAACATTCACACGCATTAAGAGGCAATGTTTTGACCATTGGTTATTAACGTTTACCGTCTAATCGTAAATTAATATTTCAAACCACATAATTTTGGCTCTTGTGAAAATTTACCATAAAATGAACAAATATCACCGAAGACATTCTCGAATAATCAAAACCTGCCAACCTCACGAAAAATAAAACGTTTGCAACCAATTTGAGTGTCACTGTAATGCAGATGCTCCAAAACTTTATCAGCACTATTATGTGCACTCTTATTACTGCCTTGTTTATACGCACTGTTCCTTTGTTGTTGTTTACTGTGTAAAATTTTACTGCGCTGCCTATACATTTACCAATAAAAAACGACTATTGAATTTTCCAAAAAAAAAATTGTTTTCAAAAATTCAAAAAGTACTTTTTTTTATGTCTTGAATGGCAATGTTTTGAGAAATTCAAAATTCGAAAAAATTGTTCTATGGTAGGTACAGTCAGTTATACTCGTATCTTGATTTCTATTTTTTTTTATTAAATTTTATAGATCGTAAAAATTAAGCAAAGAAAAAAAATTGTACCAAATTTTTTTAAATATGTGGGACAGTTGGAAAGAAAAAATATGTATTTATAAAATTCGTATGGCAGGTAACCGTTATTTTTGATCTTTAAAAAAAGAAAAAAAACGTGTGGGGAGAAAAATTTAAAATGATATCCACGAAGTTTAACGAAAATCGGCCAAGCGCTTAGGCTGTAGTCGAACACATAGACAGACAGAATTTCGCGACACACTTTTTTCGTCTTTGCTATCATCATACTGTCAACTTTGATCAAAATCTCGAGTTCGATTTTGTTTACGAATGCATAACTTGCCTTATAGTACGAGTACCTACAAGTCGCAAGTAAAAATGATCAAAATCGGTTGTACCGTTTTTGAGAAAATCGAAAACAAAAATAGTTCCAGGGTGAGTACCATTAATACGAGTATAAATTTTTCATAATTTTTTTTCCATCGTTGCCGAAAAATTTGTGAAACAGTTTTTGAGAAAAGGTATTTTATACAATTATGTTATAAAAAATCGGCCAAGCTTTTAAATCTGTATTCTAACCAACAGACAGACGCAGATAAAATTGAGAAACCCACCTTTCAGTCTTTCCTATCATCGTAATGTCAAGTCTGAAGTCAAAATCTCAAGTTAATTTTATTTAGGAATGCATGACTTGCCCTATAGTGCCTATATGTCGTAAGTTAAAATCATGAATTATATTTAAAAAAAAATTATATGATATTGTAAGCAAATATCATTATGTATATAAAACCAAAAGAAAAACGTTGGGCCCCTATTGTTGAACCAACATGATTCAATTTAGTAAAAAGTTAGCCTTAAGTTAAATTGTATACAAAACAAATGAAAAATTCAAATTTCTAAATAAATAAAAAATAGGGTCCCTGTATTACAATCTTAGATTTGATATCTTTTTTACTCGAAACCAATACTGGCCCTAAAGAGTAGTTAAAAATAATTGCATATACATACTTTGTTATAGAGTGAATTTAATAACTTTTTCTTAAACTTTTTTTTAAAGGAATATAATACTCGTATAGTCTTGTACACAAGTTTGTGAGGTTGTTTTGGTGTTTCCATTGAACTTCAAGAGAACTTGAATAATGAAAAGTTATAATGTCTGAATGGCAAAAAAGAAATTCACTGCAACTAATATTTTTGTAGCTAGAATGCAGGTGTGTAAGTACCTAAAAACACAATTTTTGTGTTGCATAAAAAATGCTAAAAAATATTATCATTAACGCTTGAGAAAACTTTCAAACAATTTACATATATATAACCACACAGTTCAAAAATTTGTTATCCTCAGGTCGTGTACAAACTACACAGACTCATTTTTATGAAAAAAAAGACGTTCATGTCAGAGTTTTGCATTCGTTTGAGTTTAAAAGGATTTTGTGGATCATGGAGTTGGAATCGGATTTTTTTGTGAAGTTAACTCATGGTTACCCATGGATGGAAAGGAAAAGTTAAGCGGAATATTTAATGTGGGGGTAAATATTTGTTGAAAAGTTATTTTCGTAAGACAAATCCTAGGATTAATATTTATACACTTACTCGTGTGTTAATGTTTGGAGAAATATATTTCTTACAACGTGGCAAAAATGTGTTCAGAAATACTTTCCACAGGAAAAAATAAAACTAATCTGACATCATTTTTGGAATATTCAAAAAGAATATTCGTCAAAGACGACTTGATATGAATCTTTAAAGTTCTGTTCTGTTAAAGTATAAGACATTTGAACATTTTGGAACTACATATATGTAAATGCTTTTGCGCAATATGACAATAATTATTGGTTCTTATTGTTGCAATAAAACTTAACATAAATATGATGTAGAAGTCCAACAAAGTGGTTCAGTCTATAAGTTTTTGCACGCATGCATCTATACGTCCATGCGTCGCGTCGATACGTCAAATGAGCATCGATCTACATACATATGTATATCCGAAACGTATGGAAAGATTTTCTACAGACTATTTTAATGTTATTCCCTTGAAAAATAAATTGTCATACAACAATTTTGTTTTTGTTTGAATTCTCTCGAAAACGGTTTTTGATTAAGTGCGTTTTTGATTTATGATGTAATGCACATAACAGATATTGAAGGTTATGGAGTTTTTTGCGTCGACAATAAATGTATGTACCAGAACTTGTCGATGAAGAAAGCAGTGCGTCCATGAAACGTTTGGCGTTATTAATTTTAATTTTGCAATTTGCCCAATTTTGTTGCCCGTCAAAGCTTTAGCACCATTCGCTACAAATAGCAAAACATTTTTTCCAATCAATCTCGTAGTTGCGAGCGCTTTCTAAAAACATATCGTACAAAAACTGGCCAGTAGTATTAGCAGGAAGAGCTTTGCAAAATTAAATTTCTTCTTCAATGTTTTTCTCTGCTTCAAAACGAACAAATGCCACTGTGCACAGTCAGAAACATCAGTAGATTCATCCAGTTGCAAGGCAAAATTTGAACTCTTCTTGTATTTTTCAATTAATTGTTCTTGAATGTCAACGGCCATGTCACTTATTCTCCGCTCAATTGTATTTTCAGAAAGTGGTATATTTTTAAGTTTATCTGCCTCCTGTTTGTCAGTCCAAAATAGGGGAGAGTTGGGCACATTTGAACAATGCTTATAAAATTTTACTTTATTACTCTTTTTTAGATTCTAGACCGATCGTTTACTATCGTAGACTGTTCTTGCTTATTCGTTAAACATGAATTTTTGCCATTTTTTACTTGGAGTTTTTTTTAATTAATATAGTTTTACTTATTTTTGTGCTGATTTCAAAACTTTTTTTGTTCAAAAAGAATTATAAAATAAAATTACTCCCTTTGTTATATTTCTTACAATCTTACTTTTTAACAAACTCGTCAAAGAATAACTTGGAGGATAATGCTTATAAGTTTGAACTTTCAGAATTCTTCATTACCTTCGAATTTTCGAATGTACGCAGAACTCTTTGCTTTTGACTTTTCATTTTAAAAGAGCATCTTCGATGTTGAAATTGATTAAAAATTACTTACGATGAACAAGGGAATAAGAAAGCAATTCTTAATTAATATCAACTGAAAGTCGAAAATCGTTAAATGGTGACTTCGTTTCTGTCTAATTTATTTTTGTAAGTACATATAAACTGATTTATATCCAACTTTTGTGAAATAATTTAGAAAAAGCGCCCATATTATGTTTTGCCACATGCCCAGCCATCAGTATATTCTGCATTATGTTTATTTTTACATGCGATAGCATACATGTTTGGATTAGGTAAAAAAATCGATCTCAGTCAGGAGTTGACATTACAATGATAGAGAACACGCAAAAAAGGGGGGTCTGTCTGTATGTTTGTACCTCGATCTACAGCCTAAGCCGATTAAGCGATTTTCTTCAAACTCGGTATTATAGGTTCATCGGTGATTCCCTACAGGATCAATTGAAATGGTTGCTTAGCTCCAAAACTAACGGTACCTGTCATAAGGCCGTTATGCAAAATCTTATCTATCTCGAAAACGGCTCTACGTTTTGATAAGAAAAATTAGGTTTACTATTATACCCATCGACTACATTTTGGCCAAATAAAATTTTTAGAAAAAATGTTATCAACTGTACCTGATATAGAACCGTTTTTTTGATTTTAAGCTTCCTCATGAACGGCTTTCGATTTTGACCAAACAATTTTCGTAGGAGTAGCTTTGACTTTAAAATATTATTCTACATAAAAATATTTAAAAAAAATATTTTTTTGCGTTTTTGAAAAAAAATAAATAAAATTTCGTTTTGAAAAATGAATTTTTTTTTTATAATCAACTCACGCTCAATGGAATATAATTACCCTTTAAATTTTTTTTAACACAGCGCTGGCGTGAAGTTACGGAAGAGAAAGAAGGATAGGAAAGATGTGTGGCACGATGTTCTGAGACTGAAGGTGGTTGTTTCAGATTTTTTATCTCCAGGGGTTGCGGCTGAACTAAAGCGGAGAATTGCCGTGTCTTATTTCTATGACCCTTATAATTCGCATTATTTTATTCGTTTCGTCCTTGTTGGGCATACTAGTTTAACTCAATCACATGTTGTTACTGTTATGCCTAAACAACATGTAATGAGTAAACCAGCAACCCATTGATGACAATTTTTAGAAGGTTTTAATGGAATTAAAGACGACATAGACGACGGCAGGGATCGAACCCTTTTGATACTGAGGTTGACAGGCGAGCACACAACCATCGTGCCACTGCCACCCCTAAATTTAAATATCTTGAAAACGTGTGAACTATTAGACTTTGAAATTATTTCCTAAAATTTATATAATTACTTATTTAACATTGGAATCCCAATTTATTTTCCAGAAAAAACTATAAAGAAAAATTATAACTATAACCAATTTTTAAACTTTGTTTCTATTAATTCATACATATATCAGAGGGCAATTTTATGCATTTTAATATTTTGCTCTAACTAAATCCATGCTTTATATTTATATATTTTGAATTTCAATTCATAAAAAATCCTAATTTCTGATGAAGAACATTGATGCTCTTAAAAATATTATATTTGAAATGTTTTAAATAATCAAAATGTCTTATCGACTTACAATCCGCTTTGACCTGTTTCAAGTGAACTCTAAAGAATTTTAATGCCCTCCGCTCAAGGTACAAGACGACTTACAATAAGTATAATATAATACCAAGAAGGATACCAACGTATACCTCTGCTAATGACAGGCATTTATTTATGTACCTACATAATGTATAAATGCATGTAGAAGTATATACAACCATCACCTTCTCCAAAGATTAATAGACAAGTAATGACTTCGCCAGAACAGTTTGAGTAATGTGAAGAGAAATTGGGAAGGTGGTATTCTCTCCTCAAATGTAAAATATTTAGCTTAACTCTTATATTTGTGGGAAAGGCCACTTTTGCTGTAGGAACAGTTTTAAAATGGATTCTATTGATTTTTGCAGTACTCCTTGGTATAATGGTTAGTGCTTTGGTTTGTCATGCAGGAGGTCTTGGTTTCGATTCTCAGCCGCTCCAAATAAAAGTTTTTCAGGAGTGTACTGCCTCTTGCGAGGAATTGTGAAATCTTCTTGTCATGCCAAGTGCTGCTCATTACTTGTTCGGAATCGGTAGAGGTCCGTTCCATTCCTGGTAACACGCAAACAGGAATTGTTGGGAGTTGTAAAACACTAGGCTAAAGCCCTCCATGAGCCATTATGGTCTCCTATTTATTTATTTTTGTATCATCGTATATGGCAAAAATCCGTATGTTTTCAAAGTTTCAAGAGTTTTTATAAATAAGTGGCACGCAGATCCCTTTATATTAACTTTCATATCATAACTTTCGCTACTCTGTTTTATCAGCTTCAAATATTTATCCAGAACTAATAGCAATTTCAACTTATTTCTAAAAAATGCGTCATATCATGGCTTTTTACTATTGTCCTCAAAGATGTTGAGTTATTGTTTAGATTCACGGAATTATAATATTAAATACAATATAAAACAAAATGCACGACTGGATCGCACGAACTTGCTCTTATGTAAAAGTACCTACTTTGGAATTTAAAATACATTTTATAAATATAAAACATGGATTTAATGAGATAAAAATGTTCAAATGCATGGAATTGTCGTCTGATTTCCGGAAAAGTATGAATTTATGCAAACAAAGTTTAAAAATCGTTTTATTATTTAAGTAATTTGTTATATAAGAAATTTCCTTAAAAATTTTCGAGAACAAAATTTGGGATGTAAACTTTAAGTATTTAGTATCTAGTAGGAAATAATTTCAAAAAATAATCGTTCACACGTTTTAAAGATAATTGATTTTTCAAAAAGAACTTTGATTTTATTTTTCTTTTTCAAGAAACCATAAAAATATTGTTTGAATATTTTTATGTACAATATTTTCTTAAACTTAAAAGGGCTATTGTTGGATAATTTTGGTTAAGATCGTTAGAGTCGTTAATGAGAAAGTCGAAAATCAAAAAACAGTTCTATGGACAGGTACCATTAATAACATTTTGCCCCAACATTTTTTTTACCAAAATGTAGTCCATATCCATAATACTCGTATAACACATAATTTTTTTTATCAAAATCGTTAGAGCCGTTTTTGGGATAAATAAGATTATGTATTACGAGTGTATGGGTATGAGGTATGAGGTACCGTTAGTTTCAGAGCTAACAAAAATTTCAATTTCCCCACTAAGTAATCACCGAAGACCCTTAGGTACCGAGTTTGAAGAAAATAGGTTCAGTGGCTAAGGATCTAGAACGAGGTACAGACGTACAGACATATAGACATACAGACATACAGACGGAATTTTCGGACCCACTTTATTCGTCTTCGCCATCATCGTAATGTCAACTTTGATCAAAATCTCGAGTTGGATTTTTTTCCACTTGCCCTATAGTACCTATATCACAAGTAAAAGGACATTCTTCTCGGCGAAATGAGTAATGACTAAAATGATAAGAATGTTGTAAATAATTTCTGATTTGACTTAGAAATTGATAAGAAAATCTGATAGTATCCCATGTCCATTAGATTGTCCTTATTGTATTTTTGTTCACGTGTTATTAATATCTAAAATAATTATTTCTTCATAAAGAACCAATGTCAAAAATCTTAAAGGACTAAAGGCCAAAAAAGGCTATTTTGAATTAATTTAATTATTGGAGATAAAAATCTAAAACAACCACCTTCAGTCTCTGAACATCGTGCCACACACGACCGCGCTGTGTTGAAACATTTTAAGGGTAATCATAATCCCTTGAGCGCGTGTAGATTATAAAAAAAAATTGTTAATTAGATTTAAGTAAAAAAGGATAAAAAAAAGGAATTAAAATCATGAAAGCCAGTGCTAACACTAATACTTATATTTCTTTTCAAATTCTTATACTGGCTTCCTCGAATCGAATGTACCTTAGCATAGTAACGAAAACATATGATTTATAACTTGGCAATTATACAAAATGCTATCGGGCCTTGGATGTTATATTTTCAACTTTTTCTCTATTTTCTTTTTTCCAGAGTAGCTTATAATCTTTACATCTAAAACAAGAAAGAAATATTGGATGTCGATTTTATTAATCTATCCATTGCCTTCTTGTTACCTCACTTCTATTGTTGTCAAAAGATTTATAAGAAAATAAACACAATTAACCCGCTTTATGTGAACTTTTTTCTTGTGAAGTAGAAGCTATGGTTTATCCATTAAAAATGGTTACAAAAAAATCCTTAAATGTCCCCAAGGAAAATCAATTTTAAATGTCCATCCGGTGTGTTGTAAAGGCATACTATAAAGGTATTATTCCATTCAATTTCACATAAAGGAATGTTTTATAATGCCGTGCAGGGCCTGCATGAGAGCACATTGCACCCGGAAAAATTTCACTTGAATATTTAAAATTCTGTTAAAAATACTAGAAAATTGAAACATCTATATTGAATATGACTTTCAATTTTACTGCTAAGGTCAATATTGAGGGTTTAATTTTCCTATTTTAATTATTGCCTTTATTCAGTTCATGCAATTATAAACACAATTGTTTCACTTCAAAACGCCTTAAGGTGAATTATACTTGTATTTAATTATACTTGTATTTAATTTAGGAAATAATTTCAAAAACTAATCGCTTACTCATTTTCAAGATATTTTTTTTTTCAAAATCTAAAAAATATGATTTCGAAAAATTTTTATTGACAATATTATTTCAAATTCACAGGAGTTCGTGTAGGAAAATTTTGGTCAAGATCGTTAGAGCCTTTAATGAGAAAGTAAAAAATAAAAAAAAAAAAAACGTTCTATGTCCGTTAATAGAAGTACACCTTTTACTTCGTAAGAAAATTGAACTCGAGATTTTGATAAAAGTTGACATTACGACAAAAAAGTCTGTTTGTTCGACTACAGCGTAAACGGCTCGGCCGATTTTCTTTCTTGGTAGATACATTTAACTTTTTGATTTTTTCCCCCAAAAAGTTTTTTTTTTAAGACCAAAAAAATGGTAGCTGCTATACGAATATTTTTTCAAAATTTTATAAATATTATTTTTTCAAATACTGTTCCACAGATTTTCTTAAAAAAAATCAAAAAATTTCATTTACTCAAAGCTGGGTAATGGTTAAACAAACATTTCTGAAAAATGGTTATTAAAGGTAACCCGCTTGGAACCATTTTATTTTTTTATTTTATCAATTACGGTACAATTTTGATCATTTTTTTAAGCAAAAACTCCCCAAAAGCTTATGTATAGAACATTTAAAAAAAAAACATTGGATTAAAAAAAAAAACAATGCTTTTTTTTATTCAAAACGCAATATTTCAAAAACCCCATGCTCGATTTTTTTAAACTCAACAATTAAAAGTTTTTTATTAGATAAAGTGTACATAATTTGAGAAAAAAAATTATGTTAACTAAAATTAAATGTATCCACCATACAAATGTTAAAAAATGGTTTTCGAAAATCGTTTTTTTCTCAAAAGCTTTGCCTAGAATTTCGATAAAATTTTTTTTCTTTCAATTAATTCTTACGATCTACAGTTCAATAAAAACAAATTTTTGAAATCAAGATACATATTAATGACTGTAATTGCCATAGAACAATTTTTTTTGAATTTTGAATTCCTCATTATCGGCATAACGGATTTAAAAAAAAAATATAGAGAAACTTCTAAAAAGTTTTAAAAAAAATGCATTTTAAAACCAAACATTTTTTTTTTGAATTAAAAAAAAAATCATTTTTGTTTGGAAAATTCGATATATTATAAACGAGTCAATATTTTCTTGGAAATTTAGTTTTTATTTTATATTAATACAAACTTTGAGTTGGCGTACCAAAATTTTTTCTTAAAAATGTTTTAAAAATTTTGTACATAAAACTTATTTTTTTGAAACCACTAAAACGACTTATAATTTCATCGCGTTTTTAGCTCCATCTACTAAGGGAGTTGTTTTAGTCATTTAAAAATTGAATCGTATGCAGTTTTCTGTAATAACATCCATTTTTGAAATTTTTAGTCTTTTACATACGAGCAAGGTTGTGGAGGCAGCAAATGTAACAGAGGGGAAAAGTGATCCTACTGAATCACTTTTATCCAGCCGATAACCGGCCGGACCATAATATGTAAAATATCGCCATTTCCTTATCGAGTCTGTAATAATACCTTAGGAAATTTAATGACGTCATAATCAAGTATCGAGAACCAGTGGAAACATTCTCAAGAAGCCATCATAGATGCCAATGACGATTTATTGCCGGCATAAAAGGATCATACTTAATAGGGAGTTTTTCGAGTGCGATGATTAATGAAATTCTGTTGTTAGGGAGCTTCTACGTTGTACCAAAACCTAAAAGACATGGCCAACAATTCAGTCCGTCCGTTTTCGAAGGATTGCAGATACATATGTCTAAAATTAAATCCAATAAAGATGTAGAATCTGATGACATTGGTTGATAAGACAATTTACAAGCTAATCTACAAAATATGTTCGCAGTTTCTCTATTTATTAATATACTCGTATCTACAATTTATTTTATTTTATTTATTTATTTATTTGCAAACTTGCATTTTAAGATACATTATCTTATAAGCTAATACAATTTTTATAAAGAATTTTTATTCTACGATAATATTAAATTCACAAAAATGTTATAGAAAACTTTAAAAATTATTTATACTTATCCATTTAATTTTCTAAATTGTATAAAAAATAATTAATTAATCTTGAGATAAATGTACTCATAACTTTTTCTTAAAATATTAAGGTTACTATTTTTTTTTTTAATTTCGAGATAGTCCGTTCCATAACCGAGTCGCAAAAATAAAGAACTGACATTAAGACGTTAAGCAAGTAAATCGACATTGTAAAAGTTGCTGTGATCTAGATGATGACGACATATGTAATCTGCTATATGAGATGACAAGGTTGATGAGATTGCATTATCCTAAATAGCAAAATTAATGTCGTGTATCGAACGAGATTATCGAATATGAGATTATATAAAGCTTTTGAAAATGACGATATTCTGTCATATCTTTTTAAGCCGAAGATATATCTAGCAATGTTATTATATGCAACGTTTGAATTTCTTCTACTGATGGAGCCACAGTTTTCATATCACTTCCATAAATTTCACATCCATAAATTAATATAGGAATAATTAATGTTTTGGAGAGCATAATTCTAATTTTTAATGGAGTATACAATTGGGTTGCCCTTTGCCCACAACGAACGGAGCACTCCATAAACCTTACCGACAGCTATGTTAATATGTGTATTCCAAGTTAGCTTCCGATTAAATACTACTCATAGATTTTTCACTGTTTCTAACATACTCAATAGCAAGAACATCAGGGGAGATTTGTGGAAAGTATGATAAGTCTACCGGTTTTCTGGAAATAATGATGCATTTAGATTTGCTTGCATTTAAAAACAAGCCATTGTTCTTACCGAATGATGAAATTATCTTCATTAAAAACTGAGACGGAATCTTCAATCAATCCGAGAGCGCAGCTTTTATGTAATTGAACATCATCAGCATACATTTGTATTGTTCATTTTGTTTTATTTTGTCTCCGAGTTGTGTTTATATTAAAATAGAATTAAATAGGTATACAAATAGATACACAAAAAGTTGTGAAAATTTTTGGAAATAAAAAATTTAAAAAAAAATTTAAATAAACACTAGTTCAAAATTTTGTGTATCTATTTGTATATTTAATTCTATTTTAATATATAAACACAACTCGGAGACAAAATAAAACAAAATGAATCTAACAGCTGAACAAGCAAAAATCGTCTACCGATAGGTACAAGAAAACCAAACTCAAAATAAAAAAGGCCAACCTCAATATAAAATTCAATAAAAAATGTCTTACAACCCATGTTACACCAAAATACGCACAAATAATAATAAAAAACAATTCTAAACCATCTCAAATAACACAAAAAATAGCCAGAGTTATAAGAATAAAAGAAGAAATAAAATTTCTGTACAGTAAAAAAATCCAATTAAATTATACGTTATACAAACTACATTTAAAACTTTATCAAAACATACATTACATTGCAGCTAACCTTTACACACAAATAATAAACCAACACATACAAAAAATTGCAATAGAAATTACCACCAAACAGAATATAAAACTACAAAAATTACTAAATAAACAATATCATACAACAAAACTTTCCAACACACACACCTTTTACCCAAGACTAATAAATAACACAAATATTCAATTCACTAACACCGAAATCAAAACACTTAACAAAGGACTTAAATATAATATCCCAAAAATAAACAAAAACTATATCAATCAAGAAGTTATTAATGCAGAGGCAGCAATAAAAACAATAACCACCAATGAAATACAAAACGAAACAAGAGTCATCATTAATAAAAAACTTAAAAAACTAGTTAAAAAGAACAAAATAAACAAAAATCTCCACATTAAATATAAAGAAGACAAATACAATTTAAAAACCATAAACCAAAAATTACAAGACAATAACGCAATAATAACAAAAGCAGACAAAGGCAACACAATGGTCATCATCGACCAACAAGACTACATTACAAAAACAAAAACTTTCTTCAACAACAACAAAATACAAGAACTACAAAATGACCCCACTAAGTCATATACTAAAGAAATCAACAATGCCATAAACCAATGCACTAATCTATTTTCCAACATCAACAAAAATACACTTAAACAACCTAACGCAAGATCACCACAATTCACAGGCCTACCTAAAATTCACAAAAATGGAATACCTATCCGACCCCTAATTAATTATAAGAAAGCACCAGGATACAAAGTAGCTAAAACATTACAGAAAATAATTAAAAACAACATCAACCTAAGAAACAACTATAGCATCAATAATTGCACTAATTTAATAGAAAAACTTAAAAACATAAACCTTTCCCCAAACCACAAAATGATTTCTTTCGACATAACAAACATGTACACAAATATACCTATAGACGAAAGCATCAACATATTGAAAGAAAACCTTACTACCACAGCAACAATCAATAAAACTCAAATCGACGAACTAATATATTTAATAAAAATCATGCTAAAACAAAATTACTTCACTTTCAACAACAAATACTATATCCAGACCGAAGGATTAGCTATGGGATCACCTCTAAGTGGTCTTATAGCTGATATTTACCTTAATTTCTTCGAAAATAAATACATTTTGTCCACAGCAAATCCACAAAAACATAAAATTATTTCTTATTCAAGATATGTTGATGACACATTTGTCATATTCGACGGAACACATAGACAAATAGACATTTTAACTAAATACATCAACAACATTAACACCAAAATCAAAGTCACCACAGAAATCGAAAATAATAACACAATAAACTTTCTTGATTTAAACATTACTAAAAACAACAACAAATTCAAATATAAAGTATACAGAAAACCAACAACAACAGACATAACCATACATAAGGACTCCCATCATCCATACCAACAAAAAATGGCAGCTTATAATGCATTTATAAACAGATTATTCAATATACCAATGGATAAAAACGAGTATAACAATGAACTAAACACAATAAAATGCATTGCATATGCAAATGGCTACAACCCTATAATAATAGACAAATTAATTACAAAAAAGAAAAAGAAAATAAACAACAACAAAATAGACAAAAGTACACCAACAGAAAACAAATACACTTCAGTTACATACACTAACATACTACTCCAAACGCTACAATATGAATTTAAAAAACTTAACATTAATATTTCTTTTAAAACAAACAACAATACACAAAATATCCTAAAACCAAAAGTTCAAATAGAAATCAAAACATGTTCTGGTGTATATAAATTAAAATGCGACGATTGCGACAAGTTTTACATTGGACAGACTGGCAGAACCTTTTACTATCGATTTCTGGAACATAAACCTAAAATAAACACGAAATCCACATTCGCCCAACATCTGATTGAAAATAATCATAGGTATACAGACTTCGACACCAACCTGATACCTATGCATATAGTTAGAAAAGGAAGAATATTAGACGCAACAGAAGAGTACGAAATATAGTTACAAGGCAAACAAATTAGAACAAGACAAACTATTAAACGACAAATTAACACTTAAAACAAATCCACTATATGACACAGCTATTAAAATTAAAACTCTAGAAAGAAGACAAAACTAAAACATATTAAACAACAACAAATATTAAAACCTTACAACAAATATTGGCTATGACACATAACACCAACGTCATATTAAGTTAATTGCCCGAAGATGGAGGTACACTCCGAAACGCGTCGCAAAAACAATTAAATATTAAATAAAAGTTGTGAAAATTTTTGGAAATAAAAAATTTAAATAAACACTAGTTCAAAATTTTGTGTATCTATTTGTATATTTAATTCTATTTTAATTTGTATTGTATTTGGTGAAATGATTTGTGGAAGTTCATTTATGTACATACATATATGGAGAACCGAAGGGGACCAAGAATCGATCCCTGGGGAACACCTCTATAAATTGAAAGAAAGTTTGATAACCTATCATTCAACATTACCGCTTGCTTGTTAGATAGAAATGGATCAACATAACCGCAGAATTTTAAAACTTGTACAATTGTGATAGCTTTTTACAGAGATTTACAAATGATCAACGGTATCAAATGCTTTTGAAAAATCCAGCATTATTAGAAAAGTTAGATTACCTTCATCTAATGCCCCTCTTATATCTTTTATAACATTTATAAGTGCTGTAGAATAGTTGTGTTTTTATCTTAATCCAGATTTCTCTGTTGATAAAAGATTTTTGTTTCGGAGATAGCAATTTATTTGGTTTTGTACATTTTTTTTGAAAACTTTTGATAGAAGGGGAAGTATTGAAATGGGCTTAAAATCGTTCGCATTTTTTGGAATATGTAAAATCTTGGCCATTTTCCACTCATTAGGATACCTAAGTCCTTGTTTAAAATTATGTTAAATATGTGCGTGATGTGCGGCAGTAAAATTTACAGAACAACTTTCAAAAATTTCGCAGATACGAGTATGTCATCTATTCCAGTAGCATTCGATTTTATCGACAAGAAGCATTCAACGACATCTGTACTCTCTATTCTTGAAAATTCAAATGAATCTAAATCTATGGAATTATTTTGAGCGAAAGGTAAATTTTCAAATTAAAAATAAGAAGAAACAGGAAGTGCAGGGAAAGGTAGAGCAACAAATTTAGTTTAAAATGTTCTACATTCCAGGTACACTGACGAATGCTAGAATTTGTGAATATAAACATTTGAACTTGACTCCACTAACCACGTGCAATCAAGCTGAATGGAACCCATTCCAATTCAAAGCTGACGTATGATGCATGCAAAGATGCTGACACGTAGCGTAGTTCAATCTCTCTGCTCGACTCAACTCCACTAAGCGAGGAAAAAAAACCAAAACCATATCAATTCAAACTAGACGTAGTTTAATATCGTTTCAACTCCGTAAATCCTTTTAAACTCTCTATTCTCTTTTATAATATCAACCCATTTTTGTTAAATAATTTTATAAATTTAGATATTTATTCTGCACTTCCGTGGGACAAATCTTATATACAATTTACTTGAACTTTTAATAAAAAAATTGATTTGTTCTTATACTACTGAATTTTCCAGTTTATCCTTATTGTATAAAATAGATACAACGTTATGTAACATCTAAAACGATTAGTCAATGCACAGGGTGGTAGGTTGAATCAAATTTAAGAGTGCATAGTTCCATTATTGTAAGTGAGCAGTAATAACTTTTCGACGATTAATTTGGATAATTATTATAATTGATTTCAACTTTTCTTTTCAACTCTATATACCCAACCATGAATTTTGTAATCATTTTGCCGACTTTTTTAGAACTTTACTTAAACAAAATTAAGTTCTTACTTCATAATTAGTTGGAAAAATGCTTATTCCGAATGTCTTCTGGTTTTAACCGGATTTGAATTAAAGAAATTGAAAGCGTATTTATTTTATCTCATTTCTTGCATTTGTACAGAATATCAAAGTCACTTTACTTAACTCGATTAATAGAAACAAAAGCAGAGAATCGGCTGATTCAATGGGTACATCTCCTGTGAATAAATGAATTTAAATGCTTTTTGATGATATTTATTGCATGGATGTATTTGATCGATCAACTAGACTTCATTACGAAAGTTCTTTTGATTGGCATAATGCGACTTAAGGGAATGAGGTGGAATTTGAATCGATGAGGAACTGAGCTTCAATTATATGTATAGATATATAAATACCTATATTTACGGGCTTATAGGCATTCAGAGACATTAATACTCCGTCATTCAATTTAAAAGTTCTCAATTAAAGTATATTAAAAAATATCATCGTCCACTCGTTCTTGAGATATTGAAAAAAAAAAGGTATGTAGGCTAAACTGTTTAAGAGAAAACCGAAAATAAAAATAAGGTTATTACGTTATTAACATACCTTTATTACTGAAGCTTAAAAAAAAAATCAAATTTGTCCTGTAAGGAACTACTTAAGACCCATAAAGTTTCAATTTTGAAGAAAATCGATTCAGCGGTTTTAGATGGTAGATTCATACATACATATAAACAGAGAAACGAGAGACGGAATTGCGAGACCTACTTTTTTTCGTTTTCTCTATCATCTTGACATTAGAAGTTGAGAGCAGGGTTGCAAAAGCTTAAGTCACTTTTTAGCTTAAGCTTGGCTTTAAGTCAAAAGCTAGTGGGTGATTTATAAATTAAAAAAAAAATTAATTCACAACCTACTAAGTGACTTATGAATTTAAAAAAAATTAATTCATAAGCTACTTGGTAGTTTGGAAATTATTACGCTTGTTTTGATTACATAATTATTTAATTATTAACGAAACTAGTTTTCAAGTTAGTTTTTTATCAGGAACACACTCATCGATTTTTACATTATCCGTCATTTGAAAATTATTCAAAAACTTACACACATTTATATATTGAATGTGCTTTTTTACTTAATATCATATTACAGATTGAGTCGCAGGAAATATACAGGACGAAATCCTTCCTTCTCAACAAATATCTTAAATTAAAAGTAACATGATTAAATAATCAGGGTTTTCCCCGATTACTGACCAGAAGCAAAATGCCCATACTATTCTAGAAAAAAAAATAGAATTTAACAATGGTTGACCATTAAATTTATTAAAATACCTTGTTGGAAGAAACACTTTCAAAATTAGAAGAGTGAAACTTTTGACGACTGCACATATATATATGTATGTTAAAAGAAATTCACAAGTTTATTTATTTATTTATTTATTTATTTATTTATTTACTTGGTCAAACAGAATAACTCCTATAGACTATGATAACAATATTCTAATACTATGTATAATTATATATAATTTTTAATAATACATGCAAAATAATAAATAGGTAATACATGGAAAATAATAAATAGGTAGTTGATATTAAAAATTATTAGAT
Source organism: Philhelius festivus (assembly GCA_963931855.1). Taxonomy (NCBI): domain Eukaryota; kingdom Metazoa; phylum Arthropoda; class Insecta; order Diptera; family Syrphidae; genus Philhelius; species Philhelius festivus. The sequence goes on along the minus strand of OZ007555.1, from coordinate 139,241,282 downwards.
AAGATTGATAACAAATTAATCTTAAAGGTTTCCCTTGAAGAATACAATATATCAATATACGAACACACAGAGTTTGCTTCCTTGATGCAACGTGAGATCGGTTCATTGGAACCATAATTAGTTCGATGAAAATTTACATGGAATAAGAAGTTAACCCGAGTGTTTCTTGGTGGGATATGAAAGCCCAATCTTTCTAACAAAAATGAACACTTTATTCGAAAAGAAAGTATGTCACGAATAAACATAATAGAAAAATATTTCTGACGGAGTGAAAGAGTGTTAATACCAATCAACAAACACCTAGCTTTGTAACAGGGAAAATCACCGTACCATTCCCAATTTAGTTTAAAGATAACATACCTTGTGAAGTTTTTTTGTACCCTCTCAATTCTTTCAGCGTGTGTTATATAAAAAGGGTTCCAGATTACGGAACAGTACTCCAGAATAGGCCTTACTAATGAAAAGTACAGGGTTTTTAGTGTAAAGATGTCAGAAAACTCACGGGTATTTCTTTTAAGAAAGCCTAACATTGAGTTAGCTTTGTTGATAATTAGATCCATATGAGGATTAAAAGTTAACTTTTGATCAAGGATAACCCCTAGATCTTTCTTTTTTGACACTCTTTCTAAAGGAAAATCAGATAACCTATAGGTGTAAAAAATAAGGTTATGTTTTCTTAAACAGGTAAGAACTTGACATTTAGCAACATTTAAGTGCAAATAATTCAACCCACACCAACGCGAAAGCCTTAAAAGATCGTCTTGAAGAAGTAAACAGTCCTGAATTGAGTTAATTTTTCTGTCAAGCTTTAAGTCATCGGCGTACAGAAGACATTGTGAGTGATTAAATATCTCAGGTAAATCGTTAATAAATAAAAGAAATAACAATGGTCCTATGTGGCTTCCCTGAGGAACTCCAGATGGTACATGAATAGGTTCAGAAAAATAACTGTCAATTTTAACAATTTGGACCCGATCAGATAGGTAAGATTCAATCCAAGAAAGCAAATTTGAATGAATACCTAGAAAAGCCAGTTTCTGAAGTAAAATCTTGTGGCTAACTCTGTCGAATGCTTTCGCAAAATCCGTGAAAATAATATCAGTTTGAAGATTATTCTCAAAACCTGATACTACGTGGTTGACGAAAATGGAAAGATTCGTAGCAGTTGATCTTCCAGATACAAACCCATGTTGGAAGATAGATATATGTTCCCTTACAACAAAGAACATTTTTTCGCAAATTATTTTTTCAAAAATCTTTGGGATAGTTGAAATCTTGCAAATAGGTCTGTAGTTTACTATATCTTGTTTTAATCCAGCTTTAAAGATAGGGGTTAAGAATGAGACTTTCCATTCCTTCAAAAAATGGCCAGTATCGAGTGAAAGATTAAATAAAACGGATAAAGGTTTAGCTAAAGAGATAGCAGCTTTTTTTAAAAACAATGGTGAAAATCCATCAGGTCCAGCGGACTTCGATGGATCGATTTCCACCAATGCTTTCAGGATTTCGGATTCATTAACCCGAAGAAATCCCAAGTTGAATCTTTCAGGCAAAGCATTTATACTATGAGAAGGTTGTTCATGAGCGTAAACTGATTTGAAGTACCTAGCAAACAAATTACAAATGACTGAGATATCGCTTGTTGATGTGTCTAAGTAATTCATACAGCACGGAAATCCAGTAGATTTTCGCTTTGAATTGATAAATTTCCAGAAATGAGTACTATCAGTTTTAATTTTTGATTCAGTTATTAAAATATAGTTTTGGTACAGAAATCGATTAAGGAAATCAAACTCGCGTTCAAAGTTTAAGTAAGTTCTGCGCATTTCAGCGTCATTTTTACAAGATTTGTACCTTTTATAGGCTTTATTTTTCTGATTTTTTAAGTTCGATAGCCTTTTGTTAAACCAAATAGGATTTGAGTTACACGAAATTTTTTTTTTGGGTATAAAGCGATCCATTGTATTTACTAATATACGTTTGAAGAAAGTGTACGCTTCCGTGAGATCAGATTGGTTATTCATATCATTCCAAGATAACATGACTAAATGCGAATTGATTGCATCAAAGTCGGCATGATTAAAACAATAAACATACTTATCTCTTTCATAATCTTTCTTAATAAAACTATAGAACGTGAGATCGGCTTCTAAGGCGCAGTGATGAATAGAGTTTTGAAACATTGGAAACTGAGATTTTTCAACAGATACGTTAAATTGTTTGTCTACAAAAATAAGATCTAATATACGATCTAAATCATTACAAAAAGAATTACTCTGGACAAAATCAAACTGACCGAAAAAATCAGCCACCAGTGCTTCAATCTCATTTGTAATATTAAAAGGAATTAACAATTTTTCATCCGGATCAAAAGTCCATTTTATGTCACCTACATTAAAATCACCAGCATACAATACATGCTCTGAAGAAGACAGATTATCAAATATAGCTAGGCAATTGTTTAGATGCACACTATATAAATCTACAGAACTTCTAGGCGGAATATAACTGCTTATAACATAAAGTATACTCTTATCATTCAATGTTACTTTAACGATTAATTGATCGATATCAAAATTGGAGTTACTTGCAATGGAGTCAGATACGAGCTCAATAAGCCTGCAAGGTAAGCTTGATCGAACCGCAATCAGAACACCACCACCTCTTTCCAATCCAGTTATCTGAGAACATCTATCTTTTCTAAATAATGAATAAGAGGATGAAGAACAAATCTCAGAAGATAAAAAATCTTTCGTTAACCAAGTTTCATTTAATACAATAATGTCATATAATTCAGCGGAAAAAGCTAAGAATACCTGATTAAGTTTGGTCCTTAAACCACCTACGTTTTGGTAATACAGAGATAAATTATAATTAGAAAATGATGATGATGACGATGATATTTTCGGGGACGCAGCTTCATTAGGATCTCCAAATAAGTCTACTTCAGGTGGAGTTGCATAGCTGGTGTCCAGCGTTATAAATCTACCAACATATGTGAGGCATCTTCCTGGTTTTTTGGATAGTTGATAAAAAGTTTGACCCTAACCGCGTAAGGCCAAATGGAGGAGTCGTTCAAAAGGCTATTGATGAACATAGCCGGCACACACATTTTAAAATTAACAAATTTGATGTTTTCCGTAGCTAGACCCTTCTTAATCAACTTAAAGCATTTGATATGATTTGCAGAGATTCCCGTCTTGGACACCACATAGTTAACAATATCAGCTGGCTCGGTGTTACGATGAAACTTTGATAAATGGATCCATTTAGTAGCATAAACAACATTAAGAGAAGACTCAACATTAGCTCCAACCAATATTGAAGGATTGTTATTGGCGTTTTTGTTGTCTCTATGCGCATGTACCTTATTTTGATTTAAAAGGCCAGTGCGATCAGCTGTTGAATTCTTCTGCGCTAAATTGTCATTACATGTGCTTGGGGAAATGTTTTCAATGGTAGGTTCGATGATGGTGGGAGGTATTATCTCCAGCTGAGCAGCAACAACAGTGATGACATCATCAGTTGAAGGAGAGTGGACTTCACTCACTCCTAACGGAGAGACGTCATAAGCAGCTCGATCATATTTTCCGTCGCCGTTTTCAGCCACCTGAGAAGCATTGGAATTGAGCGAGACCGCAAGTACACCATGTGGATATTTTTCGAAGCAGGCCGCCGTGGTTGTAAGATCACTCATGATGTCAAACTCAGTTACGGGAGCGGATTGTTGGCAATCGGATAACGAAGATTGACTCATACATTTATCTCTTAAATTAGACGAATTAAGAGTTTTACTTTCATCAACGATTGCGCTGAAAGCTGCTACCTCGCTCACGACATTAGTATTACTCATATGATTATCTAAACTAGTAGACAAAAAATGAGCATTTGTACCTGCAATTGAGTTTACACCCGTTATTTCGAAATCCCCAAGTGCTGCTTCATCAGTACAATGAGTGGTATCAGAGGCCGGCTTGGTGTTATTAGAGTTCGGTTTGGAGGCCTTAGAAATAGATGGGGTGGAAGCGAGGGAACTAGTTTTTTTGTTGCTTGCCGCTACTCCTTTAGCTTTCCTACTGATTACAATGCGAGGTGAATTAAAGGTAGAAGGACTGAGCTCGTTGGTTTTTTTTTTCAACAAACCACGAGTGAACGGCCGCACCTTACTGCTTGTGCCTGGATTTTCAGTTAAGCCAATGGATTTAGTAATTTTATTTATTTTTTTATGAGGAAACATATGATAAAGTTCATCTTTAAGATTTTTAACGTTCGAATCGATAGCGGTAATTGATTTTAACAAATCTTCGAGTTTATCAAAGAGAACGGAGATGGGCTGAGATTGAGAGCCACAAGTTTCACATTTGTAGAAAACATTATTATTTGAGCCGAGTATATTGAAAAGAGATTTCTTAATATTCGCGCACCCAAAATGAATAATTATTCCACAAAGACCACAAGAAATACTGTCATTTAATGCGGGGTTCTTACAGTGAAAACAAGTTGAGTTCATGATGGATTTATAATAGAAGAAAAAAAAAAAAAAAAAAATTAGCTTTCTTATTGATTTTGACTTTGGATAATACGAGTAGATTAAAGAGAATTTTAACACACGTCTAATCGGTCCGATGGTCTACACTTGTTTTAAGTTAAGAGCATAGTAAGATAATCAGAAGTTAGAAAAATATTGATAGTTGGACATCTTCAAACATTTTACTGAATTGTGGGATTATTATTATTAGGTGTGTTTTGTTGAGCGCTCTAATGTTCACATTAAGAACTGCCCAAGAAAACGATCTAGCCTTCCAGTTACATTAAGACATTTTCATTCTAAATGTTGTACAACATGCATGGTCTGTTGGTCAAAAAAATATATATAAAAAAGGATGTGTTCATGAACTAGATCATTTGACAACATTATCTAATCATTACAATTTCCGATTACATTAAAATTGAAAAATTGTGGGGATTACTTTTTAAAGTAAATGTTATTGTTTTTATAATTATTTACTTATTTCGTTATTTTTTTTTTCATAAATTATTCATATATTATAAATTTGCCAACTTCATGAATAATCTTATCTAGAATAGCCTTACTTACCGAAAATATTCATGGAAATCTTGCAGAGATCCCAACTTGTCATAATTAAGAAAACAAATTCATTGGAAAGTAAATGTATACATTAAAATTACTGAAGAGCGAATGTGCTGTTAACTTGTTGTTCTTGTAATTACATGTGCAAAATAAGCTTAATGTGTAATGTTTCGTAATGTGTACATTAAGAAGCTCAACAAAACACGCCTATTATATTACTATTATTATTTATTCATTTAATATCTTACACATTAAGAATAAATTTTATAAATTTAAATATTTAAAAATGAAAAAAAAAATATATAAAAAGAAACAAAGTATGTAATTATATTATTAAGATTATTATATTAAAATTGTATAATGAAAGATTTATAAAGAAAGAAAAAATTGAGATTAATTGAGAAAAGCTTAGTAAATTAAAGAAAGTTAAGAAATTGAGATGCCTTAAAAAGAGAAATCATTAATCGCCATGATTTGAAAAATATGAGTGTAAAGTCTATACAAAAATTTGCATGTCGTCTATCACTCTTAAGTACAAGGGAAATGAATTCCAAAGTCGCATTACAGCTTTTGAAAATTGTCTTTCTGATATCAAAAATGAAAAACGAGTTATAATTATGCCCATAGATCTCCGATATACCGGAAATTGTAGCTTATTATTATTATTTTCATTATATTAAAAACTAGTTTAATTTAGCGATATTTGATAAAACTTTCAATCGACATGTAAAGCAGGTTCTTAGATAAGTGGGATTATGTGGTCAATTCGGCGAATACCATAAACGTACCGAATAAAAACGAGTGATTTCTTAAGAGCTATTGGAAAGTTAAGAAAAGCACTTACCGTCTTGGCCAAATGCATTAGGCACCCCCAAAAAGATGCCATAATTTTAAAACCAAGTAAAATTAAAAAAACTAAAATGCACGACTGGGTCGCACGAACTTGCTCTTATGTAATAGACTAGGAATTTTAAAAACGGATGTTATTAAAGAAAACTGTTCATAAGGACAAAATGAATTTTTTAAATTCTTTTAGTAATAAGAGATAAAAACAGAATGCTATGCAAATATAAATTTATGCAAGAACAAAAATTATAAGTCGTTGAAGTGGTTCCTTAAAAAAATAAGCTTTTATGTAAAAAATTTTTAAGACAAAATTTTGGTACGCCAATCTTAAGTTTTTATTATTGTACGAATAAGAGTCTTATTTCCAAAAAAAAAATATCAAGTCGTTCTTGAGATATATCGAATTTTCCAAAAAAATGACTTTTTTTTCTAAAAATTGAAAAAAATATTTTTTTTTAAGTTTTGAAATGCAATGTTTTTTAAACTTTTTAAGAGCTTTCTTATAAAAAATTTCATTAAAATCCGTTATGCCGATAATGAGAAATTCAAAATTCGAAAAAATCGTTCTATGGTAGGTACAGTCAGTAATATCTAGATTTAATTTTTTTTTTTTATTAAATTATAGATCGTTAAAATTAATCGAAAGAAAAAAATTTTAGCAAAATTCTCGGAACAGTTTTCGAGAAAAATACGATTTTCGAAAACCATTTTTTTAAATTTGTATGGAAGGTACCGTTAGTTTTAGATAAAACAAAACTTTTTTTCTCGAATCCTGTGGATTATGTTAAAAAACTTTTATTTATCAAGTTTGAAAAAAATCGATCATAGGGTTTTCGAAATATTGGGTTTCCAAAAAAAATTTTTGAATTTTTTTTTTAAAAATCCAAAAAATAAAAAATTAAAAATTTGAATATGTAATAATATTTAAACTGTGGAGTAGCTTTACCATAAAAAAGTTATCAAAATCGGCTGTACCGTTTTCGAGAAAATCAAAAACAAAAAAAAATGGCTACCAAAAATAATAATTTTTCGGAAAATTTATTTCAACCATTACCTAGTTTTAACTAAATGAAATTTTTTGATTTTTTTTTTTAATTCTGTGGGACAGTTTTTGAGAAAAAAAAATATTTATAAAATTTCGAAAAAAATCGTATGGCAGGTACCGTTATTTTTGGTCTCAAAAAAAAAAAGAAAAAAACGTGTGGGGGAAAAAATTAAAACCCATATCTACCAAGTTTGAAGAAAATCGGTCGAGCCGTTTAGGCTGTAGTCGAACCGACAGACAGACAGACAGAATTGCGAGACCCACTTTTTTGGTCTTCGCTATCATCGTAATGTCAACTTTGATCAAAATCTCGAGTTCGATTTTTTTTACGAATGCATAACTTGCCTTATAATACCTATAAGTCGCAAGTAAAAAACAAGTATGCAGAAATGTTGTAAATTTTTTTTTTATTAAAGAAAATTTAATATTTTGTATATCCCCCCCTCGCTTTAATGACTGCTGCTATTCGTTCAGGCATAGAGCTTACGAGCTTACGGCATTCTTCAGAACTTATTTTGAGCCATTCTTGCTCAAGAACCTTTTTGATCATCTCTTTTGATGTTGTTGGGTATTGTCAGACTTTACGCTTTAAAATTCCCCATATAGATGCTCAATTGGGTTTAGATCTGGGGACTGGGCAGGCCATGGGAGCAGGTCAATGGCATTTTCAGCAAACCACTTCATCGAGAGGGCGGACTTGTGACAGGGTGCATTGTCTTGCTGAAACAACACGCCCCGCATATTTGTATCACCAAAAATATGCTGGAAGGATGGCATCAGCGTGTTTTGCATCAAATTAATGTATTTTTTTGAGACCATGCGAGATGCGACCCTCACAAATGAACTATTTGCCCACTCCGTCCGCAGCCAGATCATAACGCTTTCTCCTCCGTGTTTAACGGTTGGAACTACACATTCTGGGTTGTATTCAGTGCCGCCGCTGGGTGTTCGTGCGCCCTTGTGCCAGAACCTTAAATTGCCGCCCCATGTCTCGGGTACACGGGGGTATTTACGTTGCCGTTGTATAAGTGAAAGTTTTATTTACTATCCATTTCGCAATTGAAAAATTTAAGCAAACGTTCATTGTTGTTGTCGCGTTCCGAGCTACTCCATATTCTTATACAATGAACGTATAGTCATTATAGCATACACATTATGTACAGTTTTTGCATCCTTTTAAGATTATTTACTCTTTTTACTTAAGACTCATAGGTAGATACTATAAGGCAAGTTATGCATTCGTAAAAAAATCGAACTCGAGATTTTGATCACAGTTGACATTACGATGATAGCGAAGACGAAAAAAGTGGGTCACGAAATTTTGTCTCCACACGTTTATTTTTCTTTTTTTTTAAGACCAAAAATAACTGTACCTGAAATAAGATTTTTTTCGAAATTTAAAAAAACAATGTCCAACAGATTTAAATAAAACTCAAAAAATTTAAAAAATCGGTACAACCGATTTTGATAATTTGTTTTATGCTAAAGCGCCCCAAAATTTAAAATATTCCTGTGAATAAAAATTTTCAAAACTTTTTTTTTTGGATTTCAATTTTTTTTTTTTGAAACTCAATATTTCGAGAACCCCATGCTTGATTTTTTTTTTTGAAACTTTTTAAATAAAAGTTTTTGAAAATCGTGTTTTTCTCGAAAACGTCTCCGAGAATTTTGATAAATGTTTACGTTCTATAAATTAAACAAAAAAAAATTGAAATCAATATATTACTGACTGTACCGAACATAGAACCATTTTGACGATTTTTGAATTTCTCATTACCGGCTGAACGGATTTTAATGATTTTTTTTTTTGGAAAATTCGATGTCTCAAAAAAGGGCTAAATATTTTTTTTTTGGAAATCTATTTTTTCTTCGTAAAGTAATAATTTTTTTTTTTAATTTGTATGTAAAAGATTATTTGACTTATAACTTATAACTTTGTTATAAATTTTGTTCTTGCATAAACTAATATTTGCTTGCATCACATGGCATCCTGTTCTTAGCTCCAGCTACCACTAAAAGTGTTGTTTTAGTCATTAAATAAATGAACTTTATATTTATGAACAGTTTTTCTCTAATAGCATTCATTTTTTAAATTCTTAGTCTTTTACATAACAGCAAGTTCGTGCGACCTAGTCGTGCATTTTATTTAAGAGGAAACAAAAAATATGGCAATTGCGAATAATTTTCTTCTACAAAATCATTTTCATATAAAATGTAAATATTCGAGTTCCTAGCACAGTTTTTAATGTATGTATGTCAAATCATTCCTTTGGTAAAAACCAATAGTTTATAGCTTGACAGAAAGAAGACAAAGTAGTTTTTGATATTTTTAAAAGTTTTTGTTTTCACTTTCTTTTTGAAATACTTAATCATTTACTTCGGGTCTGGAGGTATTATATGTATATAATTCCTTGACATCTTATGTAGGCTTTGATGAAATTTGACATTTTGTGGCTTGTATGGGAACTATACTTTGATATAAATATAGTCTGAACTCTGAATGTCGATTGAAAGCTTAAATTCGAACAACCATTGAAACGTTAAATTTCTGGGTTATTCTGATTTTGTTCAATCCGTTGACGTTTAAGTTATTTATCAATTCAGTTCCAAAATTAATTAAAAACTATTCGTAAACCCTTATTTAAAAAGAAGCATAAATATTTAGAGACACAAAACATTTTTTTTTTTACCGTTTTTTTTTTTTTTTGTTTCCGTTGAAAAGATGGTTTATTTACATTTTGCATCGGTAAAATAAGGAATGTTTTAAATCACCTTTTGATAATTTTGTTCTTGTTACCAACTTAGATTTAAGATATTTAGCTATATCATTGCAATCAGAATATTGATACCCATTCATAGAAAAATACGAGTAATTAGTAAAATTAATGTTTTCGAGACACTGTTTTCGTTTTATTTTATGGGAAATACATGGGCTGTAAATCTAAAAAAAATCAAAATCCTTTTCGAGTTTATAAGTCTGAGATGAAGGTCGCGTGCAAAGCTATTTCCCAAGTGTCAATCTATAGCGACATGGCGTTAAGCAGTTTAGACAATGACTGCAATCGAAGAGGTTATTTGGTGTGAGAGGCGACAGTCACAAACAAAATATGAATAAATATTTGTGGTACGTAGTGAACGGTCAAATGTAAACAAGTTCCAAAAGCTTAAGGAATACTTTTGGAGTATGCTGTATAGGTTGAGTTAGATCTATCTCTTAATTTTCCGCCCCTAGACGTTGGCGCCCTTGTGCGCCGCACATTTCGCACATATGGTAGCGGCGGCCCTGGTTGTATTCCTCACCAACTCGCCTCCTCACAAAGGTTACACCAGGGTTTCCAAACACATGTAAAATTTAAAAAAAATAACCATTTTTAAAAGCTCAAAATAACTAAGTGGATGGCAATTTAAAACAGTATTTAAAGTTTCCGAGTTCAGGGCTTCATTATAATGCTTACTTCAAAGTTTGATTCATCTGACCACAAAACGGTACACCAATCTTCTTCAGTAAAGTTTTGGTATTTTTTTGCCCATTCTAGCCGCAACTTTCTGTTTTTTTTCTGAGAGCCATGGCTTTTTCCTCGCCTAGCAACCTTTCAGTCTAACTTCTCCGAGTCTCCTTCTAACGGTTCTAGCCGAAATCTGTTTCCCACAATGTTGTGTTATGTCAGCAACTTGCTCATTTGATGTTTTTTTACGGTTTTTTATAGAGGTTCGTATTAAAAACCAATCTTCTCTTACCGTGGTTACTTTTTTCCTGCCGGATTTTTCACGATTTAGATGGTATTCAATCTTCCGAAACCGACTTAAGGCATTTTGCACGACACAACGCGAACAATTATTCATTCTCCAAGAGAATAGAGCGTAAAATATAGGGTGCCTTACACTTTTGGCCAGGACTGTATAATTCAGAAAAATGCATGAAATCTTTATTTGAATCGCTAGTACGGTCGATATAATTTAATGTTTATAGATTATTTCATGGAAATGTTGACGGCGGTTGCGCCTCAAATGGTCCATCCGCTTAGTCCAGTTTTGCCATACTCTTTCTTACTGGCTTGCAGTGCGTCAATCGAAGCGGACTTGTCGCTATAGATATGAGCCTTTACATAGCCCCACCAAAAATAGTCTAGAGGTGTTAAATCGCACGATCTAGGCGGCCAATTGACCGGCCCCAAACGTGGAATAAACTGTTCACCGAACTCGCCTCTCAATTGGTCCATTGTTACGCGTGCTGTGTGGGGCATGTGGCACCATCTTGTTGAAACCACATGTCATGCAAGTCAAGCTCTTCCATTTTTGGCAAAAAAAAGTTTGTTATCATCGCACGGTAGCGCTCACCATTCACAGTAACGTTGCGGTTCGCATCATTTTTGAAGAAATACGGCCCAATGATTCCGCCAGCCCATAATCCGCACCAAGCAGTTACTTTTTTTTTTCTGGATGCATTGGTAGCTCGCACGCATTTTGATAATAAAATTCAATAATTTGCAAGCGTTGTTCGTTTGTAAAACAATTCATGGTTTAATTATAGACCAAACTGAAGATGTTTGACAGTGAAACAAAACACGAAACGTGCGTGAGCTGTCAAAACTAGTGTTGCCAAAAAGAAAATAGCAAAAAACTCACCCATTAGTAGATGGCGATCGGCATTAACCTACATACTGTTGTGAAGAGCTTTATACTACTACAGCGCCATCTGTTGGAAAATTGCATATCTAATTTATGGAAGAAACAAAAGCTCTTTTCCAATGTAAAATGTATTTCCCCTTATTCCAACCATCTGGAACATTCCAAGACAAGAACTGTCGAGAACAACTAATTTGAGAATATAAGGGAGTGTTCACGGTGAGCGAGACACAGTTGATTTTGGATTATGAAAGTGTGCAAAAGTATTGCTTATTGGATTGTGTTATTAAACAAGTGTGATTTAAATTTGAATAAAAGTATTTGAGTTGTTTATAAATTGAGATTTATTGTTTTGATTTGGAAAGTGTAAATAAAGAAGAAATACTTAAAAGAGTAATAAGTTTTATTTAACGAACCTAGGAAAAATATTACAATATGTTCATCATTCGCCAGTGCTTTTTTTTTTTTATAATCTACCCGCGCTCAAGGGATTATGATTACCCTTTAAAGGTTACAACACAGCCCGGGCGTGATGTTAATGAAGAGAAAGAAGGATAGGAAAGATGTGTGGCACGATGTTCTGAGACTTAAGGTGGTTGTCTCGGATATTTTTATCTCCAGGGATGGCGGCTGAAATAGAGCGGAGAAATGCCGTGTTTTATTCCTATGTCACTTATAATTCACATTATTTTTTTATTGGTATTCATCCTTGATGGGCATACTAGTTTAAATCAATTACATGTTGTTAGTGTTATGCCTGAAGAACATGTAATGAGTAAACCAGTAAACCCATTGATGACAATTTTAAGAAAGGATTTTAATGGAATTAAAGCGACATAGACGACGGCAGGGATCGAACCTGTGATCATGAGGTTGACAGGCGAGCCCACAACCATCGCGCCACGGCCACCCTAATGCTAATATTTTTTAACAAAAGTAGGTACTTGGGTAGGCACGCTTCGCGGATTATAAAGATTTTAACTTCGTTTTTTTGATCCTCCGTACTGTACTCCGTGGCTTCGCTTAGGGTATGTACAATCGTTTGACAATTGCCTAACTGTTCTAATAGTCAACATGGGTGGCTCCAAGTTCACAATATAGACCCGCTGTCGTTCATCCCATCGTCGTCTATCCCGTAATCATAATATACTCAAAAAAATAAACCTACCTAAGTCTCTTCAATTATACATCGAGGTCTTGCCTCTACCGAGTTCGAATACGAAATACAATTAAACACAAATATTTTTCGGTATGATAAAAATTTAAAACACGAGAATCGAAATTTTTTCTTAACATTTTTTTGATAATTGAATATTCACAAACTTATTTTTACACTTTTGTTTGCATAAATTATTATTTTCTCCAGATATCAGATATTATTTTATTCTCATACTATTTAAAGAGATGTTTTAGCAAAATAAACAATTAATTTTAGCCATCTTTCTATAATTACATCCATGTGTTTCCATAAACACAATTTTTTAATTCCAAAGTATACATACTTGTACATTAAATAATTTTTTTTTTCTAGAAATCTGACTGCATTATTTTTTTAGAGCTCAAACTACTGTTTTTGCAATTTGAACAATTAATTTCATGCATTTACAGTTTTTTCTGTGATAACATCCAATATTTTTAGTATATAAACAATTCTTAAATTCATAAGATCCGAGTACGTGCAATCCAGTGGTCCATTTTATTTTCTCCTTTTTCGATTTATATTCCTGTGGCTGTGCAAATTAAAACGAAATTGGTTATCTCACACACATCGCCTGTTACCTGCAAACAAAAACGAAATAAACTGCAGAAAGATAATAAAATTGCTTGCAATGAACACCAATTTTTATAAAATAATAAATAATAAATATATTTAATTATAAACAACTAATTATATTTACTTATAAACAATATCACCAATTTGCTTTTCGTATTTTTACTTTTCTTCTGCTCTTTGCCATCTTCAAATTGAAGTTTTGTTATTCAACCTGAAGGTGTAAACATTGATTCCGAAACATGTCAGGCTAATTCTTACTAGATATTATTAAAATGGAAATTGAAGACGAACTTACATAATTACATAAATAAGAAATATTTATTATTTATATTGTGCAAAGCTTCATTTCAGTTGAATCCATTTTATCTTATAACAACTGATTTAAGACAATTTAGAATTGATTCCACAAGTTTTTCTTTAGCAAAATCTCTCTTTTTAAGGCTGTATTATTGGAAATCACGAATACGAATTCGAATTTCAATTTTCAATATTTTTGCCATACATTTTCAATTATGTTCAGATCAGTGATTACGGTAGAGTCTCAATAGCTCTTGGAAAATTCTGCAGCAGAGTGCTTCAGATCAAGCCAAAGGATAATGTTTTCTCCACTCGATATCGACTTTCTGGAACATTGCGGATTAGTATTGAACAGCAATTATTTTTGATTTTGTACAAGAAAAATGTAACGCAGCAAAACCAGTTGATCCAACAGCTAAAAGCCACTTTAAGCCACCCATTTTTATTGTAAGCTATGAACTTTTAAGTTCTATAATCCTCGCAGATTTTAGACAAGAAATGAGAATGCCAAAGAAACAAAATGACATACTCGTATTTAGTGAGCCAAATAAGGGAGACTGAAGTGTTTATGTTTGGTTTGTCTTTAATTCTTTAAATATCATTTTTCGCCCAAGAGGAATGCTACGGCATAGATATTAAAGACAAGTTACAATTTAAAAAAGTACAGATACAAATGATTTATTTGGAGATACATAACTCCTATGCTTTATGTTGAACACACTCTCCACATCAGAGCACACAAATCGATTTCTAATGTCCCTTATAGAACTTCACCTGTCAGTGTTCAAGCTATCGGTGCCGTTTTCCTCCTGGGGTGAATAAAATATTAAAATAAAACACGGGTAACTTTCGTTTACCTACTACTGAACGTTAATACTTTACGACTGAACGAGAATCACTCGCTGTACTATTGTTTTTTTTTTTTTTTTTGAAGATCTATCTTCTCACGATGCAGAGCTTCAAAGACAACTAAGACTTGTCCAAGACGTAAATGAAGGATGACTTTAGCTATGCCTGGTACGAGTAGATTCTTGTGACGACCTTTTACAATGAGGTTACAGCTATCCTAATAAAATAAAAGCTACGAGTATAAAAGCAATTTGGAATTAAATGCAGTCTTTTGAACAAAGCTAATAGCAAATAATAGCGAACAACTATTTTGAGCATTTGAGGTCGAGAAGTAGTCAATGAAATAATAATTCTTGGCCTTACGTATGCTGATGATTTTGGCTTTTTATCTGATACAGTTGACATTATGCAGCTTACAATCAACAGACTCAAAAAGTACTGCAAAGGCAAAAGTTCTCAAATTAAGAATTGGTGGTAGGTTATTCTCTAGAAACGAAATGTGGATTTATCAATGGAATCCTTTGGAAGTTGACCTGGGTTCTGATAATATCTAATATTATGATTTTTTGTATTGCTGAATTATATTACTCGTATATTTTATTTTACCTTTTGGTTTTCTTCATTTTAATTCAATTAAAACGCATTCTTTTCTTTTTATTTTTTATCTGTATATTTCGGGGACTTATTTGCCTCATCATCAGTAGCAAAATTAATTTATAATAAATTACGAGTATTTGATAACAATCTGTTTTTAATATTAGACATTTGTTTTATATTATATATATATAAATAAAAAGAATTGAATTAAAATGAAGAAAAACAAAAGGTAAAATATAACATCTAATCTTGGGATGGGCAAATATTGAAAACTAAAATAATTTGAAGCAAAGCGAGCTAATACAAATTCGGTTTGGAGTGAGTGTATTCAAAGTAAATTTATAACACATAGCTCTAAATACAAAAAAAATAGAGCGTCTGCACAGACTATCATCCTGCTTGCTGCACAAGTATGGGACTACGGACCCCTCTGGAAAAGTTCCAGCTTTACTGCATAAGTCGAATTTTTAAGTTACCTAAGAATAACCTAATTCATGATACATCTAGAAACCCCTTATCTTGGTTACCTTAAAAATGCATTTTAACTATATGTAGTAAAAGTCATGGAAATGGAAGAAGAAAGCCTAGCAGAAATATTCTTCGAACATAATATGCTAGAAAGGAATGAATGCCGCGTCACAGAATGGCAAGACCTGCGAGTTTCTACTGATGCGAACTTAGTTTTCTTAGGAGTAAAATACAAAAGTCGGGATCGTTTTTATAAGACATTTGTATATGTAGATGAAGATCAATCTTCACAGCACAGGATGACAAATCACTCATATTTTACAAGGTAATACCTTTTGGACTGGAATATTACTGAAATGAAGAACTGTGTTTATGTTAAGGAGCGAATTGATAAACTTGAACTACGTACCACATCGACCAGAGCTCCTAATCTTGTGTGATCTCTGTGACCGTGATAAGAGAGAGAGGATGTCTTTCACTACATTTCTGTATGCCATGGCGCAAAATTTTAGTGTAATTAGTACGATGTTAAAGCTTTTTAGTATGAAACTATAGGTTAAAATGACGTTTTTGTAAATTTTAAACTTATTTCATACTTTCTCTTTTTTTTAAGTTAAAATCATCCAACACCTATTTTATTTTTTTAGTATAGTGCTATTTTCAAATGCCACAAAAGATCTGTTTACTTAGTTTTTTTCACGAACTGTTATTGGATTAGGTGTGTTCAGAAGCAATTTATTAAGAAATTGCTTTAGTACGATACTAGTTAGAAAATGTTTAAAATTAACAATGAGTTAGTAAACTACTTTGAAGTTAACAAATTGTTAAGTAGTATCATACTAATACCTTAATACTAAGCTGTTTAAAATTTTGCACCCATGTTTTTAACTGAAATTCGACGGAAGTATTTTGGACTGAGGACATTTTGAAATAAGGGTCTGATGAAGGTTCTTAATGGTGATCGTGGCTGGGATGTTGTGTATATTTACGCTCCATGTGATTACAGAACTGTTACGAACATCAGAGAAGAAGACGGTTGACAATAAACGTAGAGAAAACCTATTTAACGTCATAAATATAAATAAATTTTGCTTAGATTGGGATTGATCTTATATTAAATAATGTTTAACAATACAAAACTGGCTTATTGACAAACAAAAGACTTGATGCGAAAAAAATATTGTAAAATATTATAATATTATACTACAAATCACAAATTGGAAGAAGGGAATAAACAATAAATCCATCTGACCTAATTGCTGCTTGTTGGATAAAATAAGGAACTCGATGTTTCGAGTCGCATGAGATACATTTCTTGTTTCTACCGCTTTCTGGTAGCTAGATATACCGTTTGAAAAAGCTCGGATTTATTTCCTTCTTCCAACTGAAATTTTAAATTTAAAAAAAAAATATACAAACTTAACGGGTGAATGCGAAATATACCAACGATGATTGAGATTAACCAATGATGTTAATTTTATATGAAAAAATAAGATATTTAAAAATTTCGTTTAGTTTGAGTTTAATCCAATGATTTATACATATATGTATGCACAATTATAATAAAAATGATACAAAAGTTACCAAAGATGATGCTTACAGCTTGCTGGTTGAAATCAAAAGGGAAGATTATTTTCAATATTCTTGTTCAGAAAGCAATTACAATGCATGACGAATGAGATAAAAAAGATAATCCCCGATAACAATTCAAATGACAAATGTAATGATTTAGCATAAACTAATCGTAGGTTAGACAAATTTTAACCATTATAATTTGATATAAATTAATTTATAGCAAGTTTAAGATTGAATGAATGCAAATAATATAGTATGAATGAATTATGTATGAATGATGGGATTTAGATTTGAGATTTAAATTATTTGATTTCGAACAACGGGAAAAAGTTTTTATTTTGCACAGAAAAATCTGTTGTTTTAACCACTGCCCAGATCGTATTGACTTCCAATAGAACTGAAAATAAAGAACAAAAAGAAAAATCTATTATTTGGAAAGCCATTTATTGAAAATGTTTATGTATCGTTTCATACCCCCTTCGTATTCAGTTTCTTCAGTAGCAGTATTAGGCCTGGTCAATATGTTCATGTAAAACCCCTTTTTATCGTCCTCTATGCACTTAATAATTTTCTTATGGTTTATTGGTACCATATCCAAATATGCTTTTGTGGTAGGTAGTGCAGGAGTTACACCAATCTTTACTCCAATGGAGTATAAGCCGTTTAGCTGTTTAACTGCGATCGCACTGCAAGAAAGAGTGACCGCGTACTGGAATATATTTATATATTTTCTTAAAGCGGCCCAGTGAAATCAGGAGTAGGAAGAATAAGAATATTATTAGAGTATTGTTTCTGTTTTGCCCTCCACAAACATCACTGAATATGTGGAGTTCCTGAATGGCAGGATCAAGATTTTGAATGTTTTTCCATAACAAACTGCACACGTCGTCAGGCCCTCGCTTAATAGCTTCACCCTCATGGTACATATAAAAATCTGCCTTGTTTGTCTTAAAATTGTGAACACAAAATACATAAAGCCATAGTTTTCTGAGGTAAAACATTTCTTGCACTGGAATCTTTGGCAAGGGCAGATTCTGCATGTAATCGAAAACTAGCGCTCCAACATCTGATCTTTCACGACACAAGGCTTTTACTTCTTGTTGTTTATTGTAAAATTTCTTGGCACGTCTGAGGTGTACAATTTTTTTGCGGTCGCTATAGACAATTAGCATTATCGTTCAGCGTTGGACTTCTTATTTTTGCACTGAGCTCCTCACATGTAGAACAGACGTCAACTTATGGCCATCCAAATCGATATGAGTAATTTGTACGGAAATACTTTCGGTAGAAATCATACATAACGATGTTAGCATGCTCAGGGTACTTAGGTACTGCAGAATAGCTCAGGCATTATTTTCATGTATCTAAATGCTCAATATGTTTGCTGCTATAGTGCGACTCTTTCAGTGGAAAAGATCAGATATACTCATTGATGACGATGGCATTGACAGGCAAAGAATTGCCACGAGTATGATGTTTTCCACACTAATCTCAGAAACGAGTGATGAAAAATAGTTTACTTGACACAGTGTACAGAATAGAGAAACCTTGCCTGCAAACTCTTTTCTTTATTTACCAGCAAGATATTATACCGAACGGTGTTGTCACGTTTTGCCTAGTTGCTGTTATTAGAGCGCCTTCGAGCCGCTCGGTCGGTGTTCTACAAGCCCCATTAAAAATGTGTCCAGCTCATTCTTTGCCCGCCCAGTGCACACGCTCTTATGCAATTTTTGTTTTTGTTGGATATCTTAGTTTCTTGTAAAGTTAAGCTTACACGAACAATCACGACCCGTATTTATCTCTATAAGTCTTTGAGTCGTACTCGTAACAAATTTGTATGGCTCGCCACGTAAACGATGTATTTTTTGTAGTTCCTTAGCATACAAATGGGTCGTTTTAAAAAAATTACATTTTTAGCGTTATAGCTTCTATTTTCTTTGCATTTCAATTTAAAGACTTGAAATTTGGCATGGAAGTCTGTTTATATGTCAGCATTATAAGAACAAATTTGCAGATCGATTGATGGTAACGTATAGCCATGGTAATTAATAATGTGTAATCTCCGTGGCCTTTTTGGGATGTGATTTTCATGCTTAATCAGTTTTATTAATATTTTTAATGATGAAAATGATTTTTTATTTAATTTTGGGCCCTGTCGTTTGAAAGGCTTTCTCTCAAACTTCAATTTTATGATATGCCAAAAAAAAAAAAATGTATTTGTTGTCCGAATACTTAGTTGAACGAGTGTGACAAGATTTGGAAAAAAAAAACCTAATTAAACATTTTCGCTTTTTCACACAACTAGACAATTTTTAATAATTTTTTACGATGCATTATCTTATAGTACGTCAAAAAACCTTCAATTTCATGTTTTATTATAATTTAATTATTGCAGTTAATTCCTTTAAAATTTGCATACAAAATAATTTTTTCATCCGAGTAAAAATTCAGTGTAATCTCCGTGGCCTTGTTATCTTTGTACCGTATAAATAGTTTTTAGTCTAACCACCGCCAAAAGAAAGGTATTTACTCATACTTGAACCTAATATAATTTGTATGACATTGAATTACATTTACTATATTAAAATTACAAAATATGCGATTTTGTAATCTCCGTGGCCTGTAATCTCCGTGGCCATTTTCGTATTTGTTTTTTAATAAATGTTTTTTTAGTTTATAATGGCTCATATTATTATTAATTTGTTTATATTCTAGATAAATATACTGAATTTCATCATTCCTTACAGTATTGGTACCGTAAAAGTTCCAAGAAAGTTATGTGCCGTTATTTAAAAATATTTTTTTGACTCTTTCATGCTTTTAAACAAAATCATTTCGTAAACAAACAACTTTTTTTATTAATTATCCTATTAAATTTATTTGCTTTCCACAAAATTTCAACTATTTATTGTTACTATTTATTTTGTGGATTATTGTTATTTTATGCAAGAAAAGAACATTTTTAGTACATTCGAAATTTAAAATTTAAATTTTTATCAAAAAATACTCGTAAAATGGAAAATATTTGAAATTATTTTTGCGCAACTCGGAGAACTCCTTTTCTACTTGTTTACTATAGATTTAGAAACTAAAACCCAAGAAAAACTGAAAAAAAAAAATTTTCAAACGATCAAAAAAAAAATGTCAATTTTTAAAAAATGACCCAAATGTGTATTTCTAACCCATCTCTTCTTTTTCCTTGTAGATACTGCTTCTCCGTTGCTCGAATCCGAGTCCCTTTACATTTTCTCGTCCAATGTATACCGACCAAACACTTTTGTCTACAAAATTACAGTTAGAACGAACTAACAAAACCGAACAGACAACTGTTACCTAAAAAAATGCGGTTACGCTAATCTCACGCTTACTCAAAATTTGAAAATTGACACATTTCAAACAACCTGTAATATAGCTAAGTGTAATGTTAAAATAAAAAAAAAATTATCAGTAGGAAGAAGGAAACAAAACCGGGATTTGTTTCTTTCTTCCAACTAAAAATCACCCACATAATATTTCTATTAGAAAAGCGGTTTTTGATTCTTTCTTCTGCCTTACCGATGGGTCTACGTATAGAGATGACATTTGCATCAAAATGTCATTTTGGTAAATTTTGGGACTTAAACGGCTGAGAATCGAACTCGAGACCTTCCGCATTACAGTCCAACGCACTAACTATTATACCAAGGCTGTCAACTATCCCCAAAAAGTTTTAATTCAAAGTTGTTGATTTAATTGGAACATTAATTTAATTCCTATTATATTCTATTCATTATCATTATCATTATCCAATGCAGACACGGAAATAGAACCGTCGGGGTCGTTTATCATCTATATTCTCCTCGCCTGTAGAGACTTTACTTAATGGATATTATGCCTTAAGTAGTAATCTTACAAGTGTCACGTTTAGACATATATACATACAATACAAAGCAATAATAAACTATTCAGAGAATTGTTCTGTTTGTCAACCTGGCAAAGCCAACAATTTGAAAATGATATCTTCTGTCATCAAAAACAGAAGAATTACTGTCATGGCCGGGGGGCTAAATTTCGTCATAATGCAGTTTGAATAGTTTCTTCCTCAAATTTTGCGTAAGCTTTGAGATAAAGTTTCAGTTATAAGATAATCCTTTTTGCATTTTATACGACAGGGTACTTTAATTGGGGTTCAAGGAATCATGTTACTCTTATGTAGAAGCTAGCATATTGAGGTTGAGGCAACAAATAAGGCAACTGCGTTTGGCAGCTTTAATTTAAAAATAATCAGCCGTATCTATAAGATTTTCTTAAATTGCATCTTAGAGGTTATTTAGTTAAGCATACTTAAATATTTAATTTGGCTTTAAATGACGAAACTTCAATTCGTATCTATAATCGATTTTTCATTGGTACTTAACTAAACAATGGTTGTGTCACGTAACGTAAAAGAATGTGAAAATCTAGTACAGAAAAAAAAACAAATGCTGCTTCATTTTATACAACACAGCTGTTTTTTGACACCTTCTTTCAGTAAATAATTGGAAGACACATTAATTTATTTGTGAAATCAAAAAAAAATGGCTATCGAACACACACCCACACCCGCCGCCACAAATAAAAGAAAAAGATCTGAAAATTGGGATGCCTCCTACAAGGAAACTTTTTTATTTTAGAATTTGCAATAATACACTATAAAACAGAATTATTTTATGCACAGATTGGGCGTTTTCCTAAATGCAGTGTTGCAGCGCATCATGAATTTTAATGCTTTTTTTTATTCACTTGCTTCAATAAAATAACGTTATTAAATACGAATTCTAAATTTTGGAGTTTTTTTTATTGAATTGTAAAATTAAATTTCAGAGTGAAGAAAAACGTTGCAAGGGCATCAAAATCCACGATGCGCTGCAACACTGCATTTAGGAAAACGCCTATTCTCTTCCAACACTTCAAAGGCTAAGAGGGAAGCGTGGACGAAATTTCTTTGCGCGTACACATACTTTAATCAATACAAATTTTATGTTTCTTAAATCGTTGCACTTTATAGTTCTATATAATATCACAACAAACAATACCTACAAACTCACAATTTGAAACTTCAAAATTTCAAAGATGACAATCGATATGTCAAAATACATTTTAAAATGCCTTTAAGTGACCCTTAAACGCGGTTGATGGCGTTTAAGTTAAGAGGCCTTTAAGTTACGTTACTTAAATGTGAAAATTGATTATAGATACCGATTTCATACTTAAGAGCTGCTTAGAGGTATTTTAAAGTTAAGTAACCTTTAAGATTTGTTTATAGATTCGCCTGAATGTGTATAGTATCTAGGGTAGAGTGATAATGTATGAAAAAAAATTTTTTTTAATTTTTTTTTATGGAATATCAATACAAAGTTGCCTTTTAATGAGTAAATTCAGCATACAAAAGATTGTTTACTTGTCTTGATGTTATGAGGTGCCCCAACCCAATTGAAAATTAGAAAAATACTAAATTTTTAAAACATTGATCTAGTTTTGATTTTCTTCAAAGGCGCATTCAAATCAATCTGTGAACAGGGGAATTTAAAAATATTACTTATATTAGTCTTATTTTCTTGACGGCAGTGGTTAAAATCAATGTTTCTCACAAGTAGAATAACAATAACACGCGCGCACTTAATGGCGTTCGAACAACGTTTGACAGCGATTGAATTGAAATGAAAGTGCAGTGAAATCACCTCTCCCGCCTCAACCCCCCTCCCCCACACCTATCCACGCACTATTCAAGGTTAAACAGTTGCCAACGAAACGGAACACACAGAATATGATTTAGCGTTAATTTGACAATATTAAACATTGGTGTTTTTTGACAAAATTTTGCGAATTTTTCTAAAGTTCATGTTGGGGGCACCTCTAAATTTATCATGAGCCGAATAAAATTTTGTATGTATATTTGTGAACAATAACAGCAACTTTTTACAGGTATTGAAAATAGATATTTGATTAACTTTGTAAATTTTAAAAACATTTAAAGAAATCTGTTGGCAAATTTTCATTTTAATTTAATTTACTCTTAAAACTAATTTATGTAAGTGGAAATATCGATTTTTCAAACAAAATCGAAATCTCATAAGCAATCAAATTTTCTTTAAAATTCAAGCGGGTATCCAATTCCTTTAAATTCCAATAAGAATTCTTAAAGATGTTCTGAACATAAGAATCGTTAAAATTGCAAAATCCTTTTCAAAATTTATAAGGCGTCTTTCTGCATATGAATTTAATGAAGTCAAACATAAATAAAAACGGCTACCTCATACTCTTATAAAATAGGGATTTTTTTTATCTAGACCGTGCGGACTGTTTTTGAAGAAAAAAAAATTATTGGTGCTAAAAAACCTCGGGGGAATGTCGAAAAAATATATCACAAATAAATATTATATGTATTATCTAGAATATGGTAAGAGATCTTTCAATAGAAAGTTTGAGCGACCTCAACTCCAAAGCGCGTTTCGCCCAGGTATGACAGTGGGCTCATCAGTTAGATGATGTCGTACGCTTCTTTGGAGTTGAGGTCGCTCAAACTTTCTATTGAATTAAATTCAATCACTCCACTTAAATTGATTGAAGTAATTTTCTTATCTATTCTCGTGTCACAATGTTAGTTACCAATGTTAGTTAGTTATACAATTCCGTAGGTATGAGAATCGGCTACTATCTATTTTTCATACCCCTAAGTGATAAGGGTTGTCCACCTCTAACATTTAAAGTATTTACATTCAATCCAAGGCAGACTGAGTGCTTTTATCTTCGACTGTTGTTGGTTAATGTTACTGGACCACTGACATTTCTAGATATACCTACATAAAGTGAATGGGCAAACAGTATCCAGATGCATGCCTTGCACTCGGCTTGCTGGAAGACGACAACCAGTGGGAATGTATGCTTACTGAAGCAGCATTGAACTGTACAGCAGTATAAATTCGTCCACTATTCGCTATAGTGTTGACTACATGGTTCCCAGCCCCAGCAGAGATATTTTGGGATAATCACACAGATTCAATGACTGATGATACATTCAGCGACGCTATGTACAATGAAGCATTAGTTGCAATTGAGGATCTTTCCATTATCATTGCCAACTTACCACTCAGTCATTTCGGTATGAATTCGCCAAATCGAACTGCATCTGATTTAATGAACACTGAAATGAATCGTGAACTGCAGTAAAACACTGTAGATATGCCGGTGATTGTTACTCGCAATGTCCCACTAATGAATGAGGAACAAAAAACCATTAACGACCGAATTATGCTCGCAGTTTCAGTAGGACAAGGTGGGTTCTTCTTTTTGGATGCACCAGGTGGAACTACTGGCAAAACAATCCTTAATCCACAACAGCTCATTCAGTATTTAAACTGCCACTAAATATTCAAAATAACCCTGACTCAGTGTGCAACATAAAAAAAACAATCGTCCATGGCCACAGCCACAGTGCTGAAACCGTGTAAAATTATCATCTGGGATGAATGTACTATGGCACACAAGCATTCACTTGAGGCATTGAACAGGACATTGAAAGATATTAAAAACAACGAAAAACTAACTTTGTTAGTCCTTTCAGGTGATTTCAGACAAACACTTCCCGTCATTTCACGTTCAACATACGCTGATGAGATCAACGCTTGCTTAAAATCATCGCCATTGTGGCGTAATGTTGAAAAAGTACAGCTGAAAGTAAATATGCGCGTTCAAATGCTTCAAGATGCATCCGCTGAAACATTCTCAAAACAACTCTTAAATATCGGCGATGGAAAAGTTACTATAGATGAAACTGGATGCGTAAAGACACCGATCGATTTCTGCACAATCATTGATTCGCAAGATGTTTTTATTGAACAAATATTTCCCGATGTACACACACAGGACATAAATCATGAGTGGCTTGAAGAAAGAGCAATTTTAGCGGCAAAAAATGTGGACGTTGACGATTTAAATCTGAAGATACAACAGTTGTTGCCAGGGAACTTGGTATCATACAAATCTATTGATACAGTTTGCGATGCCAGTGAAGCTGCAAATTTTCCAACAGAGTTTTTGAACTCACTGGATTTGCCAGGCATGGCACCGCATAATTTATAATTGAAGGTGGCATCTCCGATTATTTTGCTTCGTAATTTTAACCCGCCACGGCTGTGTAACGGTACGCGATTAGTCATTCAAAACTTAATGGAAAACATTATGGAAGCAAGCATTTTAAATGGCAAGTTCCGAGGTGAAAATAAATTAGTGCCACGAATCCCTATTATACATACAGATGTGCCAATTCAATTTAAACGTTTTCAGTTTCCGATTAGATTGGCATTTGCAATGACTATCAATAAGTTCCAGTGCCAAAGGATGTCTGTTTGTGGCTTAGATTTGA
Source organism: Philhelius festivus (assembly GCA_963931855.1). NCBI lineage: Eukaryota > Metazoa > Arthropoda > Insecta > Diptera > Syrphidae > Philhelius > Philhelius festivus. Next base: position 139,215,730 of record OZ007555.1, on the reverse strand, counting down.
GCACACCATGTTTTTCACACGGACAATTATACGTGGCATGCTCTCGAGTGGGTAAGCCATCTAGTTTGTTTGTGTTATCTAAAGATGCTCTAACAAAAAATATGAGATTTTCATAAATATATTATTTTATTACTATATTGTTGGTACTTGTTAATTACATATTCTTTATTGTAATTAACATAAATATGTTATAATTAAACAAATTTTGCTCTTAGGGATAGGACCTATCGGAACAATTTCATACAGCCAATCGCAAAAACAAAACATCATAAAGATGTTGCAACGGATATCTATTTGGCATATTTGAATAATGTTACCAAAAGTTGGAAAATATTCACTACAAGGGCGTTTTTGGTGCTTCCCATTTGGGCATTTTTATTCCGGAATTAATTGTTAGACATAGAAGAGTGTACCTATAAGTGTACCTAACAATAGAGTTATAATAAGTTCTAGGTTCGTCTAGTGGTCCAAATCTACGAAACTAAATCCGGTATATATTTATAAGTGAAGTCATAACTTGTTGTACTTTTGCGATCATACGAAAAAGAGTTATACGAAAACATAAGGACACCAGCAACACTCAATTGGTACCTACGTTAACTATACTACATAATTATAACCAAAACGCTCTCAGAGGGAGCTATGTGCTACTCATCTGTAACTGTAACTTTCACACAAACGAAATGAGGGAGTTTTTTCTATTGCTGTAATTCAACACATTCCGACCTTGGAGCCATCAATAACTCAAACTTGCTTCGTTTTCTGCCCTATACATAATGTAAATTATCAAAAATGCAATTGCTGTTCGTTTCGTGTCTATTTGTTAATCATCAATTAAAATTAAGACAGTTGCGTTAAAATACGAAGACACATAAAATAAAATGCACGATTGGGTCGCACGAACTTGCACTTATGTAAAAGACTAAGAATTTCAAAAATTAATGTTATTAGAGAAAAAGCATAAAATTCATTTTTTAAATGACTAAAACTCCTTTAGTAGTTCGAGCTAAACACAGGATGCCATATGCTTTGAGCAAATACAAGTGTATGCCAGAACAAGACTGTAATTCGTTTTAGTGGTTTCTTAAAAAAATAAGCTTTTGTATACAAAATTTTTAAAACAAATAAGAAAAAATGTTGGTACGCATTATTTAAACTTTTTATGTATTATTGTTTGAATAAAAATTTAATTAACAAACAAAATATTGAGCCGTTTTTGAGATATCGAGTTTTCAAAAAAAAAAATAGATTTATTTTTTCAAAAATTCAAAAAATGTTTTTTTTTAAAGTCTTAAAATGCAATGTTCTTTTAAACTTTTTAGAAGCTTCTCTAAAAGCAAAAATTAATCGAAACAAAAAAAATACGATTTTCGAAAACCATTTTTTAACAATACAAATGTATTGTGGGTACCTTTATTTTTAAGTAAAACAAATTTTTTTCCTCAGATCTTGTAGATTATATTAAGAAACTTTTATTTATCAAGCTTGAAAAAAATCGAGCATGGGGTTTTCGAAATATTGAGTTTCCAAAAAAAAATTTGAATTTTTTTTAAGAATCCAAAAAAAAATAAAATGCACGACTGGGTCGCACGAACTTGCTCCTATGTAATCGACTAGGAATTTTAAAAACGAATGTTATAAGAGAAAACTGTTCATAAGGATAAAATTAATTTTTAAATTCTTTTAGTAGTAAGAGAAAAAACAGAATGCTATCCAACTATGAATTTATGCAAGAACAAAAATTATAAGTCATTGTAGTGGTTTCTTAAAAAAAAGCTTTTATATACAAACTTTTTAAAAGCTTTTTGAGAAAAAATTTAGGTACGCCAATTTAAAGTTTTTATTATTGTTCGAATAAAAATTAAATTAACGAAAAGAAATATTGACCCGGAGAAATATTGACGGAGATATCGAATTTTCAAAAAAAGAAAAAAATAAATTTTTTTTTTCAAAAATTAAAAAAATATTTATTTTAAAGTTTTGAAATGCAATGTGTTTTAGACTTTTTAGAAGGTTCTCTTTAAAAATTTTCATTAAGATCCGTTATGTGGATAAGAGAAATTCAAAATTCGAAAAAATGGTTCTATGGTAGGTACAAGCTGTAATATCTTAATTTCAAAATTTTTTTTATTACATTAAAGATCATAAAAATTAATTGAAAGAAAAAAAAATTTATCAAAATTCTGGGTGCCGTTTTCGAGAAAAATACGATTTTTGAAAACCATTTTTTTAAATTTTTTAGCATTTGTATGGTAGGTACCTTTATTAGTTTTGAAAAAAAAAATTTGGAAGTTTTTTTTAAAAATCCAAAAAATTATGTTTTGAAAATTTGAGTACACAATTCTATTAATGTTTTTGGGGAGCTTAGGCAAAAAAAAAAAAAATGATCAAAATCGGTTGAACCGTTTTTGAGAAAATCAAAAACAAAAAAAAATGGTTCCTTGGGGGGTACCCTCAATAACCATTTTTCGGAAAATTTTTTTCAACCAATACCTAGCTTTAATTAAATGAAATTTTTCTGTATTTTTATTTTTAAAATCTGTCGAACAGTTTTTGAGAAAAAAAATGTTTATAAAATTTCAAAACAAAATCGTATGGAAGGTACCGTTATTTTTGGTCTTAAAAAAAAAAAAAAAAACGTGTGGGGGGGAAAAATTAAAAATGATATCTACCAAGTTTAAAGAAAATCGGCCGAGCCGTTTAGGCTGTAGTCGCAGCGACAGACAGACAGACAGACAGACAGAATTGTCAGACCCACTTTTTTAGTGTTCGCTATCATCGTAATGTCAACTTTGATCAAAATCTCGAATAACTATTTTTGGGAAAATTTTTTTCAACCATTTCCTAGTTTTAACTAAATGTAATTTTATGAATTTTTTTTTAATTCTGTGGGACAGTTTTTCAGAAAAAAATATTTACATATAAGATTTTGAAAAAAATTCGTCTAGCAGATACCCTTATTATTGGTCTTAAAAAAAGGGAAAAATCGTGTCCCCCCCACACGATATCTACCAAGTTTAAAGAAAATCGGCCCAGTCTAGTAGGCCATAGTCGAACAGACAGACAGACAGAATTTTGGGACCCAATTTTTTCCTTTTCGCTATCATCGTAATGTCATACTTTGATAAAAATCTTGAGTGGGGGGGGGGGGGTTGAACCCCTAAAACTCCCACCTGCGTTCGCCCTGAGTGATGTACATACATGCCGAGAACTGAAAGCTGTTCGGTTTCCTCAATGCAACTACCTCTCCTTGATAGCGGTATGATGGTTGGCTTCCGCTTTAACGATAGAACACATCATTGAGCCTTTTTTCACAAAATCCACAAAAGCAATTCAAAATTTATTTGCATAACTAATTAAGGGTTAATTAACAAATTATTGATACATAAAAATTATATCATATACATTCGGAAATTGAAATCGCGATTCCCAAAAAATGGTACTGTCAAAAAAATGGTATTTTCAATGCAATATTTGTGGGCATGTGTACCTACCACAACTATTTTTTCTTCAAGATATTCAAAGATCCTCATTCAGCTTATAAGGAATAATGAAATTATGAATATGAATTTTTTATTATGACATATAATTTTGGCTTGGCTACCATCCTTAGATTTTCAATTTAATTATACATACATATGTGTGTATAAGTAAAATTTTTTGGCCTATTTTTCGCATTTAAGTCTTTTTTCTCTGATAATTCGGAAAATATTTCAAGTGAAAATATTATTTAAAAAGTTTTAAAAGTTCTTAAAGTTTATTCCTATTATGCTCAGACTTGTAATTACTTGAAACACAAATACATACCTAAAATGTAACCCTCTCTAGTATAGGGTGGATAATGACCAGATTGTTATTATAAGCCTCTGGGTTTCGTTTCTTTGTTTTGTAGAACACGCGAAAATGCATAAATCGTTTTATATCTAACACCGCTATTAATACATAGAAGATAATTAATGGCAAGCATCAGTTTATACACTGAGAGAAAAATATTCAAGGATATTTTGGGATAAGAATAAAATCGTTTTACAGTGTGGGTCTATATCCTATGGTTTACGAAAATTTGTCTGTTAATACGAATGGTAGAAACTTTGTTAAGTTCTTTATTCTTAGAAGACATACAAGCCTTTATAACTGTTTTTAAATAAAATTCATATCTTGTTGGGGTCTTCAGATTTCGAATTTCTGAGTTTGTTAATTTTTCCTTGACTGCGCTAATTGCTGATTTTGAGGTCAATTTTCTCCATAAAATGCGTATAACGTTTTACTTTTTTTAATGAATTTAATAATAAAAATTAATAATAAGTTTGTAGAAATAATCATACATCATTACGATGATTGAGAACACGAAGAAAGTGGGTTCAGCAATTCCGTCTGTCTGTAGGTCTGTATATCTACTATGAATGTCTGTATGTTAATTTGTCAGATATTTTGCAGTTATAGCTCAGTATCAAAAAGTAATTAAAATTTTACTTTCAACAATTTTATTCGTTATGTGTACAACCATACCTTAGACTTTTTAACCATGTGTCTCCATTTATAAAAAAAAAAAAGGTTGTGGGTACTGACGTACCCGCGGTAGAATCGTCTTTTGGTTTTACGTGAGTACCTGCCGATTGCCGGCTCTACTCCACGGGAGGCCTACCTCCATCGGAGTCAGATTGGGTCCTGACCATTAACCCCGACATAGCCGAAACCATTTCGGTCGCAAAGTTGTGACATGTTGCAGGCTTGAACACACCTCTTGCTTAGGAGGCGAAGGCTATCTAACACCTCTTGAATCCAGGCACGCCTGGAAACCATGTGTCTCCGAATAAACCAAGCCACCGCGATACTCCCACTAGGGGGCCTACCTCATAGATAACCTGAGAAAGAGAGCACGCACGGGATAGCTGCACCTCTCTATCCGAAGATATGTAGAATAGGAGAGTCAGAAGACGTACGCTATAGCCCTCAGACTCCTGGGCACTATCTTCCATGGGGCCAGAATATAGCCTCCGGTCGAGCTTCGCCACCAAAAAGGTCAATTACAGATAAAGTTCCTGAAAAACTTCAGGGCCTGTCAGCCCCAGATATACAAACACCATCAGAGGTAGAAACCACAACTAAGAATGTGCACTCCTCTGGTGAGTTGTTACACATTCCTTAGCGGATTCCTACTTTAAGGACACCGTCCAGACTGTTCCTATCCACTTAGTTCAGTTACTTACGTTACCTATCCACAGGCACCGCGAGGAGGGCGATAGCAACCGGAAGTGACAGCTTTGTGCGAGGTAGCAATACCGGCCCACGGATAAATCGATGGACGAGCCCATCAGAACATCAAACCAGCGTTACCGCTTCAGCGAACACGCATGTAAGTGCATGGATTGTGCATCCGCAGTAACACCAGCAGAGTTCAATTGAGCCCCGGACAAGCCTTAAACTACTCAAGCACGCCATCACCCCACCTGCACCAGCGGTAGAAGTAAAACTTTTTTCCCTCAAGCAAAACCTCTGTAATATTCTAACCTATAAACATACAAGCATTTTGTATTCTAAAAACATGTCGCTGTCTTTGACTGATAACGCGTCGTTTTGTCATGTCACTGACAGCTGCATAGAAATTTTTTATCCCCAACGCCGGAAAAGAAGTTAAACTTCAAAAAGTTTGTTGAGATACACCTTAATCCCATACTTGAATCAAAGGGCACGGTAGTGCCCAGCCAAGTTCTGGCGCTACACCCTTTTTACAGGAACAAACTCAGGCGATTTTCGACCCCTCCCTATCTTAAGTAACAATAAATTCAGAAACTTAAAATATTTGCTAAGTTAGTCAGGCACAGGCGCCTCACCAAATTTTAATTTTCTAACATAAGCGGTTTCTGAGATATAAGGCCTCAAGTCAAAAATCACAAAAACCGTAACTAGCTGACTCACAGATCATCAAAATTATGGAGCACTTTCCGACATTGAAGAATCTAGTAATTTTGCACAACGGTAGGTCTTGTCATGGAATAAATCGAAAATTTGACGTTTTCCATTCAGGGGGCTTGGTATCCGCCCACTTTCTGAGAAAAAGTTTAATTTATATGGAGCACTTCCGATTGCTGTAGAATGATGAAATTTGGTAGAGCTGTAAAGCTTAATGTACATTCAAAGCGAAAAATAGAAAATCTAAGATTTTTCATTCGAAGTGTCTTTTTATTGTCATTTTGAAACTATACATGCATCTTGAAAATTCATGTCTTTTGTTAGAACTAGAGTGCTCGATTTGGTAGTTGGCACTCTATGTTATGTTAATATGAATGAAAAAAGAAAACATTTGCATACCTGAACAAAGTATGAGTTTACATAAAAAAAACTCTTAACTGTGATGTGAACTATAATAAAACCACTAATTAGGCTTCCTTCATTTAAAAAAAGGAGTTAAAATTTCAACAAGAACATCATCGCATCCTCAACAATTATTGCCTTCTTATGATTTTGAGCGGATGTAGGTGCTAGTATTTATAATTAAGGTAGGTATGTTAGTCTAAGGTATCTTGCCAGAACAAGAAGAAACAATTGAAGCGCAAATCAAAAAAACCAATAACAAAAAGAAAATATACCAAAAGAAATAGGAAGCTATAAACTAAGTTGATTTTAGTAGGTCACCCAAAGAAAAACCTGTGTAAAATTAACCTAAATCGGGGTATAAACTAAGTTACTCCTAGGGCAGTTTTGAACTTGGTAAGTTCTAAGATAACATACCTTAAATTGCTAAGGCAAAACAAATTTGTTAGGAACTGTCTAAAGTAGGAAAATTTATGCAAGTTTATCTTGACAACTAGGTAAATTTAACATAGTTCTTTGGCTAAATGAAGCTTTCAGATAAGGTAAATCTAGCAGGAATAAGATAATTTTTACCTTGTTTCTCTTCCAATGAGGGGTGATAAAAAGAGAACAGAATATTTGTAAGCTTAATAAAGAAAGAAACAAAATACTTTTTAAGTTTGTGTGTACCTATACATGATTTGCTTTATGCTAACAAACTGATAGGCTGATAGTATTTATTTTGTAAGTCTATCAATTATTTTATTATAATGGCGATGCATTATATGTATTTATTATTTTGCACATATGGGAACCGAAATATAAATGCGGTTGAAATTGTATCTACTAATTCTAACATTTTACGTCGAAAAAACACAAAGCGCCTTCAAAATAATCCATATTTAAATTATTTTATTTATAACTTTTATCGGAAAAAGGGTTACCATATATTTTTTCGTAAGCAAATTCAAATTAACTTTTAAATCTGTTTTGTTTTTATTTAGGTCATGGGTCATTTGCGTGTGAGAGTTGATAAGAAACCGGAAAGGTCAAATTTAATACAAAATATTCCAAACTACACACTGAGAAGCTTATGCTGCTTTTACAATAGTAATAAAATCTCATCTTTTCTGTAATTTTCTACTATTACTCTTGTCACAAAAAAATTACTACTCGTGTAATACAACATACCTAAGAAATACATTTTTTTGTCAAATGTGAACGAAAAGGTAGTAAGTAGCAATAAAGTCTCCAAGATGTTAATGTATTTAGTATAAATTGAAAAAAAGTTACACAATATATTTTATAATAAAATACTTTCTATGCAGTCACCACAATGCGAAACGAAAACTTGAACATACCACCTAATACATTTTAAGTCAGTCAAGTTCTACAGCCAAGTTATTTTATCGAAATCATATTTTTTTAAGATATGGTAACCCTCAAATACTTCGCTTGTTTATATAAATACGGCTGCCACTGACGAGACACTTCCACTTCTAGTAACATCTTTATTCTTTCGAGTGCGAGTGAGAAGAGAACGTTGGCATCAGAAAAGTAGGTAATTTTACCTGTTCGTGAGGTAAATCTGCATTAAATATAACTTGATTAACCCGCACATTTTCTAGATATGTGGAACTTTAGATTAGCCCTAAGGCAATTCTGCCCTTAGGTTAAGGTAATTTTTATTACCTTAGTCCCAGGTAAAATTATCTAAGTCCTAAGTAAAAGTTTAACATAAATTGCCTTAGTCCTAGGCAAAGTTATGCTAGAAAAAATTATGCACAGAAATTACCTTAGTTCCAGCTAAATTACCTTAGTTCTAGGCAAAATTTTTAACATTATTTGCCTTATTCCTAAGCAAAGTTATGCTAGGAAACTAACATCCATACAAAAAAATTTAACCTATTTTTTTAAGGCACGGTAGCCTATTCTAGGTTAATTTACCTTAGGATTTTCGAGCATAAATTGCGTTAGATCTAAGGCAAGTTATGCTCGAAAAATAACTTCCATACAAAAAAGTTTGCCTAAGGGGTTTAAGGAAATTTTACACAGATTTTTTCTCTGGGTGAGAGTCCACCCTTCTATCTTTCCGTATCTTTCGAGATTTTGACATGGCAAAATATTAAAATCTTTGCAAAAAGTAGTAAGATCAAATCGAAATTATAAATGTTAAAAAAAGAACCAAGTTCTTCTATACAAAAACCTTTGTGTAACAAATCAGCCGCGAAAAGTACTGAGATCTAAAAGTAAGCCAAGTTTTTACTTCATGAAGGTTTAATACCGAATATTTAAAGTAGAATAATATTGAAACAGCTACAATGTAATAGAGAAATTTTATTATTTAATCGTTACTGACTAAAATTTGATGGGCTTACTTGGAAAAGTCAAAGAATCATATCAAATTCACATGACTCTAAAATTTTAACTCTTAGTAAAATGTTTAGAGAAAGTTATGATTAACATTTACAAAATTGTCGTTATGATTTAGTATCCCACTGAGAACAATCGTAATAATTCGACTATAAAGCAACGAGTATAATCCGTCATGATAAAAGAAAGATTTTTATTTGATTAAAGAAGCAATTTCTGTCAGTGCATGAATAATGTTCATGTTTTTCATCTCGTATAGCCGCTAGCAAGAAGGCTAATTAGAAATAATATTGGCTCCACCGCCCGTAGTTCTTAATATTATTTAAATAACTACACCAAACCCCACACCATCTCCCAAAAAGTTTCTGACTTATAGCTCGTGCAAAATTCAATTGGGATATTAATTTTTGATACGAGTAACGTTTGCTTGCAGTGGGATGTTGGGAGAAACTCTTATAGCGAGAATAAATCAATAAATGATGGTTTCGAGTAAAAACAAATTTCGAAGTTTTAATTAAATCTAACATTACAAGGATGTTGCACACCAAAATGTTGTCGGTCTGTGCGTTTGTGTTCAGCTATTTAACGAGGTGCAGGGGATTTTTATGTGATTTCATATAAAGGAAACATTTTAATTTCTGTTCAAAATGTTCAATTTAATTTTAAAATTTTCTTTCAAAAGGCTCTAAGGAAAACTTAAAACTAATAGAAAGTAGTAAAGTTGAGATGATTTTACTTCCAACTTTTTTGACTATTTTTGAGTAAATTACTTTTTGAGTTATTCCCCTAAGCAAGGCATTAATATATTAGTCGATAATGTTCTAAATTTTGACTCTATGAAAACTTGTAACAAAGTTTTTTTTTATTTCTTAATTTATTTAATTTATGTATTTAAGTTCTTAAAAAATAGTTATATGTTCAAATATTAAATTCACTAACGAAACTTTACAAAGTTTAAAGTTTAAAATTTGTGCTAAAAAATAATTAAATTTTAATTCAATATTTGAACAGCTAAGTAGATTCATGTATATTTAACATTTATTGCTATTTTTATCTCTATCGCTTCCTTTTTTCATTTTACTTTGCTTCTTCTTAAGACTAAAAAAATACGCCTTATTTTACTTTGTACTGCGCAGGAGTTTTCAAGTCGTCTGATATTACGCCAGAGGCCTTTCGAAAGGGGGTTAGTATTAACACAAAATTGACGTTCGAATCTTAAGGAAGAGTATATTGGACGTATGAGTTGTCTAGGTGTGATCAACAAAGTTATAAAGATAAGCCGGTTCACGTTCACGTGAGCAATATATTAGAAATTATCGTTAAGGTGCAAAACTTTTGGAAATTATTAAATGTCATTGACCATGTTATCCTTCTTTACATTCCTTTGGTTTTCGATGTTGCTGATTTTTGTTTCGGGAAGGAACCATACTCCAACTCCGTTGTTTGTAGGAAATTCAAACTCAAACGGATAGAGTTTTCCAAAAATATCGCCATCCGGGAAGGGATCATTCTTCTTGCGCGGCGGCGAGAAAGAATCAGTATCGCGTGGCATCATTACTTAATCTATTTGATGACCATCTGATTTCATGAAATTATAAGTAAAATTAAAATTTAGAGCTTTTGTGATAGAAGAACCATTAGTATTCAACGTATATAACTGAGGGAATGCGCCTTCTGTTTGGCTTACTGCATTTGAAAAGTGTTCAGAAACAACTTTTGCATTTAAGCTGTTACCATCGATGTCAGCCGGTAAAATACAAATTCCTTTCCCAATCCCTATTGCGCGTAGATTCTACTACTTCTTCTTCTTCTACGTACTTCTAATGGAGATACGTTTATGTTTCTGAGATCCCCATACTGATAGGTACTAGAAACTGTTTAAAAAAAAACCGAAGTCACTAAGTAAATTAGATCATAGTTTGAGGAACCTGGAGCGGAGAGTTGATCATAAAATCTTCCCTTTTATATCACTTAGTAAACTGCTCGCAGATCAAAAATACACATCAAGCAATGGATAGATTTATCTTCAAGAAGAAGATTGTTGTTGAAGTCTCCACAGAAGATTGAATTTCAGCAGGAAAGTGAGACTTCTTCTTAAAGATTTAAGAAAGGACTAAAAATTTAAAACATAATTAATAATAATACAAAACTGGTTCTTCATTTAAGATCTTAGAACATACTGTTGAAATATTTACTTGCACTACTGCTTTTTCGAAACTTTTTTAAAGTTCACCCCTCTAAAAATAGAAATTTTGAATTTGAAATTAAATATACCCTTTAACTGTTAAGTGGGCGGAAATGTTTTTTTCACATTGAGAAATGGTGTATGCGATTTTTGTTTATAAAAACATTTGGTCACGCAGTAAGTTAACTAAAAAATTAATTTATATGCCAAAGCCAACGGCTCGGGTTAGTCTTAATGCAGTAAAAATAAAATGCACGACTGGATCGCACGAACTTGCTCTTATGTAAAAGTACTTTGGAATTTAAGATACTTTTTATAAATATAAAACACGCATTTAATGAGATAATAATGTTCAAATGCATAAAATTGCCGTCTGGTTTCCAGAAAAGTATGAATTTATGCAAATAAACTTTAAAAAATCGTTTTATTATTAAATAAAATTTTTATATAAGAAATTTCTCTAAAATTTTTCAAGAAAAAAATGTGGGATACGAATTTTAAGTATTTAATAATATTGGTTTTAGGAAATAATTTCAAAAAATAATCGTTCATAGGTTTTGAAGATATTTATTTAATTTTTTTTTTTTAAACCCAATAAATATTTTTTCGAATATTTTTATAAACAATATCATTTTAAACTTAAGGGGACTCCTGCTGAAAATTTTGGGTTAAAATCCTTAGAGCCGTTAATGAGAAAGTCGAAAATAAAAAAAAAACGGGTCTATTGCAGGTATATAACATTTTGCCCCAAATTTTTTTTTGACCAAAATGTAGTCCATGTCCATAATATCACACTTAATTTTTTTTATAAAAATCGTTAGAGCCGTTTTCGAGATAAATAAGATTTTGAATTACGGGTGTATGGGGGGTACCCTTAGTTTTGGAGCTAAAAAAACTTTCAATTTCTCCTCTAGGGAATCACCGAAGACCCTTAACTACCGAGATTGAAAGAAATAGGTCCAGGGGCTTAGGCTGTAGTGAGAGGTACAGACATACAGACACACTGAAACATGTTTTTTGTGTACTAAATTTTCCTTAAAATTTTTATAAAAAAAATTGATATGCAAATTGTTAGTATTTAATTAAATACATTTTAAAACGTAATTTAAAAATTTAATCGTGTATTGGTTTTCAAGATATTGAATTTTCAAAAAAAAATTTGTATTATTTTTTTAAAAATCCAAAAACTATTTTTTCGAAAAAAATTTTAGTTTATATTTTTTCAAATGCAAAGCAGCTCCTGCATAAAAATTTTGGTTAAATTCGTTAGAGCCGTTGGTGAGAAATTCGAAAATCAAAAAAACCGTTCTGTTACACGTACCCCGAATAACATTTCCCCCCAAATTTTTTTTTCACCAAAATATAGTCCATAATATCATACTTAATTTTTTTATCAAAATCGTTAGAGCCGTTTTCGAGATAAATAAGATTTTGCATTACGGGTGTATGGGGGTACCGTTAGTTTTGGAGCTAAAAAAAAATTTCAATTTCTCCTCTAGGGAATCACCGAAGACCCTTAACTACCGAGTTTGAAGAAAATACCTCCAGTAGTTTAGGCTGTAGTTCGAGGTACAGACATACAGACAGACAGACGGAATTGTCGGACCCACTTTTTTCGTCTTCGCTATCATCGTAATGTCAACTTTGATCAAAATCTCGAGTTCGATTTTTTTTTCAAATTCAGAACTTGCCCTATAGTACCTATATCGCAAGTAAAAAGTAAAAGCCAAACCGATAACTAGCTCTTTAGAGAAGGCATAGAGTTTGGCACCGGGCTCTCTTACCGAAAATGCGTGCGTTTGGCATCAACGAAACCGTTATTCTTTGGATTAGAAATTACTTTCTAGATCGTTCAATACATGTTACATTGGACGGTTTTAAGTCTGATCTTCAAAAAATAAATGCTGGTGTTCCCCAAGGCTCCGTTTTGTCTCCGAATCTCTTCCTCATTTTTATTAATGTTCTCTTGTCTGAAACTTTTAATCCACAAATCCACTTCATTGTTTTGCCGACGACTCCACTCTTAGCTTTTCGTACTCGTTCCCAAATTCACGTCCATCTCCTTCGGAAGTGGAATTGCAACGGTATCGCATGATAAGCTCATTAAACTCCGATCTTTACAGCATTGTTAAATAGGGGGTACAAAAAACTGTGTGGAGTTTAATGCTTCGGAAACTCAATGCTGTCTATTGTCGTTAAAGCAAAATATATCCCCTATGCCATTGTCCTTAAATGCACTTGCATCGAAGAAACCGAAAAGCTCTCAGTACTTGGTATGTGTGTTAACGACGATCTTCGTTGGAATGATCATATTCTCGAGACCGTCAAAAATGCTGCTAAATGCTTAGGATTTCTATATCGATGTAAGAAATTTTTCACCCCTTCTGATCTGGCTACCATTTATAAGGCGTTTATACGTCCAAAACTCGAGTGTAACTCACACCTTTGGGCAGGCGCTACTCAATCTTCTCTCCATTTTTTTTTTTTTTTTTTTTATAATCTACCCGCGCTCAAGGGATTATGATTACCCTTTAAATGTTTCAACACAGCGCGGGCGTGAAGTTAAGAAGAGAAAGAAGGATAGGAAAGATGTGTGGCACGATGTTCTGAGACTGAAGGTTGTTGTCTCAGATATTTTATCTCCAGGGATGGCGGCTGAACTAAAGCGGAGAATGCCGTGTCTTGTTTCTTTGTCGCTTATAATTCACATTATTTTATTCGTGTTCATCCTTGTTGGGCATACTAGTTTAACTCAATTACATGTTGTTAGTATTATGCCTGAACAACATGTAATGAGTAAACCAGCAACCAATTGATGACAATTTTAGAAGGTTTTTAATGGAATTAAAACGACATAGACGACGGCAGGGATGGAACCTGTGATCATGAGGTTCACAGGCGAGCACACATCCATCGCGCCACGGCCATAGAATAGAATTCACAACAGAGCGTTAAAACTGATTGGAAACAGAGCTATCATGGATTCATTCCCATCTCTTGAACACCGTCGGAATGTTTCATGTATTTCCCTGTTTTATCACTTCTTTCACAAGCAATGCTCACTCGAAGTAGCCAGTTGCATTCCCCCCTTTATCAATTCACCCGTGATACCCGCTCCACCAGGAATGCTCCTCAGTTCACCCTTGAGCCTAACTTTGGTCGTACCGTCAAATATAGACATTCGTTTTTTAGTCGCACAACACGATTATGGAATAACTTACCCGGCACAGTTTTCCCTTGCCATTTCAATCTGCAAACATTCAAAAGCAATGTTCATCGACACCTCCTTTCTCTCCCCTCATAATTTCCCCCTCGCCCAAGCTGTGTTTAAAACATTATAAAGGTCTCGTAACATACTCTTGAGAGCGAGTGAATTATAAAAAAAAAACCAAAGCAAGTGTGTTATTCTTTTTTAAACATGTTTTGTTTAGTAATAAGCTACTTAAAATAAATAAAAATTAACTCTATGAATATCTAAAATACTCGTAGGTAAATTAGCTTTATTGTTTTATTCGTCTCCTTTGGGCATATTTGTGTTTCCTAACGGGATGTTAAAATATTTGGGTGAAGGGAGATACTTTAATACTGCAAAATTAACGTTGGTGGTAATGACTTTCAAATTTATTTGAGTTTTCGGATTGGTGTAATGATTGAGGATGCAAACGCAGATATAAACGAAGCTATGAAACGTGTTGTAGAATGGCCTAACCAGACCTTTTTGAAACTGAATTTAAATGTGAAGCTTTAATTTTGCGTGATACAAATATGCCCTACATTTTGTTGAAGTGATGTATAATGAAGGTTTTTATAATACAAACTCTATATACTACTGAAATGAATCGGCCAATTAGAAGACTTAGGACTATTATTGGACTTGTTGAAATGAAAAAACCTAGGAGCTGTATATTTAATCAAACGTATTGCTGTGAGAAAGACAAATAACATGCTCCCTGGGAGAAATAAATGCTGTATTTCGCGTTTAACCTTTTCGATCATATAGGGACGACACTTTTGTCCCAGAGGATGTTTGCCTCTGTCAGTATTTTTTACCGTTTTCCCTAACATGTGGTACCAATGTTCAGCTGCAAACAAAAACATGTGCCGACAGTTTTTTGTCATTTTTCCACAGCCCATCAAATTTTAGTCAGTAATTATTAAATAATAAAATTTCTCTATTACATTGTAGCTGTTTCAATATTATTCTACTTTAAATATTCGGTATTGAACCTTCATGAAGTAAAAACTTGGCTTACTTTTAGATCTCAGTACTTTTCGCGGCTGATTTGTTACACAAAGGTTTTTGTATAGAAGAACTTGGCTCTTTTCTTAACATTTTTGTTTTTGGTTTGATCTCACTCCTTTTTGCAAAGATTTTAATATTTTGCCATGTCAAAATCTCGAAAGATACGAAAAGATAGAAGGGTGGACTCTACCTTATAAAATCAACTTAGTTTATAGCTTCCTATTTCTTTTAGTATATTTTCTTTTTGTTATTGGTTGTTTTGATTTGCGCTTCAATTGTTTCTTCTTGTCCTAGCAAGAAACCTTACACTAACATACCTACCTTAATAATAAATATTAGCACCTACATCCTCTCAAAATCATAAGAAACCAATAATTGTTGAGGATGCGATGATGTTTTTGTTGTAATCTTAACTCCGTTTTACTTGCGACTTATAGGTACTATAAGGCAAGTTAAGCATTCGGAAAAAAAATTGAAATCGAGATTTTGATCAAAGTTGACATTACGATAATATCGAAGACCAAAAAAGTGGGTCTCGCAATTCTGTCTGTCTGTTCGACTAAAGCTAAACGGCTCGGCCGATTTTCTATAACTTGGTAGATATGGGTTTTATTTTTTCTCCCCCGGATATTTTTTGATTTGATTTTTTAAGACCAAAAATAACGGTACCTGCCATACGATTTTTTCGAAATTTTATAAATATTTTTTTTCTCAAAAACTGTTCCACAGATTCTTTTAAAAAAATTCTTAAAATTTCATTTAGTTAAGCCTAAGTAATGAATGAAAAAAAATTTCTAAAAAATTATTATTTTTGGTACCCCCCTTGGAACCATTTTTTTTTGTTTTTGATTTTCTCAAAAACAGTACAACCGATTTTGATCATTTTTTTTATGTTAAGGCTCCCCAGCAGTTTCAATATTATTGCGTATTCAAATTTTCAAAAAAAAAAAATTTTTGGATTTTGAAAAACCCAATATTTCGAAAACCCCATGCTAGATTTTTTTAGAACTTGATAAATAAAAGTTTCTTAAAATAATCTTACAAGGTATGAGAAAAAAAAATTATTTTACCTAAAAATAACGGCACCCTCCATACAAATGTTAAAAATGTTTTTCGAAAATCGTATTTTTCTCGAAAACGGTTCCGAAAATTTTGCTTAAATTTTTAGTCTTTCCATTAATTTTTAAGATCTATAATTTGATACAAAAAATTTTGAAAACAAGACATTACTGACTGCACCTACCATAGAACGATTTTTTTAAATTTTGAATTTCTCATTATCGACATAACGGATTTTAATGAAATTTTTCATAGAGATGCTTCTAAGAACTTTAAGAAACATTGCATTTCAAAACTTTAAAAAACATGTTTTTTGAATTTTTGAAAAAAAATCTTTTTTTTTTTTTGGAAAATTCGATATCTCAAAAATGGGTCAATATTTTTTTTGGAATTTTAATTTTCATTCTTACAATAATAAAAACCTAAAGTTAATGTACCAATTTGTTTTTTAAATATTTTAAAAATTTTATATATAAATCCTTATTTTATAAAGAAGCCACTACCACGACTTATAATTTTTGTTCTTGCATGATTTCATATTTGAATAGCATTCTGTTTTTGCCTCTTACTACTAAAAGAACCAAAAAATTCATTTTATCCTTATGAACAGTTTTCTTTAATAACATTCGATTTTAAAATTCCTAGTATATTACAAAGGAGCAAGTTCGTGCGACCCAGTCGTGCATTTTATTTTAAATGAAGGTAGCCCACCAATTAATAGCCTAATTAGTGGTTTTATTATATTTCACATTACAGTTAAATTTTATTGTTCTACTGCAATCGGAAGTGTGCCATATAATTTACATCAGTTCTGAAGAAGTGTGCGGATACCACGCCCCTGAATGGAAAACCTAAAATTTTATATTTTGTTCCTTGTATACAATTTAAGGCCTGCCACTTTACCAAGTTTCGTCATTTTACAGCAGTTAAAAGTGCTCCATTCAACCAACAACAATTTGGAGAAAGTGGGCGGATACCACGCCCCCTGAATGGATAACCTCAAGTTTTTGATTTTTTCCTCTGCTTGCATGACAAGACCTACTGTTGTGCAAAATTACAAGATTCTATACGATGACGGGAAGTGCGCCATAATTTTGATGATCTGTCAGTCAGTCAGTCAGTCTGTTAAGGTTCTTGTTATTTTTGAGGCCTTATATCTCAGGAACCGCTTGTGCTAGAAAATTTAAATTCGGTAAGGCGCCTCCTGTGCCTGACTAGTTTATTCGGAATTTTAGGTTTCTGACTTCATTGGTACTGTAGATAGGGAGGGGTCAAAAATCGCCTGAGTTTGTTCCTGTAAAAAGGTTGTAGTGCCAGAACTTGGCTGGGCACTACAGTGCCCTTTGATTTTAATACTATATTCAATACTCTGGGCATCAAATTGACTTAGCTTTTACGTTACTAAAGATATTTTTTTTTGTTTTTTTAGTATTGATAAAATACATTGCAATTTACTGGCCTTAAAATTAACTATACATTTAATATATTCAAAAAAAAAAAAAAAACAATTTTCCCTAAATTAACATATTATTAGCAACAGAATCCATGTTTAATTATTTTAGAAAGCACCAAAAAAAATAAGAAAAACAAACCAAAACAACCTCTTATCACAGACCAAACTTTCTACTGCACTCGTCTACTTCAATTTTGCACTTTAAAATCATCATATGACTAAACCGTTATAATCTGTATCGTATGATCAATGAGTTTTGAAGCTCACACTATTTTTAAACAACTTTGCATTACAAAGAAACAACAAATCGGATATTTTTTTTTATAGTTTTGGCCATGTTTTTTGGAAAATTTACCTATGTATGTGTGTCGCCAAACTGCGACAACACCACCATTTAATCATTCTAATTATTGTGCGATTGCAACTAAATCAATAACGATGGGTTAAAGCTTAAAGGTAATTAAAATGAGTATTTTGAATATTTTTTAACGGCCAAGGTCAATTTACATATATCAATTTAATTAGATACATCTTCTCTTCCACCTATAGCCATCAATTTATTTACGAGTATTATGTCGTTATGTATTCCATCATTGTCTAAAACCAACAAAACTATAAATAAATTCTACTTATTTACCTTGTAATTATGATGTTTAAATTATAAATATTATCTTTTGCTTTTTACAAAGAAAGAAACAAACTGGACTTAAATTCATACAGATGTACAAAAGATCGCAGAACTTTAATGTAAAAGAACGAGTCTTTTCGTTTAGATTTTGAAAACAAATCCAGAATCATTTAGGTAGTCTCCTGAAGAACAAAAGTCTTTCTGTTCAAACAAATCCTGGATGACGAAAATGCAATAACAATTGCATTCACAGCATGTTTTCGAATCAAAATTCAAAATTTCAAAATCAAGTGAATTCATTTTCAGTGTATAACAGTGTTTAACTTTAAGTGAAATTGAAAACAGATGTTATCTGTCACTTCTCAGTTGGCAAATACAGAACAATTCTTTTTGGGAAGTTTTCTGACTGCTGTTAAAATTTTTTGTGTACACTTCGAAAAAGAGTAATTCAATAAAATATTGTAATGATTGCTCAATAGCCTACAGTGGCATTACAGCGTACGAGGCGTGAAAATGCTGAAGAAATAAAATGCACGACTGGCAGTGTTGTTCCTTTACGTGTCGACTTTGATTGTCTACATTAATGCGTAGACAATTGTGTCGACAATGTAGACAATGTAAACAATGTAGACAATGTCGACTATGATGTCGGCAATGTAGACAATGTACACAATGAAGACAAAGCATGCCTGCCAATCTGTCATCTGTCATTCTTGATTTCTCTGTCACATTGTTTACTTCATTTAAGAAAATTTCAGGTGTTGATTTGAGTTTTTATTCAAATATTGGTCGACGAAAAAATAAAGGTTTCGATCAACTAGGTTTTCTTTTAATGAAAAACAATAACAAATATGTAGCATATTGTACAGTGTGCAACAAAAATCTACAAAAAACTGCAGAAAGCCGTCTTCGCAGCCACAGGTAAATAAAAATTTGTTAAAAAAAGCATATTCATATCCTAATAATAATGCCTTCACATTCATTTACGAAAGGAATGCCTGTAAGCAATCCCAATCACCTGCGACATCTAAATCCGGCGATGTCTCTATGATTGTTTTGATTGATGACAATGATTTTGGCTCGAGCTCTGATTTATTAGACGAAACATAATAAGAAAAATTGAATGTCTACGTTGTCTACATTGTTGACATTGGCATGTAGACAATCATGAATTGTATACGTTGAATTGTCTACACGTAGACAATCGTGTAGTCTACATTTTTTGTCTACATGGAACAACACTGACGACTGGGTCGCACGAACTTGCTCCCATGACTAGAAATTTTAAAAACGTATGTTATTAGAGAAAACTGTTCATAAGGATACAATTAATTTTTTTAAATTCTTTTAGTAGTAAGAGACAAAAACAGAATGCTATGCAAATATGAATTTATGCAGGAACAAAAATTATAAGTCGTTGTAGTGGTTTCTTAAAAAAAAGCTTTTATATACAAACTTTTTAAAAGATTCTTAAGAAAAAATTTTGGTACGCCAATTTAAAGTTTTTATTATTGTTCGAATAAAAATTAAATTTACAAAAAAAATATTAAGCCGTTTCTGAGATATCGAATTTTCAAAAAAAGAAAAAATAAATTTTTTTTTCCAAAAATTAAAAAAAATATTTATTTTAAAGTTTTGTTTAAGACTTTTCAGAAGCTTCTCTATAAAAAATTTCATTAAGATCCGTTATGTGGATAATGATAATTTCAAAATTCGAAAAAATGGTTCTATGGTAGCTACAAGCTGTAATATCTTAATTTCAAACATTTTTTTTATCAAATTAAATATCGTAAAAATTAATTCAAAGAAAAAATTTTATCAAAATTCTAAGCGCCGTTTTCGAGAAAAATACGATTCTTGAAAACCATTTTTTTTAATTTTTTAGCATTTGTATGGTAGATACTTTTATTTTTAGGTAAAATACATTTTTTTTTCTCACATCTTGTAGATTATATTGAGAACATTTTATTTATCAAGTTTAAAAAAATCTAGCATGGGGTTTTCGAAATATTGAGTTTTGAAAAAAATATTTTGAAGTTTTTTTAAAAATCCAAAATTCTATTTATGTTTTTGGAAAGCTTTAGCAAAAAAAAAGATCAAAATCGGTTGAACCGTTTTTGAGAAAATCAAAAACAAAAAAAATGGTTCCATGAGGGAACCCTCAATAACCATTTATCTGAATTTTTACTTGCGACTTAAAGGTACTACTCGTATAAGGCAAGTTATGCATTCGTAAAAAAAATCGAACTCGAGATTTTTATCAAAGTTGACATTACGATGATAGCGAAGACCAAAAAAGTGGGTCTCGCAATTCTGTCTGTTTGTCTGTCTGTCTGTCGGTTCAACTACAGCCTAAACTGCTCGACCGATTTTCTTCAAACTTGGTAGATATGGGTTTTAATTTTTTCCCCCGGATGTTTTTTTCTATTTTTTTTAAGACCAAAAATAACGGTACCTGCCACACGATTTTTTTTTTCGGAATTTTATAAATACTTTTTTTTCTCAAAAACTGTCCCACAGAATTTAAAAAAAAAAATTGAAAAATTTCATTTGGTTAAAACTAGCTAATGGTTGAAAAAAAATTTACAAAAAATTGTTATTTTTGGTAGCCCCCCTGCCTCCATTTTTTTTGTTTTTAATTTTCTCGAAAACGGTACAGCCGATTTAAGTAATTTTTTTTATGCCAAAGCTCCTCCAAAGTTTGAATATTATTACATATACAAATTTTCAATTTTTAATTTTTTGGATTTTTAAAAAAATTTTCAAAATTTTTTTTTGGAAACTCAATATTTCCAAAAACCGATTTTTTTCAAACTTTGCAAATAAAAGTTTCTTTACATAATCTACAAGATTTGAGAAAAAAAATTTTGTTTTATCTGAAACTAACGGTACCTTCCATACAAATTTTAAAAAATGGTTTTCGAAAATCGCATTTTTCTCGAAAACGGTTCCGAGAATTTTGCTAAAATTTTTTTTCTTTTGAGTAATCTTTACGATTTAGAATTTAATATCAAAAAATTTTAAATCTAGATATTATTAACTGTACCTACCATAGAACGATTTTTTCGAATTTTGAATTTCTCATTATCGACATAACGGATTTTAATGAAATTTTCTTATAAAAACGCTCCTAAAAAGTTTAAAAAACATTGCATTTAAAAACTTAAGAAAAAATATTTTTTCAATTTTTAGAAAAAAGTCATTTTTTTTTTGAAAAATTCGATATCTCAAGAACGGCTTAGTATTTTTTTTTTGGAAATTAGACTTTTATTCGTACAATAATAAAAACTTAAGGTTGGCGTACCAACATTTTTTCTTAAAAATGTTTTAAAAATTTTGTACATAAAAGCTTATTTTTTTAAGGAACCACTACAACGACTTATAATTTTTGATCATGCATAAATTCATATTTGCATAGCATTCTGTTTTTATCTCTTACTACTTAAAGAATTTAAAAAAATTCATTTTATCCTTATGAACAGTTTTCTCTAATAACATTCGTTTTTAAAATTCCTAGTCTATTACATAGGAGCAAGTTCGTGCGACCCAGTCGTGCATTTTATTTTTTCAACCATTACCTTGCCTTAACTAAATGAAATTTTTTTGTATTTTTATTTTTAAAATCTATCGAACAGTTTTTGAAGTAGTGTGTCAAGGATTTTGACACAAATTCTTAACGTCTTGGCGATATACATATGTATAATTTGTCTAAGTTGGATTCAACATGAAATTACCAATCAATGGGGAGAAAAGTAAATTTAAACTTAATTTTTTGGAAAAAAATCAATTTCGTCATAGAATGCAACGATGAGACGCTCGTAAGAATTTCGCAGTCAAATCAAGTTGCAACTCTATTCTATAATAGAAAAGGATATTTTTCATTTTTTCATATCCTTCTTTGAAAACTTCACAAGAAGTTCAATAAGTTAATATAAATAGATCTGATCGAAATTAAATTACTTAAAAATTGATAAAATCGAAATCTGGAACACGGAAATTCACATTAATTTAACTTCGAAAAAATTAAATCGACATCGGTAAAAGAACACCATATTTTATTTTCTATCGATTTCAATTGAATCGGTATCATTTCAAAAACCTCATAAGTCATTCAATTAGAATTTTTCAGGAATCAATAAAAACTGTTTCATGCACAAACAAATGAGTTTCAAACGACTTTTTTATGCTTAATTCAGTATTTTAGTGGCTAAAAAATTAAAAAGCGAACAAATTCACAGTTTATTAATAAAAATAATGAAAAAAAGACCTAAAAAACTGTTCTTGACTTAAGTTGTTTTAGCAAGGACTGGGGTAAGTGGTATATAATTTAACCAAAACAATGGTAGTAATCATATTTTGTATTCCTTATTATTAAAAATTACACTTAAGAATAACGTTTTGTCATGTTTTAATATCTTTAAGGTACATAGATTGATTATCTTCAACATTTTCTTATTGATGGGCACTTTTAATACAAAAGCCTTGGCTGATAGAAGTGAAACAGAAGTTGTAACTTTCTTTATTAATAAGAATGAATGTTTAATCAATCGATCAATATATTCCTATGAGCTATGATAGTACCTTTTCTATGTGAAGCATACTTAAAGCTCATATATGTGAAGGTTCGTATTTTCGATATAATAGCTTGATGGCAAAATCCATCAAATGCCTTAGAAATATCAAGCTCAATGATCTTACTTTGACATATGATTCTACTCTTCTGCAACTTGATATCGAAAGTTCCTCGGTTTTTCAAATCTCTTAGATAATTAGTTTATGCTTGTCTTTCAATTTTATAATTTGCTATAACATTTGATTAAGGTATACTTTAAGGGATTACACGATCTCTTCTTTTTCGGCGCACCATCACTCTCTGTTTCACTTGAAGAAATTTTTAAAACTAAAATTACTTTTCGCTGAAAACAGTTGTGTGAAAGATGCAAAAATGACATTAATGACGTTTGTTATCAAATTGAAGATTTGAATATTGTTGAACCAATCATAGCAAAGCAAATTTAAAATATCAAACTCAGTCATAAAACTACTCCCGCCATTTTAGTAGTGCATGCAAAAACCTCTTAAATCATTGACTAATGTTGCTTATGCAATGAACGTCTTTCCCACGGTATTATTTGAAGGAATGTACAGATTTACGTGGTTCTTACCCAGAATACGCATCTCCCTTTAAGGAACCATTTTCAGCTAAAAAAGCATTTTGGAAAAAAATGTGACTTAAGAGGTTTTTGAAATGACCGATTCAATTTCATATCGAGTGAAAGTGAAATGTGTCGAAAAATTTAAATCTCATAGCCAAAAAGCTATTATCACTAATTTCATCTCAGAGCACAGAGTGGTTTTTGGTATTTTCCATTGTTCTATAATTTGATCATATACCCAGTGTCGTTTATTTTTGTATATTCATTTTTCTCACATAACCACATTTAAAAGCATTATAATAGCATTACATTTTAAATTAAATTAATTCACTCACAGAAACATCGGAAACATTTTCCTTTGTGATACCGGCAAAAACTTAAGAGCTTTAAATTTTATAAAGACAAAAACATTTACATATACACTGAACATTGGTAGAATAAGAAAATACAAGTATTGATTTTATGTTGCCTTGGAGAACAAGGCTACAAGGAGACGAATGGAAAATGCTTTTATTTTGTTATTGCAAAAGCATGGAAATACCTACATTATGTATATACATTGTTTTTTTTAGATATTCTATGGACCGAATATTCTCGATGCTATGCAAACATAAATATGGACAAGGAAGTAAGACAACTTTCGGAATACTATATATTGCGCAACAAAGGTAAAATCCTCTGAAACACGAATTCTTTGTCAAATGCTAAGAATAATAGCCCAGTTGGAATGTATATTTAAAACAAACAAAAATAGCTAACGTTTCATTTTGTCTTTATACCGTTTGGAGGAGTGGTAGGGAATCTAATGAAGAGGCGGCGCAAAGCGTATAAAATCGGTAATATATAGTTGAATTTTTTAACGAATTTCAATCAAATGATTATACAGTTGTTTTAGTTAAAGTAAAAATTATATTTATTAGGCCTCAAGAGTTTCTAATAAGTTGCAAAGAAAACTTCAAAGATTTTCTTTTTTTTTATAAAAGTAGTTTGTGAACCAATTAACCCAAGTGAACCCAATGATCGTTGTAGACTTTTATATCTATATTTGACATATTGAGTTTAAATAATGTTTTATGATCAGAAATTTAGATATTTATAGTTAAAAATAAATTAAAGAAAAATATACTTATAAAATATTGGTTAAATCCGGAGTGATTGTTTTTCAAAGCAAAGAACTTTCAAACATTTTTCTGTTTTTATTTTTTAAATAATTTAACATGAGCAAGTTTGTTTAAGTTTTTGATGAAATGCGAGCAAATTTGTTAAAATTTTTGATGAAATGCGAATTGGATTTTTGTTTATTAGGGAATTCAAATTTTACCGTCATTAAATAGAACAACATCACAACTCAAATTGCGCACTTCTGCTTTATAAGATTATGCATATGCGTGAACTTATCAAACCTACATATTTCTGTTTTTGAAAATCTTTCGTGGAAAATTTGATGTACATAATATGAATTAAAAGCAAATTTTAACATAAAAGATAAGAAGGAATTTTCAAACCTTGTTTTATTATAAAAGGCGTAACTTAATGAATATTATGGGATTTTTAAATCGGTCTGTGTGACGGCCTTATTGGTTTGGTGACACCTGTCTAATCTATTGCATATTCTTCAGTTACTGATATGAAATCACCATGGCAAGTTACACTATTGAACAGCATATCCACACTATAAAAATTTATTTTAAAAATGAATGTTCGTTAGTCCAACTTACGCCCATTTTACGGTAGAAGTGGTGTGGTGGCCCTTCACAGCCAAGTCTTCAACGTTTGTTGACAGCTTCGGAAGTCAATCAGCCAATAACGTTCGTACGTCAATGGAACGAAAGAGCGTTTTGAAGAGAACCCCAAGCGAAATTGCCGTATATGGGACGACACTAACCGGCACGAGATTCAGCAGGTAAGAATGCATCTTTAAAACTTTTAACGCTTGGTGTGGATTTTGAGCCGAGACCGTATTTATTTGTAATTTTCGAAAACGACGTTGATGAGGCGGTCACCGTCAATGGCGAAAGAAACAGAATGACGATAACTAATTTTGTGTGGCCCAAATCGAACCATTTAGACCTTGACAACATGTGGTTTCAGTAGGACGGCGACATTATGCATGTACGATTTAAGCTCGCCCTTATTTAAAAACCCTTTTTAAGGCAGTACAATTGCATAGAATAATCAAAAATGAAAGCAGGTTCCTAAAATATCAGATTTAAAAAAAAGTTAGTGGAAGATTTTAAGCCAGTTTTTACAGACCTTACAAATATTTTTAAAAAATGTTTAGGTACTTATACTTTCTGTTTATTACGTAATTCAACAGTGTTTCATCAACTATTTCGTAGTAAAACTTCTCTTTCTTAAGGCGAAATAAAGACGAATGGAACTATGAGGCATTATTTCTATAGGGTTTAATTTTTGGTAATTTATTGAAAAGAAGATAAATGGGTGCAAAGTACAAAGTGCAAAAGTAAAACAAACTCATTTTGATTGTAAAGTTTTATCATTTGCACATGCTTCTACTTCATCGTGTTACTTTGCATGGTAATTTGGCATCAGTGACTAAATTATAAACTACAGATTTGACCGGGACTCTCAAAACAAAATGGCCACCACAACATGTCAAAAACCACCTGACTCTATTGGACAATTCTACATAGGGTAAGCTTTGACGTAGCAGAGGGCTTGCGGTGACTGCTAAGATAAAACCTAGAATTATGTAATCGCGGAACCCATTTCTACAGAAAGACTTTTAATGGCGAAGGAAGTCTCTAAATAGAATCAACGGCAACGATGGTATCTCCAGTTTACCTATAGAGAATTTATCTGACATATTTTGAGCTGCAATTAGCAAGGATTTTCAGTGCAAGTCAGGTTGCTGAAAAGACGATAGTGATGGACAAGCCCGTTATGGGCCAATGGACATTGCGAAATTCGCGGTGCAATGGAAACTTTAGCTCTTGCAGTTTAGTTTATTAAAGCTTAATAAGAATTATAAATTAAGAAATAGGTTTTTCTTAATACAAGCATTTTTAATGTTAACAGTTTATTTTAAAAAAATTAAAAGAAAAAATATTAAAATTTATATTGAGTGAAAAAGTGAAAAGCGCTGGATCATGATAAGCTATTTGTAGCTTATGACATGATTACTAGTCAAGATTACTACCTATATATAACTTCAGCATAGGTATATGTTTGTTATTATTGGTAAAATTAGAGTTATAACTAATCGTTTACGAGTTTCCATAGGATCGAAACTTGCAGAAATCCATAGCTCTCTTTGGCAACCATATAATTATTTTTCCAATAACGGAATTTATATGACTGCTTCAAGACAGTTTTTCATTAATTCGTATACCCAGGCTGGTTACAGAATCAACCAGAAAAAGTTTGTAGCTGAATAGCCATATGTCTTCTACATTAACTTTTTCAATCTCACTTTGGAGTGCATAGTGGCCAAAGCAGGGCGATATTCAACAGATATGTCGAAATATTGTAGTATATGCAGCCTAAAATAGATATTATCGACTGTTCCTAATGTTCTGTATAATATTCCTTCCTTCTATTGAAATTCAAGCTAAAATTGTTTGTAATGAAGTCAACAAGGCCAAGTACATGATATTATTTAAATAATCAAAAATGAGTCCACTGAATAAGACAAGATCGTCTTTAGGTGGCCTACCACCATCAGAGTCAGATTTAGTCCTGACCATTAACCCCGACATAGCAAGCTATCTCGGTCGGAAAGTTGTGATATGTTGCAGCATATGCACACCTCTTACTTTGGAGGCGAGGTCTATCTAACACCTCTTGAATTCAAGAAAAGAATCTTGAAAACCGCATGTGTTTCCGCATTTGGAGTAAACCAAGCCACCATGATGCTCCCACTAGGGGGCCTACCTCATAGATAGGGTTCGAGCCGAGGGTAAAACTCAACCTCTGACTCAAATGGGCACTATCTCCCATGGTACCCGAATATAGCTTCCGGTGGAGCTTCGCCACTTCGTCATTTCATAGAGCTTCCTAGCCGAACGGAACAAGGACATAGTCCAAGTTCTTACTCAGCTTCGGAATTACCAGATCTGAACCCGTCACTTCCAGATGGGCTCCTGCAAAACCCTGGGCCTGTCAACCCTTAGGAAACACATCAAAAAGTCAGCCGGGGTAGAAACCAACAACTCAATGTGCATCCGAGTCTTTAGTTTACCTTACGGTAATCAAGGAAAGACGCTCCTGTCTTTAGTTTACCTTACGGTAATCAAGGAAAGACGCTCCTGTCTTTAGTTTATCTTACGGTAAACAAGGAAAGACGCTCCTGTCTTTAGTTTACCTTACGGCAAACAAGGAAAGACGCTCCTGTCTTTGCTCACCTTACGGCAAGCTAGGAAAGACGCTCCTAGTCTTTGTTCTAAGAACGAGGACGACGATCCTCCTATTATTTGCTACTATAAATAGGAACAAATAAGAAACCCTTATTGAATCTTCGTAAGACTTTCAAAATCTCCAACCACATAAGCAGTCGGAGACTTTACTAATACCAACCAAGATCAACCTCAAAAACCCTTCCAGTGAAACTTTCGAAATATCCAGCCACAAAAGCAGCCGGGGACGTTACTAATTTCACTGCTCCCTCGAGTAGGACCTTAGAAATCTCCAGCTGCTTGCCCAGCCGAAGACTTCACCAATCCCACTCCCCCTACCAACCAAGATCCATCAAAATACTCCAGCCAAAAGTCAAGACCATCATCCATGCATTAACCACTTGCACCACCATCCAACAACCATGGCCTTACGCTTCCCCGCCACCCATTATTATCGTGGGAATTACGCAAGCCACACTCAGGAGGGTATGCCACCACGACCATAATCTTGGACTTACGCTTGCTGCCATGGTGCGATGTGTAGTTCAGTAGCAATACACCTCCAACAGTCAATCCCTCCAGAGCCCGAACACCAGCAACCAAAGGCTTCACAATTTCAACCTAGTCCTCCCTAGTAGACCTTCAAAACCTGGAGAATACCTTAAAAATCCCCAGCCACGCAAGTAGCCGGAGATTTTACCAACACACACCCGTAATGACCCTACTACTACCTTGAGTTTTCTTAGTTTGTCTAAATCTCTTAGCTGAGCAAGCAGCGAGAGAATAGACGTAAGCCCCCCCCCCCCACCCCACCACGACAAGGTGAAACTCGTCGGGGGGGGGGGACTAAATAAGACAAGTCATCATGATAAATATCGATATCAACAACTTCAAAGTAGTTAAGGATTTCATCTGCTTCGGAGCTAGCTTTAATTCCACGAACGCCACATTAGAACCACGAAGACTTCCTCTAGGAAATCACTGCACTACTGTTTTTCGAAACCCATCGGATCAAAACTCTTCCCACGTAGGACGAAGTGTGCGCATGTTCTCTCAAAAAGAAAAAAAAAATCTGACGAATATTTTGTCCTATGAGCGAGGGGGCGAAGGCACAATAACGAACTTTTTGAGCTTTTCAAATATGCGAATACAGTCCAGATAGTCAAATCACTCGACTCAGCTCGGCCACACTGAGCGAATGGACAATAATGTTCCAGCAAAGAGGGTCTTAGAATCCTAGCCCCCCTGTTCGTGACGACAAGGAAAAAAAAAACATCCAGCTTAAAAACCAGAAAGCCAGTCTGGATGACTCAAGCAGCGTGATCGGGATCGCAGAATATGGAAAGCCACCGTGTTTTAGGCAGAGACCCTTTATGGATTTGCTTGAAAATATTTGAAGTGAAGTTGAAATAGAATCATTTTGTCCTTCTTTAAAAAAAGTAATAATAATTGTATATCAAAGGCTTGCGGTGTAATTTAAAATTTATTTAGTAATCTTATCCATCATCCCTGGTGATATTAGCCTTACAAGACATTTCTCTTAATAGTTAAGAAAACAATAATCTATTTTCGCTTAACAGAGCAATCTTTGAAGAATAGTAGATATTCTTTTGAATGCCAGCAATACAAAAAAACACAATGAACAATAACTCGGTATACTTATGTAAACCTTATTGCACAGGAAAAACTTAAACGATGACTTTTATCGTTTCAGCAAGCATGAAGAAGACAGGACTTGTGCAACTCAGAACGAACGAACACCACATTACCAAGTACTTGGAAAAGAGAAAATTCTCAAGAATCGGTAGTATACTTCCCATAAACTTCAATGCAGCAATTTAAATTTTTGTTTCTTTTGCAATATCTTTTTTGTACCGAGAAAACAACAAGTATCATTGTGCTCCATTTACAAAAGAAAACCTTTTTATTTCTTTCATCTTCTTGTGACCTTCAGAATCTTGAAAAAATTATAAAAAAGCACAATCACGTCTGCAACTGCAAGTTTCTTTTCAATTCAGGTCAATAGTGGGTTCAATGAGCTTTCGTTTTTTTTTTAATGGGTATAGTCCAAGATCTATAATTTTCAAGGCTTAATTACTTTTTAGTCTTTTGTACAATAAAACCAGGAAAGGGTATCATCAATTAGCATTTTTCTTAAAAAAGATATTCTTGGAGGAGTTTTCTGTTCCTCATATGATGCAGTACCAATGAAAATAAGAATTTGTTCCCGAACTCGATACCATAACTTATGCGTGACTGCAGAGGCGTATTTGAGGATTTGGCGCCCCGGGCTGATAAATTTTGCCGCCCTTTAGAAGAATGAAAATAAAATAATAAAAAAAAAAACAAAAAATGCATAATATTTGATGTTTTCAAATTTTTTTATGTGTTATTGATTACAAAATTCATTAACAATATATATTCGTTATCTAAATTTTTTGTCAGTTCAGCTTCTATATTTAATAAAGCTAAACTATTAAGGCGTTCTTCGTTTCGTTTTATTCTTTTTGTTTTTATTCGTTTCAATACGGAAAATGATCTTTCTGTACTAAAATTTGTCACTGTAGTGCACAAGTAGTATATTCTTGAAATGCTTCCTTCAATTCTTTTTCTCTTATATTTTTTTTTATAATTAACGCGCACTCAAGGGATTATGACTACCCTTTAAATGTTGGTTTAACACAGAGCGAGCATTTAGGAAACAGTGGGAGGATTGAGTAGGAGAAACCGATGTATATTCGTCTTAAATGTCTGGACATTGAAATGGGGAGAAAAAACAGAGTCGGTTGAGGAATTCCACATTCGAGTCGTACGGCAAAATAAAGAATCTCTGTACTTAACTGTACGTCCAAAGTGTGGCTCAAGGGTATATTGATGAGCATTTCCAGCAGTCCGAGTAATACGGTGAAATTTTTTTAGGGGGGAATGGAACTCGCTATTTCAATAGAACATTGTTTTAAGAAGTAATTATAAAACAGTGATAGACAATAGATAGATAGATCGACGATATAAAAATTTTAAAATGATTATCACCCCACAACACATATTTTATCTATTATATTATATATTCAGATGTCATTCCACACCAACTTTTTAAGTTATCGAATGAACATTATTATTTATTTCCATTATTTTTTGTAAAAATGTTTGTTAAATAATTATAAGTTTGGAATTAAATAAACTTTTTGAAATTGAAATGATATTCTAACGATATAATTGTTTCGGAAATTGCTCTGTCACCTATCAGCCTTAAAGGTCTATTCTGGATTGTGTCTAGTAACTGCAAAGATGTTTTTGATGCACTGGACCTGATATGGAGGGCTCACAGCTGAACCGAACCAAGTCATTTTAAAAAAAATCCAAAACCAACGCCAAAATTTCCGCAAAATTGACCTCTATTTAGAGCTGTAATGAACTAAGTATAGTTCATTACAGCTCTAAATAGAACTATGTAGCTCTAAATGAACTATGTAGTTCATATCAGCTCTAAATAGAGGACAATTTTGCGGAAATCCTGGCGTTAGTTTTGGATTTCTTTAAAATGACTTGGTTCGGTACAGCTGTGAGCCCTCCATATGAGAATTGTATTCTAGTTTACGACGAATATAAGCCTTATAAACTGTGGCCAGATCAGAGGGGGAGAAAAAGTTTACATCGTCTTAGGAAACCTAAGCATTTGGCCGCCACATTTTTAACGATATTCAATATGTGGTCATTGCACAAAAGGTGGTCAGTAATACACATACCAAGAATTGATAGCTTTTCATTTTCTACGACCAGTAAAAAATGAATTAAGAAGCTTTGCTCGCTCTGTTGATGCCGTAAAAAAAAACATATGTATATGTTTTGTAATAAGCTGAAAAATTTTGCAGCTTCAAGAATCAGCTGCCGATGATCCAATCAAATTTAGAGAATGTGCGGCGCATGGTACGTATGTTGCATACTTACATTTTTCTTTAATTTTTGCTTGCAAGCCGTTATATTACCCTGACATGTTACTTGCATTATCACAAGATTGACCTCTGCAATTTTCTATGTCAATGTTTAATGACTTAAAAGTATCCTTAATTGGTTGTAACAAGTCTTCTGCTTTATGGCCTGAAAGCAGAGAAATCGTTCAACGGGTTCTGCGTTCTCTTGAACATACCTTAAAATTAATGGAATCTGGTCTACGTTGCTTGTGTCAGGAATCGAATCAACGCTCAACGAGAAGTACTTAGACCTTTGAGGCTGTTCCATAATTGTTTTTGTGACACTAGCTGACATAATTTTTATGATTTTGTTCATAGGTGGTAAAAGACAAATACGATGTGTTTCCTTTTCCTGGATTGCCAAAACTTTGTATGTATTTGTATATGTTTAGAAAGAAATTGATTAAATTCCGATATTGCTTCTAAGATCAGCATGAAATTCCCGTTATGTATAGATCCAAATTTATCTATCTAGCCACGAAAAGAAAGACCACGGGTTGCCAAGGATTTGACAGCTACGACGACTCTGAGCATCACATTACGCCAGTATTGATTCATCTGTATGTAGTCTTTTATTTGCATGTTTTCAATCGCAAAAGCCTTGACTAGAAGCAAGCTGATACACCTAAAACAATGGCAGTTCGTGCAAAAAAATAAGTAAACAGACCTTTTTTGACATTTGGAAGTATGCAAGCATATGAAGTTAGCACGATACTAAATAGATAAAATAGGTATTCGACGGGGTATTTAACTTGAGTAAAATGTTAGAGATAGCATGATGCTAAATTTGATTAAAATTAGCAAAATCGTCTTTTTAATCTAGTATTATACTAAAATAGTTTCAACATCGTACTAATTCGACTAAAATTTTGCGCCAACAGTTCTTAAAATAATACCTATCCTTTTATTTATCCATCATTATTAACTATTGTACAAAAAAAAAACATTATATTGTTTCTTAAGTCGTTCAAAACGATTGACGACACTAGTCAGCCAAGACTAAAAAAAATTGAAGCATGATTTGCTAGCTAGTATATAAAAAGAATAAAATTTTGTGTGACCTTATATCTAGAATCCGGCTTGATGGATTTTAAAAATTTTTTTTAATAAAAAGGGACTCTTTGTAGATGGTTTAGAAACAAAAAATTAAGATCCGTCCAGCCAATGTTTTTCTAGCCTATTTTTTTTAGAGCTACAAGTGTTTTTTTTTTATAATGTTTTCGTTTCATTGGAATTTGTCGCAAAGAATAGGTACATATCTGTAAATATTTTTGCTATGAATTTTAATTACGACCCAAACGCAAAATAGTTGGCCTACTCATCAATTAACAAATTAACATTTTTTATGTGCCTATATTTTCTGGTCCCCAAGCAGTTGTTTTTTAATTTTTTTTTGTCGATGTAATAAATTACATTTAATAAGTAAATTAGACCAAACAGAACTAAATTCGAAAAAGCACATATGGCTCCAGTTTGCAATCCCTCAAACAAAGATAGAGCATAATAGTTGGACTACTCTCTCTGGAATGCAAAATAGTTGGCCTATGAAGATTTAAATAGATTTTCAGTTAAACGTTATTAAAAAAATGACATGCATTTGTTTTGTTGTTTATTGATCTCTTGTTTTATGCAAGCCAGCAACAATTTAATGTCAACCATGGTGCGTGGCGTTGCATTATCAAGAGACATTAGGGAATCCATAAATAAAGCCTTCGAAACGGGATTATCGAGCTATAAAATCGCAAAACAATTCAATTTACCGCGCTCATCAATTCGAAACATTATCTCAAAGTTCAAAAATAGTGGAAATGTGGAGATCGGTAAAAAAACGGGACGCCCACCAATTGCAAAACCTCGAGATTGCCGAGTTTTAAAAAAAATAATAAAAGAAAATCGACGTCAAACGGCCGCTGCAATAACTGTTCAATGGAGGGAAAGAATAAAAAAAAATGTTTCGGTCGACACTTGCAAACGGACTATGAAAAAAATTGGATACAAATTTTATAAGGTTTGTTTTAGATTTATTTAAATTAGAGTAATTTTAATTCGTTAAAAACATAGGCGAAAGAAAAACCATTTATAAATGGAAGTGTCAATGCTGCCAAGTACAGGGATATTCTGGAAAATGAGCTTCTCCCATCAATACCACGACTTCAAGCTAGTGATCGAGACTATATTTTCCAACAGGATGGAGCTTCTTGCCATACAGCAAGGCCTAAAATGGCGTGGTTATCTGCTGAAGCTATTCCTTTACTGGAATGGCCTTCCAGCAGCCCTGACCTTTCACCAATTGAAACTGTCTGGCATAAAATGAAACAAAAACCGCGAAAAGAACCATGCCGGACCTTTTCAAGACCTTAAAGCTAAAATCATAAATATTTGGGAATCTTTTGGCACCGAAGAATGTCAAAAATTAGTTGACACAATGCCACGACGCATAGAAGCAGTTATCAAGGCCAAAGGCGACGTAACACCATGGTAAAATAAAAATTAAGACCCATAGGCCAACTATTTTGCGCTTAAAAAAAAGTATCAATCGTTATTTTATTTTGTATTATTGCTCTATATCGTTATTTAATTGAAGTCATTTTGTTTTTGTTACCTATTCCTATTCAAAATAAATATATCTTAAGAAAAATACTAAAATATTGATTTTATTTCCAATGGAATTTAAGAATCAGAAGATTTTTGTTTTTTATCATAGGTAGTCCAACTATTTTGCGTTTGGGCTCGTATAAGAAATCGTTTATAAAAAATAAGAATAGTAAATGGTGGAAAAAGAGTGAGTGACATGTTACAGTGAACTCTCTCACAGCCTGACACTCACTCGGCATTGAAAAAATTGTCATGCTTGAAAAACTCAAAAAATAGCATTTTTTTAAATGTTTACATTTTTTGTTTATCCTTCAAAATATCGTGAAAGTTCAATCGCTTCAAAAAAATATTATAAATTGGCCAATTGCGCCGCCCCTAGCAGCCTTGCCGCCCCGGGCTGTAGCCCTTTTAGCCCTTGGGTAAATACGCCCCTGCGTGACTGTCCAACGCACCCAACTCTTGCATTCGATACTATACTTTGTCCAATAAAAATATGCAGTACACGTCTTTAAAATCAATACTACGACAACCCTGAGGGAGCTTTAATGAAGGACAGATTTATGCAATCCACAGAGTATAGTTAATAAGAATAAAGCTTGAGAATTGTTCAATTAATTTTAAGTCAGAAACCCCTATTCTTCTTAAAGGTGTTTTAATAGAAATGTTCGAAATTTGTTTGGTTATAGCAGCCACAATGTTAAAGGAATCATCTGTCAATTTTGTTTTAAATTTTATTTTAAAATCAGTGATTTGTAAGAGTGTTTTCCTGGCATCAAGCAAAAAAAAATTATCTTTAGCGATTATTATTATTATCACCTACGCCTCTAACGATTTTAACCAACATTTGTATGCAGAAGCTGCTTTGCATTTGAAAAAATATAAATTAAAAAAATTTTCGAAAAAATAGTTTTTGGATTTTAAAAAAAAATAATATAACTTTTTTTTTGAAAATTCAATATCTTGAAAACCGATACGCGATTAAATTTTTAAATTACGTTTTAAAATGTGTTTTAATAAATACTAACAATTTGCATATCAATTTTTTCTATAAAAATTTTAAGGAAAATTTAGTACACAAAAAACATGTTTCAGTGTGTCTGTATGTCTGTACCT
The DNA here is from genome assembly GCA_963931855.1 of Philhelius festivus. Classification (NCBI taxonomy): domain Eukaryota; kingdom Metazoa; phylum Arthropoda; class Insecta; order Diptera; family Syrphidae; genus Philhelius; species Philhelius festivus. Next base: position 139,180,305 of record OZ007555.1, on the reverse strand, counting down.
TTCCTACAGCCTAAACCACTGAACCTATTTCTTTCAATCTCGGTAGTTAAGGGTCTTCGGTGATTCCCTAGAGAAGAAATTGAAATTTCTTTTTAGCTCCAAAATAACGGTACACCCCGCATACACCCGTAATGCAATATCTTATTTATCTCGAGAACGGCTTTAACGATTTTGATAAAAAAAATTAGGTGTGATATTATGGACATTGGCTACATTTTGGTTAAAAAAAATTTTGAGGCAAATGTTATTAACGGTGCCTGTCATAGAAACGTTTTTTTGATTTTCGACTTTCTCTACGACTTTCTTTCGACGGCTCTAAGGATTTTAACCAAAAAATTTCAGCAGGAGTCCCCTTAAGTTTAAAATAATATTGTATATAAAAATATTCGAAAAAAAATTTGTTGAGTTTTTTTGAAAAAAATCGTGCATTTTATTTATTTTGAGCTTAAGCCGTGGTGGTGGCCGTAGCGCGATGGATGTGTGCTCGCCAGTGAACCTCATGATCACAGGTTCGATCCCTGCCGTCGGCTATGTCGTTTTAATTCCATTAAAAACCTTCTAAAATTGTCATCAATGGGTTGCTGGTTTACTCATTACATGTTGTTTAGGCATAACACTAACAACATGTAATTGAGTTAAACTAGTATGCCCAACAAGGATGAACACGAATAAAATAATGTGAATTATAAGCGACATAGAAATAAGACACGGCATTCTCCGCTTTAAGTTCAGCCGCCATCCCTGGAGATAAAATATCTGAGACAACAACCTTCAGTCTCAAAACATCGTGTCACACATCTTTCCTATCCTTCTTTCTCTTCCTTAACTTCACGCCCGCGCTGTGTTCAAACATTTAAAGGGTAATCATAATCCCTTGAGCGCGAGTATAGATTATAAAAAAAAAGAAGCTATTTTAGGATTTGTTTGAGTAATGAATAATATATTCCATGCACATACTCGTAGATGAACATTTTTCTCTAATTACATCCAAGATTTTACCAAAAACCAAAGAACTTTTATATAAGAGCAAGCACATGGGTTCCGTTTGTGCATTTTATTTACTATTACATATAAAGGAAATAAATTAAAGAAATCAGAAATTTGAAATTCAAAAATAAAAATAAGGACACGGTTTTTATTTTCTATCCATTGATTTTCATTTGCTCTGGACTTAATGCTCTGCAACAAATCAAGGAAGTCAAATCACTTTGTTAAATTCTTTCCTAATAAGAATAACATAGGCATACATACATATATCTACATAAATCATTGATATAAATACATATGTATATGCGTTATACACATATACATTTATTTATTTAATTTAATTCAAAAATATTGAGTCGATGTGCCTCATTGCAGCTATTAAGAAATTCTACACGATTTATATGTTACATTGTTTTCAAAGAACAACAGATAGCTTTCGTGATATCTATTTGGCCCCTTATTTTCTTCTCACATCAATTTTCCGATGAGATAATTTAAAAGTTCCAAGTATATATAACACATAATTCAATCAAAGATTTAAGGGACCTCACCTTTTCCATCTTCATGTACTTTCGATGGCCAACGGCCGCTCAAAAGTCTCGACTGTATCTCAAAAGGTTTAAGATTGTGCTTAAAATGTTGTGTCCTTTTCTAATCAAAAGGTGTAGTTAATTCATGATGACTGAAGCGGATCAAAAAGATGTTAATCTACTCTTAAGATTAGTTCTTTCGAAATCAGGAATAGGGCCCGGAACTTTTGAACAAGAGTATTTTAATTGTTTCTGGAAGACAATATTGAAAATGCGACTCAATTACAGCAACACTAAGTTTCAACAACAACATTTATTAAGTAACTGGCTTTGACTAAGTTCGACTCTGTTTTCTTGATGAAGGGCGCTTTAAAGTTAATTAAGTGAATAGTGATTTAATAAAAAGGAGTGTATAAAACATAAAGAACTTTGCTAAGGCAAAAAAAAAAGACTTAAGAAATAAATTGAGCTAGTGCTACGAGTAAGAGAAGGAACATACAAAATTAATTTAAAATAAATTAAGGCACAACAAAGTGTGTTAGTGCTGTTAACTTATTAAAAGGTCTTAAAAAAAAAGCACAAGGTGTTCCAAGAAGGTAATTAAATTTGTATGGCATAGTTTAAGTGCCGTAACCGCTTTGTAAAGTTTTCTTCTGTAGTAAAAGTTTTTTGTTTGTACATATATTTATAATAAGAAAAATTTAAGTGCTTTAGACTTTAAAAGAAATTTAAGGTGAAAAAATTCATATTTCGTGCACAAAATATAGGAATTTAAAAAATATATAATTCATTTGAACGTATATTTGGGCTGTTGGATTAATTAGAAACAATTATTCTGAAATTATTGGTAAGCACGAATTTTTTCCCACACATTATTTAAATAGATACATATACACATAGATTTGTAAACTTATGATCATTCGACAACAAGTGCCCCCTTTAATTAGTAGAAAAATAAAAAGTTGTAAATTCCCACGACCTCTACCTAAGAAAAACCTCTTGCGAGGAAGTTAAAAATCTTGTCATAAAAACTATTTATCCCCCTCCACACCTGCCGACAACACGAACACAGAAATGGTTGAGATAGTAAGCCAGTTCTCAACGAGTTCTTGTGCCTTGAATTTATTTTTACTTGCGACTTATAGGTACTATAAGGCAAGTTATGCATTCGTAAAAAAAAAATCGAACTCGGGATTTTGAACAAAGTTGACATTACGATGATAGCGAAGACTAAAAAAGTGGGTCTCGCAATTCTGTCTGTCTGTTTGTCTGTCTGTCTGTCTGTCTGTCAGTCTGTCTGTTCGCCTACAGCCTAAGCGACTCGGCCGATTTTCTTTAAACTTGGTAGATATCATTTTTAATTTCCTCCCCCCCCACACGTTTTTTTTAAAGACCAAAAATAACGATACCTACCATGCGATTTTTTTTTCGAAATTTTATAAATATTTTTTTCCTAAAGAACTGTTAGACAGATTTAAAAAATAAAAATACAAAACAAAAATTATTTATTTTGTAAATTATTTCAAAAAATAAAATAAATAAAAATAAATAAAATTATTTAGTTAAAACTAGGTAATGGTTGAAAAAAATTTTCCGAAAAAATGGTACCCTCAGTACCCCCCAAAGAGCCTTTTTTTGTTTTTGATTTTCTGAAAAAAACGGTACAACCGATTTTGATGATTTTTTTTTGCTAAAGCTCCCCAAAAACCTAAATAGAATTGTGTATACAAATTGTCAAAAATTTTTTGTTTTTGATTTAAAAAAAAAATCAGTATTTTTTTTTCAAAACTCAATATTTTGAAAACCCCATGCTAGACTTTTTTTAAACTTAATAAAAATAGTTTCTCAATATAATCTACAAGATGTGAGAAAAAAACCATTTTACCTAAAAATAAAGGTACCCAACATACAAATGTTAAAAAATGGTTTTCAAAAATTGTATTTTGATCTTTAATTTAATACAAAAAAAATTGAAATTAAGACATTACAGCTTGTACCTTGTTGCGGTAAAATTTGCCACAACAAGTCTTATCTGCCATTTGATCTCTCCCACTAATAATACTCATTTAGCGCTGCTCGAAAGTAGTAGAAGAGTTCAGTGCAAGCCTGGTCCATCAGCCAGAGACCTGTTCTTCTAATACTTTCGAAATGCCACTTTCAGGTTGTACGGAAAAAAAAATGTGACGAGGGTTCACACGAGAGCACTTTTTAACTTGTGTGACGGTCGGTCCACAAAAGTTCGTAAGACAGTGCGTCGACGAAATGATTGCGAACAAGGAGACGGCCTGAAGATATTGTCCCACGCCCAAAGACGTGTGAATTATATTCACACCAACGTAAAATTTGATGACATTTAAAATTAACGTAAATTATATATATATTTGTACAAATGGGTCGTTAGCGAGTTGTTACTTACTATAATAAATGAATCGGTCGGAGAGGATTACAAGTTAGAAGAAATACGCCTTTGATCTTCGACAGAGATATAATATTGAATGATTTCCTTGCGTTTCGAATTCCACGCGGTTAGATTTTTTTTGGTAACTGGGAGAAGGCCCAGAAAACACTTTTCCTCGTTTTTTCTATCCTTTTTGAAATTTCTCGATCAATAGCTGGGAAAGGGTCTGGCCATTAAGATTCGGCAAGTTTTGGAAGACCTCCAATAACTTGCTGAATCTAATGAATGTGTGCGTGAGAGCGAAGTTTCGTTGAGAAGTCAACAACGGTGGTTTTCTCGGGAGCGACAAAGCTTCCAGGAAGCCGTGATACCGTGACCGACAATCACGAAAACGAATGGTTGGTTGCATGTATGTGTGTGTGAGTGGAATGGTCGAGGGAAGAAGTAGCTTGGGGAAAGTTAGCTTTGGCACTCTTGGAGAGACTAGAAAAGCGAAAGCATATTAAGTGAAAATTCTGAGAAATCTTGAAAAGAAAAAGAAAAAAAAAAGGAGGAAAAGTTTTGAGAAGGAAAAGTGAACTAGGATCGAGAAAAGAAGGTGAAATAAAGGAATTCGAGGTGGAAGGAAATAAAGGAATCGAGGGGAAGAAACAGGAAAAATAAGTAGACCAGGCGAGGAGTAATAGGAAAGATAAGTAGAGTTTTTTTTTGTTTCTCCTATAGATTTACCTTTTTTATATATATATATATAAAGATATACTCATATATATATATATATATATAGCGGGTTTATTTTTTTTTTATTCAATTTAATTTTGTCTAAAATATTAAGTAAATTAATAACTCGCGGTGTTAGTTTTTTTCTTCGGTGTTAAAATCGGTAACGGCCCATTTTCATTTTTTTGTTTTTTTTTACATATTTTAATTTTCGGTTAAACGGTCCTCCGTTAACCACAAAATCACTTTTTGTATTTTCCGTTTGTTTGAAAAAATTTTAGGTTTTAATCCAGGGATTTAATTATCCCACGGTTTCCCAAATAAATTTAAAAGTAATACGAAATTGTTTTTGTTTTTTTTTTTTCTCCTGTTCGTTCGCTACAATTGGTTATTTATCTTACAGACAAAAAAAATTAGTTTTTGGAATTTTAACTAATTCGGTACGAAATAAAATTCCTGGCGCCCATTGTCGGAAGTCAGTACGCTCCCGTACTAACTTTCTTTTTAATTTCATTGAATAAATTCAATATCATTTTTATTTCCTTTTGATATCCCTCTTTAATCGGATCGGATTAAAAAGGCATATCAAACTGAACCCACCCCTTAGACTGACCAGCGGGAAGCAGCACTGGACGTGTTGTTGTTGCTGAACCTCGCGGACTTGGCATTTGACACATCAACTAACTCATAAGTCATATCTAATTCATATTCAACTTCACGTGTACGTCGGGATCGTGTTCTCTTTTATTATATTTTTGTTATTGATACAATCAATTTATCAACAAATCGTTTCGTGTTGACTTGTGTAATACTGAGAAGACGTTTTCCAATATTCCAAGTAAAAGTTTAAAGTCGGTTCGCGGAGAATATTTTGGCAACAACCTACCATAGAACCATTTTTTCAAATTTTTAATTACTCATTATCGACATAACGGATTTTAATCAAATTTTTTGTAGAGATGCTTGCAAAAAGTTTAACAAATATTGCATTTCAAAATTTAAAAAAAAAGTATTTTATGAATTTAAAAAAAAAAAATCATTTCTTTTTTTGGAAAATTCGATATTTCAAAAACGGCACAACATTTTTCTTAGAAATTTAATTTTTATTCGAACCATAATAAAAACTTTAACTTGGCGTACCAAAATTTTTTTTTAAAAATCTTTTAAAAATTTTGTATATAAAAGCTTATTTTTTTAAGAAACCACTACAACGACTTATAATTTTTGTTCATAAATTCATGTTAACATAGTATTCTGTTTTTATCTCTTACTAATAAAAGAATTTAAAAAACTAATTTTATCCTTATGAACAGTTTTCTCTAATAACATTCGACCGAGTCGTGCAAGTTATTTTTTTTTCGTTTGCTGAGTGTAAAAATCATTTCGTCTCTTGTTGTTGTCTTTGGATGTTGCATTTTTTGCCTATTAATCGTTTTCACTGATTTCATCTCCAAAGCAAAAATATTTTTTGACTCCAAGTGTGATTTCTTATTTGCTAAATTGCATTCTTAAAAAGTTGTTCTTCAGTGTGAAATGTAAGAAATACTTTTTGCTCTAGAAATTATTTTCAGCTTGTTATAAAATATTTACTAATTTCAGGAACGATGCCTAGTCGAGAACACCTGCTGCCTCGCAACTTTGAAAAAATGTTGAGGACAATCCCAACGCTTTCAAAACAGATGGGAATGTTTTGTTTTGCAAAATTTGCAATAAAAGTGTGTGTTTTGAAAAAAAGTTTCAAGTCGATCAACATTTAAAAAGCCGAAAGCACAAGGAACTCGAGGATAGATCACAACCGGAAATATCTCAATTACTCAATTACTGCGGCTTGAAAATGCGCAAAATACGAGTACATTCAATATGGAATTATGTGAAGCCCTTCTAGCTGCGGATATTCCCTTAAGCAAATTAAGTAACCCTAATCTAAGATTTTTTTTAAAGAAATATACCAAGGAAATCTTACCGGATTGTACAACACTCCGTAAAAATTATGTTGAAAAAATTTATAATTCGCTTATAGCACAAATAAGCAGGGAATTGAAAGACAAATATTTGTGGGTTTCAATTGATGAAACTACCGATATTCAGAGACGATATATGTAGTTAATGTTATTGTTCGGATACTGGACGAGTATGAATGCAAAAAAAGATTTTTAATTAATGTTGTTGAATTAGAATAAAACTAACCAATCCACTATAGCTCAAGCATTTGATGAGTCGATGAATTATTTCGGAATTAACAAAAATAAAGTTCTTCTTTTTTTAACGGACGCCGTGCCATATATGGTTAAGGCAGCTCGAGGGTTAAAACTTTTTTATCCGAAATTGATTCACGTCACTTGTTTAGCCCATGCATTACATCGAGTTGCGGAGGAAATAAGCAGTCATTTTAAAAATGTAGATGTTTTAGTTTCAAATGGAAAAAAAAAAATGCACGACTGGATCGCACGAATTTGCTCTTATACATATAAAAGTACTTTGGAATTTAAGATACATTTTATAAATATAAAACATGGATTTAATGAGATAATAATGTTCAAATGCATAAAATTGCCGTCTGGTTTCCGGAAAAGTATAAATTTATGCAAATAAATTTTAAAAAATTGTTTTATTTTTAAATACATTTTTTATATAAGAAATTTCTCTAAAGTTTTTCAAGAAAAAAATGTGGGATGCGAATTTTAGGAAATAATTTAAAAAAATAATCGTTCATAGGTTTTGAAGATATTGATTAAAAAAAAAAAAACCCAAGAAATATTTTTTCGAATATTTTTATATACAATATTATTTTAAACTTAAGGGGACTCCTGCTAAAAATTTTGGGTTAAAATCCTTAGAGCCGCTTATGAAAAAGTCGAAAATCAAAAAAACGGGTCTATGGTAGGTACCCCTAATAACATTTCCCCCCAAATTTTTTTTTCATCAAAATATAGTCCATGTCAATAATATCACACTTAATTTTTTTTATCAAAATCGTTAGAGCCGTTTTCGAGATAAATAAGATTTTGCATTACGGGTGTATGGGGGGTACCCTTAGTTTTGGAGCTAATAAACAAACAGCGAATAAACAATGACACAAGCAGGTCGTGATTAAAGATTGTCTTAAAATTTTTCTTAATCTTCATTTCAAACCTAATTTTTTATACCTATATTTGTTTTAAAAGTGCTCTTAATGTTATTGCGTGTAAATTTCTGAAGTCAAAATTAACTGTCGTACATCAAATACTTCATTAGTTGAAAATTTAAATTTCTTTTTAATATTTTAATTATAAAAAGTCTCTTAATATGCCTACAACGCGGAGTACTCGTGTGCCAAAACAAACAGCTGATAAACTGTGGATTTTAATGGAAAAGAGGCTGCAAGAGTGGGGAGATGGCTTCGAGCAAAAAATACTTCAAGTCTTTGAAGACAAATTAACGGCAGCAGTAGAACGACTCAACACCAAAATTAATGAGATTAAGGCGGATCTTCAGCAGAGTATACAGCTAACGTCAGAGAAGTGCAAACATCTGGAGCTTTCTATTGATACATTTGAAAGGGAACGAATCGAATCTCATATTGTTCTTTTTGGAATTCCAAAATGCAAGGACGAAAATCCAAATGACATTTTTGGAAAATTGTGCACAGCAATCAAACTACAACCACCGACTGTTCAAAGCATTTTTCGTGCAAATTCAACCAAGTCTCCCAAATTAAATAGAGCTGATGATGGTTGCATTGTTGTTAAGCTAGCAAGTAGGAGAGCGAAAACAGATCTCTTGAGAGCATGTTCAAATTTCCGAAAAGAAAACAAATCTCCTTTAAAGCTGAGCGACATTGGATTTAACTCGAGCAAAAGCTTTTTCGTTACTGAAAGCTTAACAAAACGAAATTACCAACTTCAAAGAAAAGCGCTTAAGATGAAAAAACGATCACTGATCTCCTCTTTGTACACTTACAATGGACAGGTCTTCATACGTGTGATCCAAAACCAGCCACCACTTTTAATAAATTGTTCTGAAGATTTTAGAAAAGCCATTGGACAAGCTTACGACAACATTGAGTATGGAGATTAAACAACGAATGCAACGAAAAATCAAATTTACTTTTATGTTTATATTAATTAAATTCACTTTATTTAATTTTCTTTCGATTAAAAAAATCTGGTATGTAAGAGATCATTTAATTTATATTATAAAAATAATGTTTGCCTATATTTCACATTCTTCGAGTTTGAGTCTTCCGTCTATCTATATTTATGTCTTTCAATGACATTGATAATGACAGCATGAATGAATATTCACGTTTGGTGCTAAATACAATGTGTAATCATCACGAAGGATTGCATATCTGTCATATAAATTCTCAGAGTGTTTGCAATAAGATTGATGAGCTTAAACTTATTTTTGAAGATAGTTTGGTTGATGTGGTGTGTATTTCTGAGACGTGGCTAGATTCTTCAAAAAATAGCAAATATTTCGAACTCAAGGGTTTTAAATTATATCGTGCTGATCGTGTTGGGAGAATAGGAGGCGGTACTGCTATATACATAAAGAAAACTATTAGGTCTAGAGTTGTTTTAAGTTCGAGTGATTCTTCCTCTGCCCAATACGTATTTATAGAGATCCTTGGTGGTTATGAAATGAGCATAATAGGTTGTATCTATGTTCCTCCTCGGATAAGTAATTATAAAGTAGTTGAGGATATTTTAACTGAAGTGTGTCATCTTTCTCCAAAATTGTTTGTGTGTGGTGATTTGAATATAAATTTGCTTAATTTAACTGAAAGTGCTTTACTTAAGGAAACAATGAAATCATTTAACCTCTCATTTCTTAACTTTAACCAACCTACTCATTTCAAACCCCACTGTACACCTTCTCTTATTGACGTAGCTCTATTGAATAATGTCAATCTCCTAAAATCATATAGTCAACTTTCATTTCCTGCATTTCTATATCATGACCTACTTTTTATTACGCTTGACATAAATGTTCAGCGTAATTCACAACAAGAAATATTTCAGTATCGTGACTTTAGAAGAATTGATATAAATAGTTTACTTAATGAATGTCTTGCTCTTGATTGGGATACGCTCTATCAGACCTCAGATACTAACCAACAAGTCCACATACTCAATTCTAACATTACCTATCTTTTCGAAAAATATGTTCCTCATCGAACCCAAGTTATAAGGAATGCAAATAGTCCCTGGATGTCCCCAGCAATATATAATGCTATTAATCTCAGAGATATGTTATATCGACGGTGGAAAAGGTACCTTTGTGATGACATTTTAAGAGATTATAAGAGACAACGAAATCGCGTCACATCACTGATAAGAAAAGCAAAACTAGAACATTACTCAAACGTTTTCAGTATAAACCGATCTTCTAAAGACTTATGGAATCAAATACGCAAGATTGGTATTGGAAAACAATCTCAAAGCATTATTGACGATATAGATATTGAAGAAATCAACCAAAGATTCACCAATACCAATTCATCAATCTCCGTACCCATGAATGGCACTTCGGACTTATTAACTCCTAATAATTCTGAAGATGCCTTTTCTTTATCATGCGTTGATGTTTTTTCAGTCTGTAATGCGATATTTTCTATCAAATCCAAAAGTATTGGTATTGATAATGTTCACCCTGATTTTGTAAAAATACTTCTTCCTTATATTTGTTCTCATGTAACCCACGTTTTTAATACAGTTATTATGAGTTCTTCTTATCCTTTCCTTTGGAAACAGGCACGTATTGTTCCCATTGCCAAAAAAGAAAAAAGTAACGAATATAGGCCTATTGCCATTCTTCCTTTTCTTTCTAAGGCATTTGAGTTAATCATAAGTCAACAAATCAAGGTGTATGTTGAAAGTCATAGACTCATTAATCCTCTTCAATCTGGCTATCGTACTAATCACAGCTGTGTTACTGCTCTCCTTAAAGTCACCGATGACATACGAATAGCTATCGATAAAGATCTTGTTACCATAGCAACTCTACTTGACTTTTCGAAGGCATTTGATACTGTTGAACCAAAGAATCTTTGTGTAAAACTTACTAACTTTTTCAATTTCTCCAATGTTACTAACAAACTAGTTTTATCCTATCTTACTAATCGTTATCAAGCCGTTTCTGTAAATAGAAAGTTGTCCTCTTTTTTACCACTACACAAAGGCGTTCCTCAAGGTTCATTGCTAGGTCCGTTGTTATTCACGTTATTTATAAATGATCTCCCCATATGTGTATCCCACTGTAAGTATCATATCTATGCAGATGACGTGCAACTTTACCTAAGTTTTCCATTAGAATTCATAGAAGATGGTATTGAAATGTTAAATAAAGATCTTTCCGCTATCTATTCCTGGTCGCTAGAAAATAAACTTTCAATTAACCCACAAAAGTCCAAAGCTATATACTTCTATAAACACCAGCTGAACTATACAGGGTGATTGGCATAAGGTGTGACAAAAAGCTAGGGCGTGTAGGTTGGACTTAGACAAGAAAAAAATCGTATGGGAGGGGGGGGTCTATTTCCCCCCGTTTAGGCGGGAGGGGCAATTTAAGAAAAAAATCACTTAAAACAGAAAAAAAATTATTAGAAAATAACGGTGATACCTACAGAGTAATGCTATGGCATTTTGAAAAGCCAGAAATACATTCTTTAATTTTGTTTTTAAATAAAGTTGTTCGAGTGAATAGTTTTTGAAAAATTAATTTTCAAAATCAAAATTTTGAAAAAAAAAATGAAATTTTTTTTTTTAAACAATTTTTTTTCAAAATTTTACGTAATTAAGTATTATTTTTTTATTCAATATTCAATGCTCTTTTTAATTTTTGATCAAACACAAAAAACCGGATGTCAAAATGTTTTGTAGTTTTTGAGAAACTCAAAAATAACAAAAACTACTTTTGTTCTAAGAAAAGCCTTTTATTTTAGTTTTTACGTTTTTGGATTCTTATGTAGGTGAATTTACGATTGAAAGGATTAACTTTCTTTTTACTATTCTTTTAATTATCGTCTTATAAGCATACAATAATGTGACAAAGTACTGGATTAACCATATTTCACACATTTTTTCATTGAGAACACCTGCGTGAGAGCATTGGTTTAAAATTGACCTGCCACTTTTTTATTATGGTGGGGTCGGCTTGGCTTAGGTGCATTTACGAAAGAAAGGATTAACTTTTTTTGTAAATTTTTTTTATTATCAGTCTTATAAGCATACAATAACACATTTTTTCATTGAGAACACCTGCGTGAGAGCATTGGATTAATATTGATCTGCGAATGTTTTTTAAATAATGCAGCGTTACACGCCCTAACTAGTGACAGAAAAATGCAATTGCGAAATAAGAACAAAAATGTTCCTGAATCTTGAAATCAATTTAAATAATAAATACATGCATATTTAGATAAAATACATAATTACTGTTTATTTAAAGTTAATCCTTTCTTTCGTAAATGCACCTAAGCCAAGCCGACCCCACCATAATAAAAAAGTGGCAGGTCAATTTTAAACCAATGCTCTCACGCAGGTGTTCTCAATGAAAAAATGTGTGAAATATGGTTAATCCAGTACTTTGTCACATTATTGTATGCTTATAAGACGATAATTAAAAGAATAGTAAAAAGAAAGTTAATCCTTTCAATCGTAAATTCACCTACATAAGAATCCAAAAACGTAAAAACTAAAATAAAAGGCTTTTCTTAGAACAAAAGTAGTTTTTGTTATTTTTGAGTTTCTCAAAAACTACAAAACATTTTGACATCCGGTTTTTTGTGTTTGATCAAAAATTAAAAAGAGCATTGAATATTGAATAAAAAAATAATACTTAATTACGTAAAATTTTGAAAAAAAATTGTTTAAAAAAAAAAATTTCATTTTTTTTTTCAAAATTTTGATTTTGAAAATTAATTTTTCAAAAACTATTCACTCGAACAACTTTATTTAAAAACAAAATTAAAGAATGTATTTCTGGCTTTTCAAAATGCCATAGCATTACTCTGTAGGTATCACCGTTATTTTCTAATAATTTTTTTTCTGTTTTAAGTGATTTTTTTCTTAAATTGCCCCTCCCGCCTAAACGGGGGGAAATAGACCCCCCCCTCCCATACGATTTTTTTCTTGTCTAAGTCCAACCTACACGCCCTAGCTTTTTGTCACACCTTATGCCAATCACCCTGTATAAACTTTCCCTCTATCCAGATTAACTCTTCCAGAATACAAATTTATGAGAAATTAAAAAATCTAGGTATTTTGTATAACAGCTTTTTAAACTGGAATGATCACATCAATTCACTTGTATCCAAAATTTATTATTCATTACATTCATTATCTCTTACTAGAAACTACCTCCCAACGCAAACTAAATTAAAATTAGTAAAAACCTTAATTGTACCCCTTATATCTTTTGGGTGCGAAATTTTTGCCGATTTAGACGCTGCCTCTCTTCGAAAATTAAATCTAGCATTAAACTCTATTGCAAGATATGTTTACAGTCTAAGAAGATATGATCACGTTTCGCGATACACACTCACTATTCTTAATTGTAGTCTCTCATGTTTCCTTAAATATCGGTCACTAGGTCAACTTATTAAACTGCTCAAGAACAGGCAACCTGGATATTTGTACGAAAAATTAACCCTTTCGCAATCTAATAGATCTTTATCGATACGACCAACCACTTATTGCTACCTTATCTCGAGAAGACAATTTTTTATTCATGCTGTTATGTTATGGAACACTCTTCCACTACACGTAAGACGCAAGCTCGAAAATGGGGATGTTTTAAAGGCTGTATGGAATTACATTAAAACAGTAAATTGAATGATCTCGTCGCTTATTTATTTTTTTTTTTTATTTTCTTTATTTTTACTCTTTTTTACTCTTTCTTTTTCACTTTCTGTTTTTTTCTCATTCCTAATAAAGAATTTCGCTTATAACTTCAAATTATATTTAAAAACCTGTATATATTATAAGAATTAACTTCTATGTACAGTTGATGGTTAAATGAAATGAATAAATGAAATGAAAATGAATACATGAAAAAAAAAAATTTCAATTTCTCCTCTAGGGAATCACCGAAGACCCTTAACTACTGAGTTTGAAGAAAATACCTCCGGTAGTTTAGGCTGTAGTTCGAGGTACAGACATACAGACATACAGACAGACAGACGGAATTGTCGGACCCACTTTTTTCGTCTTCGCTATCATCGTAATGTCATTTTTTTTTCCAAATGCAGAACTTGCCCTATAGTACCTATATCGCAAGTAAAAAAATGTTAAAGGCACCAAGTCGAATTGATTAAAGGCAAATTTTCTTCAACACATCTTCCACTCAAGCTTATAGAGACTAGGTGGGGAATGTGGCTAGAAGCAATTACGTATTATGCAAAATATTTAGAAGATTTCCAAGTAGTTGTCAATAGTTTCGACGATGGTGATGCCATCGCAATTAAAAAAGCAAAAATATTTTTGACTCAACCCCTGCTTAAAAGTGAAATTGTATTTATTTGCTATGTGGCACAATCACAAAGCTTGAAGGTAGGAGCAAATTGAAAAATCAAATCGATTTAGTTGATGAAACTTTTGCAAAAATAAATTCTGTTGAAGGCCCTATTGGTGCAATTATTAAAAAAAAAAAGATTGTGTGTACTGACGTACGCGCGGTTGAAGTAAAACTTCTTTTTCCTCAAGCAAAGCTTCTGTAAGATTATAACCTACGAACAAACATTTTGTATTCTAAAAACATGTCGCTGTCTTTGACGGATAACGTGACGTTTTGACATGTCACTGACAGCTGCATAGAAATTTTTTTACCACCAACGCCGGAAAAGAAGTTTTACTTCAAAAAATTGAATGTGCGCGCCTAGCCTTAAATGAAATCGAGAAGAAAAGTACAAAACTCCCATGCCACTTGACAAGCAAGTTGCCTCGCTTTGTTTGTATTACCCTAGGCCTGCACGTGCAAGTATTGGCAAGTATGTTGTAATCTTGTAATGTACACAAGCATTTCTTATTAAACCGTACAAACCCGAGCAACTTAGTAGTCACCTGGCATTAATTCAGTATCCAGGCAACTTGGAAAGCAAGTACACTGACAGCGGCACTCTTGTAAAGTTAATTATTAAAGTATTTGATTGATTAGTCGGGTGACGTTCAAATTTATAATACCAAAACAAATGTCGGTGGCGTATATAATTTCAAAACTTTCAGGCAACCTGATGGTCATATGGCATGCCGTCTATGACAGCAAGAATACAAATGGTAGTGGATAT